>OX411311.1:62125848-62725848 GCA_948150685.1 Rhaphigaster nebulosa
AGAATAATAAATATCCGAGGATTGATGAAATACCAGCTGAGCTAATGAAAAATGGAGGAGAAGAGCTAATAAAATAGCTGTATGACCTCATATATCAGATCTAAGAAACTATTCCGATAGAATAGAGCACGGCAGTTTTGTGCCCTGTTTTTAAAAAGTGGGACAAATTAAAGTGTGATAACTATATTGGAATAGCGCTTCTGCCAACCGTCTATAAAGTCCTCTCAATTGCTTTAAGTAAAAAGTTAACTTCATGGGGAGAAAAATTTTTTGGGGAATACCAAGGACACCAATGCAAGGCCTAAGGATAAACGAAGGAAAATGTCCGTATATGAAATCCTCAAGGAAAATGTAACAACATGTGAATCAGTACAGATTTTTCAGCATCATTTTCTAATGGGTAATGAATTCAAATACCTTGGAATGTTTATAACAGACCAAAACCAAATCCAGGCCGCAATAAAAGTCAGAATAGCTGGCGAGCAGGCAACAAGTGTTTTTATTCACTAGCAAAAACACTATAATCAAAGCTGTCATGTCCAAGGTAACGGTTTATAAAACTATTATAAGACCAGTGCTTACCTATGGGAGTAAAACATGGGTTTTGACGAAGAAAAGCGATAAGTTGCTGATTATTTGGGAAAGGAAGGTCCCAAGAGAATAAATGATCAGTGGCGAATAAGGAAAAACGTTGAGTTATATGAGCTGTACAACAATGAAGACATCTTGGTCACTATTAAAGTTACTGCCTCAAATGGTTAGGCCATGTAGAGAAGATGGAGGAAGGGAGGTTGCCAATGAGACTACTCTATGGCCGCCCAGGAGGTACGTGCCTAAAGGGAAGACCCCGGCAGCGATGGATCGACGATGTCGAAGACGACCTTAGCCATATGTGTTTAAGAAGATGGAGAAGATAGGAAAACCTGACGAAAGTTTGTTTCTGAGGTCCAAGTACTTAAGGACTGTTGTGCAAATTAATAATAATAATAGCAATGAAAACTGTACAGTGAAAAAAAATGATATAAATAAATTGAGGATACGAAAATAATATGTTAAATTTTGTATAATTAGACATGGAGGTATTGAATATAAAGCTGATTGATTTATATTAAAGTATTTTAGGATTTAAATTAAATTAAATAAATCAGTAGATGATGATATCTATTGAAATAAAACAAAAGTTGTCACTTATAGAAGAGAGAGAAGTCTAGTAGGCGAATAAATAAATAAAAATCTTATTTTTTAATTATTCTAAAATATTTTCAATGCAATAATAATATTTGAACCTTTAGACAGAAAAGTATACAAATAACAAAGATTGAAATATCAATTTCAATATAATATCAATTTTGTTATACTTATCAGTTTAATATACTGACAGAGCTTCAAAAGCTATAACCGAATAAAGCGACGGACTATTTAACACGAAGTGTCAGTTGAGAGGAGCCGTCAAAGAGCAGTTCACACTTCAAACTTTACAGGCCTATCAAACTCCCACCAAATGGCCTTTTCACTTTCCGATTTTGAATTAGTTTAGTGGCCATCTAAAGCCGAATGATTCGGTCGTAAACTTTATAAGTTTATGGCTTACTTTGAGGGTCTTGACTTGAAGACGTAAGATCTCTTTTAAGATATGAGCCGTTCGCAGAACAAATCGATTAATTCCACTTTTGAAATATATTTTCAATTTAAGCTTCTATATCCCACAATTCCGCATTGTGTATGCTTATAAATTTTGGACTCCTCTATCTGTGAGGGAAAAATATTTTTTTTTTTGTTTTTTTTGGTTGGCTGTTTACTATTTTTTTTGGCTTTATCTTTTATATTCACACCTGTGAATGTTGACAACCAGTGAACATGCTGGCTAAAAATTTGTTATCGTGAAATGAAAGCCATGATAGAGAGTAATAACCAGCGGCAACATTTCCTGCCGTGATCATTGTATTAATTAGGCAAGGAGATCTCTTATCCAGCTCCTCTTCAGCCTTGTGCGAGTGTTGTCAGGCATGCTGGATGTAGGTAGCCATGTCTTGCATGAGTGTGTTTGGATGTCCGCAAATGTATGTTACCGTGAAATCGGTAGACGTGAGGCCGAATGAGTTCGTTACCTAATTATTATTTTAATTTATTTCCGATATTTGTAATTTTTATAAATTAGATTAATTTCATCTGCAGGGAATCGTCAGAAGAACTGATTGTAAATAAAAAATAATCAAATGATAGAAAACGAAAAAAGAGCTTATTGTGTCGCACACGAGAAAGGTTATTTCGTTTGAAAATAACCTGTGTTTGTTTGGCTTAAAATAACACGGTAGTTACCCCCGCATTTACCCTTTGCTCTATCAGATACAAACACTCACGCACATATATATCTATATATTACAAAAATAATGAGTAACAATAAATGATTTGTAATTACTCTTACATTTAAATTATTTGTACAAATTCTTTCTTGGGAGAACTAATTTAGCCTGTTGCAAGTGATAAATTATTGTATAATTTCATTTGTGTATATATATATATATATATATATATATATATATATATATATATATATATATATATATATAAGTTATGAGTGTTAATAAGCCTAAGACTGTGAATGATAGAGATAGTTTAGCAGGATTAAGCTTTTGTTATTCTTAGTTGATAAGCAGATACCTTCTCTATATAAACCGATGTAATACGAATAAACAGTTCAGTTGTTCTCTTGATGCGTGTGTGTTACTATGTCCCCCAAAACCTCTTTTTTTTAATAATCGTTTTCAGTCCGATTATAACTTGAACCTCCTTACGAATCAGTACGGTGTGAAAATCAAGATAATTTAATTAAATCTGAAGTCTAGAGCCATTCAGAATTGCAATTTTGATTAATAAAATATTAGAAACAAAATAAGTATTAATTTATTTATGTTTTCCGTAAACATATATTTCTCAGGAACAATAATCTCCCAATCTCGATTCACCTTTAGTTTATATATAGCATTTCCACGTCAATTGTAACCTTTTCCAAATCAATTGTAACCCTTTCCAAATCAATTGTCACCTTTTCCAATTCAATTGTAACCTTTTCCATTTCAATTGTAACCCAAGCGGAAATGAATTAATTCAATATTATTTATTTTATTATTGAAAAATAATTATTTTAATTGCATTAATGACTTTTGAAATAATTTCGGCATATTCTTTCGTTCATTAGGATTTCGTTCATTAAGGTTTTAGAGAATTTCTAAGATATAGGGATCGCTAATAAGAAAACGAAAGAAATGTCGAAAGAATATGCCGAAATTATTTCAAAAGTCATTAATGCAATTAAAATAATTATTTTTCAATAACAAAATAAATAATATTGAATTAATTCATTTTCGGTTGGGTTACAATTGAAATGGAAAAGGTTACAATTGAATTGGAAAAGATGACAATTGATTTGGAAAGGGTTACAATTGATTTGGAAAAGGTTACAATTGAAATGGAAAAGGCAACATTTGAAATGGAAAAACTTACAATTGAAATGGAAAAGTGACAATTGATTTGGAAAAGGTTACAATTGACTCGGAAATGCTATATTTGTTTGCACCCTTTTCATTTCCGGAATCTCTATAATATCAATATTTTAGTAAAAGACTCAAGTATTTAAAAATAATTAAAATAATTTATGAAAATATAAAAATATTTTTTTTATTTTGTTATTTATTTTAGGGATGAAAACTCATTTTAACTCGAAGAATTCAACTAGTATGTAATAATTCAATGTGAATTTAATGCGTACATAAAAGATCAAGACAAACTGAGGAATTTTGTAAAAATTATTTATGAACTGTATAAAGTTTCATTTATTTTGAAGATTACCTCGAAATTAGTTCAGCCGTTTCCTCTTTAAAAGCAGCTAAAAAAATTATCAAGGACAGAAAACCATTCGTATCTCTTATTTTATTTAAGATAGTTCACGGACTATAATGACCTATGACCTAATAAAGTGAATAAGTACTTATTATGTATTATACGATACCTTTATTGAAATAAAATAACTAAATCCTACTTTGTCAAAGTAAGCTTTGATGGACTATAACTTAGGCCTGGATTCTATAATGGAACAATAACAGAAGTAAGCACCTGAAAGGCTCAACATCTGCACCACCTCAGGCACTGTTTGACTAATTTGCTCGGGCGGAATTCTCTAAACTTTAGTCCCTTTAATTTCTCCTTTGTTTGAAACGAAACACCCTATCTTTTCTCGAGTATATATTTCTGTCGTGTTCCGCTTTGTCAGTTTCGAGTTCCAAACAGTAAACTCAAATAAGGAAATTCCATTTCCGACTGTCATATATTTGTCATATATTCAGAAGAGAACAGGATTCATCTGAACTGTTGTACTCCTTCATAAAAAACAAATAAAAGCCAACATCTTTCAAGAAAAACTATTTAATTACATTTGTTGCTGTCTTTAAAAAGAACACATAATGAAGATAAAATATGTTCTTTTAAAAATTAAAAAACATTAAGCCACACAGAACGCCTATTGGATCATCGCATTGGATTTAATGCGTGTTGCTATTTTTTAAGGAATTATTGCGTTATCTGAATATAAGTTAATGAAAAATGGAGGCTGTAGATGGGCATTCTCCGAAAGTGAGCTTTCCGACACTCTCTGAAAATTTCTATGCTGCCCAAAAACTCCTTCCGGCATTTCATCATGTCAAACAGTTATTCCCAAGCCAGTACTTAAAATTTACAGCAAAGCCATGTTATTCCAATTTCGTTAAAGAAACATTATTTGTATTCCGTTTTCATGCATAGAACTATTTATTTAACTTGCATTGAATAGATATTAAATCTATTAGATCATAGAGTTGTAAATTTCAAAAATAAATAACAAAAAATAAGTAATCATAGTTAGCAGTGAATATTTAAAATAATTAATAAAAAAAGCAATACCTATACCTTCTGTCAGGATGGAAAAAAATATATATTAAGGTTCACAAAATAAATATAAGCTTGGGTTAAATAAAATATATTGTTAGCTTAAAAGAAGAGTGCCACAATACGAAAAATTGGAATTTTACTGGAGAAATGTTAGAAGTTTGTATATTAACAATTATTGCAGTACCTTACTCACTGATGAAACATCAAGTCGGAGATTTTCTTAGCCAATACTACTTACCTTATTTGTTTAAAAAACAGTTAATGTTCATTTTTTGATCATTTAAACATGAATCGTAAATTAGATTGTGGCAGATTTTCATAAAAAAACTAAAATAAATTGTTAGTTCGTTGAATATCGAAACTAAAAATCTGACATTTTTTTAAAAAGAAATATATGAGATTAGAAGTTCTCTATGCAAAAAAAAAGAAAACAAAAAAAAATAGAATAAAATTTTGCCCTAAAAGTACAGAAAAAAAAATTAAAGGCTTCTGATGTCACAATATAATTTTTTATTAAATAACTAAATACTAGTTGTGCAAATATTACAATTGACCATATTTATTAGATAAAACTGTTCACATATACACGCATACGTGTTAAAAATATATATATATTGATAAAAATTGAAGGATCTTCCTCCTCTCGTTCTTCTTATTTTTCATTTATCAGCTCGTCCTCTTACTTTTATCCTATACTTAGAACTCCTATATATTTGGTCATAGGGCTCTAATACCCTTAACACTAATCGCTTGTGGTTCGTTGGTTGTTCCTTCGACACACCTGATCATCCTTTCTCAACCTTTTCCTAATTCCGTCCAGCTGTCCTATATCAGATATGCATTGTTCAAGCCCTTCTGATACATCCTATCACCCTCACCTCCACTATTAGTGACTAACTTTATAGATATATAAGGGCACAAAAACAGTCGTACCTGACATCATTTATATCTTGATTGGAATAAGATTCTGCTGGGATATTCTTAATATCAGATTGAAGTCGAAAAAGCTATCTCCGCAAAAAGGGCACATGGGTTTGTAAGCACTTTTTGCAGATTCAGCCTCATCTTCTACGAAACAACCAGGAATATAAACCTCTTTTGTAAATACTTTTAAAATATATACTTTGTGAATTATATCTTCATTATATATTTATTTTTGTCATTCAAATTTTACATCGACTATTCGCGGTACTTTTCTCATCATCAGGATAATCTACTTGTATATTTCTGTAATTTATGCCACTCAAGATGTAATAGTGTTATTGTTTTTTAATTAAAGATATCGAGAACTAGAAATACTGTGTATCCAAATGAATGACTTCAACTAAATGTAGCCCCTCGAACAAAAAATATATAAATAAGAAGAATTAGGAAGTTCAGAACATTTAAAGTTATGGGTGCTATCTTGAGTAGTATGTTAGGAATATTTCATATTTTGATTTGGATGACAGCAAATAGAGTTTGAAAATGACCAATAATTTTGTAAAAGAGGACCGAAACTTTACAAAATAATATAATATTTTAAAGTAATGACTATAAAAAGTATTTATTTATAAACTAAATTTGGGAATAAGTGGTTCTATTATTATTTAATGTATGGTGATTAATATTATAAATTGAATTAAATAAATTGAACGTTAAATAATTCGTTGGATCTTGGTTGGGGATGCGGTCAACTAAGAAACACACAAATAATAAAAAACTTATTATATTGTGTGCCAACGTTTCGGTATAACTAAACTAGGTATAACTATAAATTTTAGGCCATCAATACGGCTAAGATAAAAAAAAGATAACAGAGAGAAGACAGTAACAGTGCCAATAACAGTATTCAAAGATAAACAGTAATACACAGATGTTAGGTGTAATAGACAAATTACTAATTGATATATAGATATATATACCAAGAGATAATAAATATTAGTAATAAATAGATTTGCCTACAGAGCGAAATATAAAGTACATAGACACCAAGAGAAGATCAAATAATGGAATGTGGAACATTTAAAAGACGAACAATTAAAAAAGGCTTCCAAGAAAAATTGGAGAACAGTGTACGTATGTGCCAAACCACAAATGGAAATGAAAAAAATAGAAACCAAGTGGGATAATATTAAGCAAATAATAACAGAGGCTACAAATGAGCATTGTAACGCAGACCCAAAACTCCATATAATTCTTGGTCTGACATGGAATGTAATGCGGCCATAAAGACCCGCAGTAATAAGAGATTGAAATGGCTATATAAAGAAACGAGACAGACTCGGAAGGAGTATCAAGATCCAAGAAAACATACTAAGAAGATTATCAGAGAAAAGAATAGGAAGAAAATGAACAAAAAGATAAAGAATATGGAACTCGCAAGATGTCAAAATAAAACCAGAAAGTTTTATTAAGTTTTATTGTGCAGAGGAATTTTTTGAAGCAGAAGCATGGTATGGTAAGTGACGAAGCCTGATCTCACATGACGAAATACAGGAAAGTTGGAGGAACCATTTCAAGGTACTATTAAACCCGGTAAGTGACAATGAAAAGACAATCGAAACTATCTTGGAAAGAGAGGAAAATATAGACGAACGCGTCCCAAAAGATACAGAAGACATTCAAATGATTCTGGACAAAATGAAGAACAACAAGTCCGGAGGCCCAGACGGTATACAAACCCAACTTTGAAAACAAGGCAGTGATACCTTGGCTTGTGAGATCCACAGATTTATTTTCCACATCTGGGAGGTTGAGAAAGTTTATTTTTATCATTCAAATTTTACATCGACTATTCGCGGTACTTTCCTCAGGATCATCTACTTGTATATTTCTGTCTGGCTGGAGGCTACAATTGTTCCAGTCTATAAAAAAAAAGCGAGATGCCAGAGACAGTGAAAATTACAGGAGGATAAGTTTACTAAATAGTTCATAAATAATATTCTCTGTAGCCCTCTATAACATTAAGGTGCATTCGAAAGGTTCCAGCAAAAGTCTCAGACATTTGGTCTTTGAGTGAATGCAGAAAAGACGAAAATAATGGTAATGAGAAGAAAAAACTTGATATATCCACAGAATCTGCACACGGTTGGTAATAGCTCCTTTCAAAGTGTGACCAGTTTTAATATCTAGGAAGCCGAATAAATGTGTACTTAGACGAGAGAGAGGAGATCAAGGCCCGAATTGTCGCTGCCTGTAAAGCATCTACTCCATTGCGCATCTCTTAAGAAGTAGATTGATCATTCACAACAAAGCTGAGATTATATAAAACATTAATAAGACCGATACCTACGCATGTGAGATGTGGGTGTTAAATGGAACGGCAACAAGGAAAATGGACATCTTTGAGCAAAAATTATTAAGACGTGTCCTGGACCTAATGAGAGAGAATGGAGAGTGGCTCCATCGAAAAAATCAGGAAATTTATCCTATCTATGGAGATCTGAGGATTTTAAGCTTCATAAAAATGCTACGTTTGAGATGGCTGGGTCATCTCGTCAGGATGGACAATGGCAGGATAATTATGAAGGTGTACTCTTGAGGGTGCGCGAGATCGTGGAAGATGGCATGTAAGATGGAGAGAAAGTGTAACTGCAGATCTGACTGTGAACGGACTTTCCCTGAGAATAGCTGAAGACCGAGAAGCCTGGGCAAGAACGTTATAGGAGGCCAAGGATCGCCTGGTGCGTCTGTCGCGCCTGTGAAGAAGAAAGAAGAACAAGTAATAGATTGATATTACTTTACAAACCCGGTACCCTTTCCGTCCAATCTCTTCCAATATTAAATCTCCTTCTGTCAATCATAGCAAATTCCTACTATCCTCTCTATAAACCCTTAGTCACAACAGCCTTTATGATGTTCACAATATTACAGCTTGTTACAATTTTTTACTGTTATTTGTGCTGTCACCAATGACCTAAAACTTAGGCCGAAACGACGGCACACAATGTTATATGTTTTTTCTTATCTATGTATTTCTTCATTGACCGCACCCCCAACCAATCTTCTGCATATATATCCACGGTCATTACTTCCACTGTTGATGAAATCGATATGAAATAGTATTTTTTTTTTTTTACATTAATATTTTTTTCTGTGTGAATTCGTCTTCAGACCTTCTTAACAGCAGTTTATTGGAAATGTTAGAGGAAAATTATAATCTTTAAATGCTAGTGGAAAAAAAAGTTGTTTTATTTTTGGATTTTGTAACTACTTTGTTTAATATGAAAAACAGGTTAATAAATAATTAAATAGTCATTTAAATTAATAGGTAGCTGAGGTATAAGTATGAAATATGAATCAAAATTTTCATGCCTGTTTCAAACAATAATTTAAAATTAATGTAAGGCCTTTATAAATCTTTAGAGCTTGAACATACTAAAGAGACAAATTTTCTTCTCTACAAACATATGAAGCAAACGAACCATTATATATTTAGAAAATGTGTGGGAATATAATATTTATATATGGCTGAGAGTCTGTGTAAGATCTTTTGATGGTGGGTTAGACGCCCGTCTGAAATAAACATCTTTTACTCTCTACTGTATATTTGCCCAAAGTGTATTCAGAGCGATTCCTATCCATTCCCTTCTATCCACCCACCCTTATATTTTTATATAAATCCCTGTTTTTCGGAAGACTATTTGTTAATAAAAACGACTCTAATCGTCATAAAATATTATTTTTTGATATAAAATATTGCTTTCATTATTGATTTGATTTTATATTTCATAACTTTCTCAAAACAACTATATAGCAAACATTGACGCTTTCTGTTCAAAAAAGTTGTTTTCACATATATTTTTTCCCATTCCTGAAACAGTTTTCATTTAACTCTTTTTTTAAATATAAAATAGATTATTTTTACTTTCTTGTACGAAGTAAAAGAAATATTGTAATCGCGAAAATTTTCAGTTTTCAGATTTCAACGGAAATATCCATTTTGGCCATCCCTGAATCCATTTTGACTAGTTTCGTCATGACGTCTGTACGTAGGAATCTCGCATAAGTCAAAAACGGTTAGCCCTAGATGGTTAAAATATTGTATTTAGGATTGATGAAAAATCTAGTTGACTAAAAACCTCCCTTTTTGGTCACTGCATGATTACCGGAAGTGGTACTTTACTTGAAGATCATTATTGATTTTCATCGAAAATTATATTAAAATATAATGCAAAACTTCTCAAATTTGGTAAATAGGACTTCTATATTAATATAAATGTATTTACTAGATTTTGGTTAAAATTGGTTAGCCGATAAAGATACTTTACTTGAAAGTTATAATAAATTTACATTAAAAATATATTAAAATTAAAAAACAGAAATCATATGGTTTGGTAATAAAGGTTACAAAAGCGATTTTGTTTCCACTCCAATTAAACATTTTTATTACTTGTTTTAAGTGTAAAATATAATAAATATAATAAAGTGTATAAAGTAATATATAAATAAATTATAAATTTAATTGTAATATATAAATAAAGTAAGTGTATAAATATAATAAATAAACATAAAGTGAGTGCAAAATGTTGGCTTTCCTCTCCATTTGTGAGATGAACAAGTCTGCTGCAAGAGAATAAAATATAGATTAAGTGGATTCTTCCGCTTAAAATGTCGTAACTGTCGATTACTAATGCTTTATCTAGTGACATTGACATTTCTAATGTTGTCACGGAAAACGAAGAAATATCTTGAAAACAACTTACCTACTGAAAGAAAACGACATATAATAACGGAATGAGACCTCCAGAAACAAGGGTATTTGTGTGTGTCAATGGATGGATTTTGCGACGCCGAATGTCGTTTTTGTAATCTTCGGGAACTAGTACCCAAATTCAGGATCACTTTTTGAGCCACCGAATTATAGTTTAATAGCCATACAAGAAAGTCATGTGTTGTCCACATCAGATATTTTTTGTAACATCTTTAGGAAAAAAAATGAGCTGGTCGAGAGACCTCGACAATATGTATTTTAGTCCAAATATAGGAAGTGGTAAATAAGAAAGGAAACTGGTCATCTTTTGTCTGTTACGCATCATATCCTACAAAAAATGTTCTAGTACATATTTGCAATATATTTTATTAACAAATTTGTATGTTTATTTATATATCCGAAAGATAAATAGATTAAATGTTTCTCTCTCTCCCTCTCTCTCCCTCTCTCTCCCTCTCTCTATCTATATATATTATATATATATATATATATATATATATATATATATATATATATATATATATATATATATATATATATATATATATATATATAGGAAGGGAAAGAATTGTGATCGTGAAAAATTTTAGTTTTAGTTACGGAAATTTCAGTATTTATAAGGGTTTTGAGGTCCCTTAAGTCCAAATAACGAGGTCTCGCAGAATGGTCTGTGCGTATGTGCGTGTTTGTGTTTGTGTTGCGGTTTAATGCTCGATTCAAACTTTTCCGACAGCTCGCACATTGGATACCATAACGATTCGCCCTGTGGTACCTGCTGTGATATTTCGGTTTCATGTTAGTTAAAGAGATCCCTCAACCAGCTCCTATTCAGCCCTCTGGCATTGTTGTGGGTCACGCTTGTTGTGGCCCTTTTTTCTAACTAGTTTTTTGTTAATTATCATGGAATCTTTTGCAGTGGTTCCTCATATTTTTAATTACAGTTAGCAAGTGCAATCCAGCACGTAAAGTTATGTTGCATTTTTCATGATAAAACGTACAAAGTACTGCCGGCAGTACGTGTCGTACTCAATGTAGCACTTTCAACTGGTTTTAAGAGGCTTAATTGCCCTTCTGGTAAGATGATCAGTGCTCTCAATTTTTCATGAAATTTGAAGCTAGCGCAAAATAAAAAGATAATTTTTACTCACTATATAAAGTTTTATATTTTTTTATTATTCTTGGGCATCTAAACTCAATTTCGAACGTTAAAGTAATGCTTTTAAGTATTGTAATTCTTCACTTAAAAGGTGGAAAAATTAAAAACTGGTAGAGAAGTAGTGGGGTAGGCTTTTGAATTGATTTACGTTCAATATTGCATAAGAGAGCCGGGAAAAATTTGGTGAGTCATTTAAATCCGCCAAATTCTATGGGAGATTGATGTCGACCTTGGGTGAATATTTATACTGAATAGTGAGGAAAATGGGATGCAGACGGAACTATGACACGGATAATAAGTTTTGACGTTGAAGGAACCATCACTTCCTCTACAACTTTGAAAGTTTGAGGTGTCAGATCTTCTTTCCGGTTGTTTTTTTTACAAAAAATATATTTTGAAAAAGTAGGTTTACTTTAACGAAGTTGAAATCTTGAATGCGCAACATTTCTTAGTGCATTTACATCAAACAGACTCCTTATAACTATTATTATTATTGGGAACTGAAAAAATATTCTTTAGCATTTACTACCAAAAAAAATATATAAATGATTGAACAAGAAATAAGCACTGCTAAACAATAATTTATTATTACATAATTTATTTCCCCAAACAGGAAGAGACTTATTTGATTATCACATAAAAAACGGCATTTTTCTGAGCTAAAGTGATAATTTTTTTTATGATCATTCAAATTAAAAATATTGATATTTTATAGTTCTATACTTTATTTTTTTCCGTGCTAGTCTTTTTTACTTTTTTCTGGAAAGACAATCGCAATACGGCTGACAGGACGTAAACAATTTTGAGACCGATGTACAAAAGTATTCCCGAAAGGGCATAATTGAATACATTATTTTTTTATCTTTTTAGATTTTTATTTTATACCCGTTTTAATTTTTTATTTTGAACTTCTTAAAAGAAGTTTGTATTTTGAATTAGAAACAAGAATTATGGAAGAAAATTCATAGTCTTCGGTTAAACGTTTTCCTTTTTCTTTTTTAAGTAAATTAAATTACATAATTAAATTAAAAGAGATAATAAAAAAAAAAAAATATTTTCGAGTGCTGTGAAATGATATTTTCTCCGCAAGACAACATTAATACCATATTAGTCAGGCAATATTTAGGTGTTTTTTTAAATACAATCATGTAAGTGATATAAATTTTAAATATTAAAAAAAATTCTAATAATATGGATGTCAAATCGTATGAATTTTTTAAAGGTTACCATTTTCTGCTCTAAGTTTTCTTTATTTTTTTTTTTTTATAGCATATCTGATTTAAGCAAATTTCTTTCTAAACATAAGTAAAAAAAAAAAAGTAGTAAAAATCTAAATATTCAAAATTCTAAAGACTTATTTGGAGTAAAAAGTACCAAAACTATAGCTGTTCATTTTTTTTTTTTTTTATACCAAATCAATAACCTCAAAATATTTGTATTACAAAATGGAATTGGCATCATCCAAACAACTAAATACCTAAATATAAAATAATAATAATAATTTCATTATAAAGTAAATAATAAAATTTACTTTATAAAGAAATTAATAATAAAACATAATAGAGATAATAATAAATTTAAAGATGATGACCGAGCGTGTTTGTGCTAAGTTCCCAATGCGCCCAATTTAGAGCGTTGTGGTTTCGATTCCCTCCTGGGTCAGTTAAAATTTATTTCGCGGCGAACCCCAATAATAAATCTTGGTATTCCCACTCTGCAACCGATATATTGCCAGCCATCTTAGAATGTCAAAAGGGAACACCAGTCCTTGTCATTCAAGGTAACTAACAATCTGCCAATTACATAACTTTATTCTTATTCAAATCA
The DNA here is from genome assembly GCA_948150685.1 of Rhaphigaster nebulosa. Lineage (NCBI taxonomy): Eukaryota > Metazoa > Arthropoda > Insecta > Hemiptera > Pentatomidae > Rhaphigaster > Rhaphigaster nebulosa. Next base: position 62,139,450 of record OX411311.1, read on the forward strand.
AGCATTAATAGTTTTTCAATTAAAAAAAAATTAAAGTGAAAAAAAAACAAAAATCAAAGAGCCAATTATTTAGTATTCAAATTTATCGCTTAATTTAATGTTGAGAAAGTTCAAGAAGGAATATCAACAAAGTTATAACTGCTGAAAAGACGGAATTTATGTCATTCAGTAATGATGACATAGAACTGAATCCAGGAAAGGCTCTGAAGAGAGTTCAAAACTTTAAATACCTTGGCACTATAATTGAATTGGATGGTTTCTGAGACATGGAAATAAAAAGAAGGACTGCTGGTGGGAAAAGATAATATCTGTGCTAAATTCAATATTACGGAGTAGGAATATTATACCTAGAGCCAAAAGAATTATTTATAAAAGTATAATACTGAATTACGTATGGGACAGAAATCTGGACCATAAAGAGCGATCTTAGGAAGAAACCCCTGGCCATGGAAATGGAATACTGGAAACGAGCGGCAGGAATATCCAGAATGGATAAGATCAAAAATGATACAATAAGAGAAATAATAGAGCAGGAAAAAAAATGGAAGAAATTGAGAAAAAATGTGTAAAGTGGTATGGATATTCAAAAAGAATGCCTGAAGGAAGACTGCCAACAGACGTGTACACAAATAGATAGAACAAGAAGACAAGGTAGGCCAAGAAAAACCAGGGATAATGAATTGGAGGAATCTTTGATGGGACATGATCTACGAGAGGAATGTGCCTTGGATAATATTGCCTGAAAGGAGGCCACACAAGGATTAGGTTAAGGAAACCCATTCCTTTAGTGGAAAATCCTTTTAAAAAAAAAATCGTTTATTATTTATTTGCATATCATTTAAAACAATTTTCTTTTTGCTTTAATAATAAGAGATGAATAATTTAGATTATATTGGGTACCTACGTAATATTTAAAAATATTTCAAAACTTTACTATAATAATAAATAAATTTAAAATCTTTACAGAATATTCTAAATTGTTTGAAGGATTGCTTTAATTGGCTTTGAATATGTTGTACACATTATAGAACAAAAAATCGTGTTTTTATTAAATTTTATATCTTTACGTTTTGACATAAACTTTTTTCTCGATTAGAGCAGGCATAGTCAAAGAACAAAGGAGAATTTATAAATAAACTATTGACTTTTGTACCCTCTAATGAACACCCTAAAAGAGGGTTTTGTTCCAGGAAGGAGAATACTATTATAAAAGAGATTTTTACCTCAATCGTCTCCGAGCAAAATACAAAATGGATTTTTAAATAAAGACCACTCATAGTACCATGGGAGTTTCGTTGATTGATTTATGTTACTCAATTGAATTTCTATTAGCTGTTCAGAGAAATATCGGTAAAATATGTTGCTTTTTCTTTTATAATTTAAGTTTCTAGTTAGGGTGTTCATATTGTTTATTTAATATATAAATTATATATTATTTTATAGTCAATTTAATTGTCACATTCCAGTAGTAGTTCTCTTTTATTTTTCGTCAGGTTACACTGAAAATATTAATAAAAAATCACGGCACCTCTGTTATTATTATTACTATTTATTTTTCACTTAAATTTACATTAATTATTTAAAAATTTTGCGGCACCCAGTTTGAGATCCACTGATCAATGCGTACTAAAATTTATTATACTGCTGCAAAATTAATTTTATCTATTTTAAGCTCTAAGTTTACTTGAATATTTTTTTTATTTTTTAAAGCATACATGATTGAAGCATTGTCATCTCAAACTTCTTCCCGAACAGAAGTGGAAGAAAAAAATGGTAAAAATACAGAGTTATTTTTGTTTAAAATGCTTGAGACGCATTATAAATTACAACAAGTAAAATTGTTATATTTTAAAAATTTCATGGCACCCAGTTTGTGGTTCACTGATCTATACATGCTAAAATTTATTATACTGTTGCAAAATAAATTTTATCTATTAAATCTTTAAATTTCGCGTATGCCAAATTTGTCTAGATAATTTTTAATAAATAGGCATATTATTTTTTCTACTTAATTATAGCCATGTTATTATTTGTATTGTTTAAATTAAACCTTAGCAGTGAACGGTACTATTTCAGATAAATTTATTCCAAGTAAACAGAATCTGATACGGCGCTGTGCATATACTATTACGCATTAGTGTTGTGTTATGCGTTGTAATCTATTCATTTAGCTAATAATAATAACAGCCTAATTATTATTATTATAAAATGAATGATTAAATGAATTTTGTTAAATAATATCCTGTCAAAAAAATACGAGTACCACTAATATAAATGGTGAAGTGTGATAATTAAATTGAAAAAAAAATAAAATAAAATAATAAATAAACAACATAAACATTTTAACTAAAAACTGAAATTGAAATACAAAAGTAATATATTTAGCCGATTTTTCGAATTCTCTGAACGTCCACTGTCATTAATTTCATTTATGAGAATTTAATAAAATATCCCAAAATTATCATTTTTTTTTTCGTAGCTATTGTTTCAAAAGAAAATCCTTCTTGTAACTCATAGTCAGTATTTTTTTTTTTTAATCATATTTCCATTTCAGAATCGGCGTAAATATTTTATTCTTGGATTTGACAATTCTCTTGTTCTTTTTTTATGAAAGTGTTTTTAATCGCTTTGTGTTAGTAGTTGAAGGCTTAATTTTTTTTTCTCTTGTGCACCAACTGGTCTTAGCAATAGGTCTTAGGATTCTAAGCGTTCTATTTTTCGAATTCGGATTTCATAAATTGTGGAGATAAAAAGGATAGAATAATTCTACATGGTATTTCATTTACTGTCGCCATTAATATAAATAATGTTTATAATTATTAACCCTAGCTAGCTGTTTAAATTAGAATTAGTTAATATTACAAAATTCCAAAATATTTAATATAAGTATAATGAAATATAAAATTATTAATATCAATTTACTATCAGGCTACTAAAATATTTATTTTCTTTTTTAAACAGCATTTTATAATATTAGAAATAGCCATTTAATTTATTGATTTAAAAATTTTATAAATGGCTGTTTAAAATATTTCAGTTAAAATATTTTTATTGCACCAACACATATATCAACTTTTTTGTATTTAACTTGATTATAATGCTACAAAGTGTATACAAATAGATAAAGATAATTATTTTAATAAAGAATTTACTTATTAAATTTTTCTAACCACTAATAACCAGGTTTTAGAATTTATTTAATGCCGAATGAAAGTTTTATTATAAAGAAATTGTTAACACTTCCAGTATGACTAGAAAGATTTATATGGCCATCTGGCCAATCAACGATATTTTGATCCTTTTTGTAAAGAAAATATTTTCTGAACAGAAGTACAAACTTTGTACAAATAGACCATTGACGTTTTGGGTTTCATTTTATATTTAATTTTTCTTTTACATTATTAAAATATATTTTACTATATATATATATATATATATATATATATATATATATATATATATATATATATATATATATATATATATATATAGTAAAATTATTATAAAATATATTTTAATAATGTACTTATTCAGTATCATGTTTTTATAAAAAATATTTTTTTTTACTGGTTTAATATAATTTATTATATATACTAGCATCTTATATATGGAAGTTATGATCAATATCTACAATAAATGTTTCTTACTATAATAAAAATTAAATACAGTCGAACCTCTGTATATCGAACTTCCATATATCGAATATCTCTATATATCGAACTTTTTTTAGGAACCTCGAATTTTCATTAGAAAAAAATATTCTGTATATCGAATAAAATTTCTATATATCGAACAACAAATTGCTATTTAAATAAATATAAAATGTGATTGTCATCAAAAAGAGCCTTTACTTTACGTACATATGGGTATGGTAATAATTAAAGAAGAAAAAAATATGTTCCAATGGTTTGCAAGGCTACGTAAATTCTGGGAAGATCTTGTTTCTGAAGAAGTACAGGAGTACCTAAATTCTTTAAATATCTTTCCTAACACAGAGTGAAATTTTCTGTTTAAATTCAGTTTAACTTTGCCTTTCTTTCTGTGAACATTGCTCAAATATGAATTCGGAGATGAATTATGCACAAAAAGACATTAGAAGATATTTTGCGCGAAAACAAAAAAAATTAATTTTTATGGATGTTTAATACATATCCTTATTACATTATAAATGTACATTTGTAAAAAAATCTGCAATTACAAATGTAATTTATAAAAATTTTCAAATATGTGGCAATGATCGTTCAACTTTGTTTTTCTTTGACCCTAAAAATTACCTTTGTTGCACCATTAAACCCCCAAAATTGCCTTTGATAATTCTTTAACTCTAATGAATAGCTGTAATTGTTCATAGCCTGAAAAGTATAATAAATTTCCATCTATCGAATTTTTTTCAAGGAACTTTCATGATCAATATATAGAAGTTTTAGTGTATATGAGCTAATAAAATAATCAATTATCTTCAAATTATTCATTTACTCGGTTATAATCTCATTAATTTTTGTTAGTAGTATAATTTTATATTGTATGAATTATTTTATTAAATGGGTTTTTCATTTTAGTGCATGGATATCTGTTGTTAATAGCTATTTCACAGAGGTATTTAGTAATACTTTATTCAAAGGGCAAAAATATTAAAATTAAAAAATAAGAATTTGAATTTAAATTTAAAATATATTTCTTAACTAGAAGAATAGAATAACAATAGAAGGATGTTTTTGTTAACATATTCTGCTGATTATTATCCATTATTAGAAAAAACTGTTAAATGTAGATATTATTATCATATATATTTCCATACACCATTCAGCTTTTAGCTTTACCTGAATTAATGAGATGACAGAAGAAGCTGATGAGTGTTAAGCGGAACATGTTTGAGATATCAGGCGAAACGCCAAAGTTTCAGCGCCGAACCGCACTTCGTGGGTCCATATTCCACAATATATTAAGAAAAAGTTATTTTTTTTTTTTTCAAAAATCCAAAATGTTCTGACGTAATTGTGCTTGATGGCGCAGAGCGAGCGGGCTGGGTCTTATCCCTTCGAACAACCCCGACTGACTGGCTTCGTCCCCGCCCAACCCCTCTTCAGAGCAACTCCACAACCTTCTTCGCATTGGCCCACTAATAATCTAAGTCCATCCAATTATTTTAATTATTAATTTAAAATTAATCATTTAAAATTTATATTAGTATATTTAGTGACGAATCAGATATGGTATTATTAGTTTTTTAAACCTTTGTTTATTTAATTTGAAAATATCTTTCTAATTATAGGATATTCCCGATTGTAAATTCATGGAATAATATAACGGATATGTAACCTTATTACATTTTAAATATCAATATTATGCTACAGTATCATAATTATATCGGAAGAGAAGTATCATTATTATATAAACCATATCTGAATTATATCGCCACAGAAATATCGATATACTAAAAACAGTATCTTATAGTATCTCCAAAATTTAATTATTTAATTAAAAAAAAATACGATAACTCTAAAATTTACAATTTCTGTATCACAAATAATGTTTCTATATAGTACTACTTAAAACACATTAAACCCGGCCATACATTTCAAAGTACTATGACATCCCGAGTAAGGCCGGCCTCTTAAACATATATATATGCTATAATATAAAGCATTAGGATTACGATTATTTGTGATCAAGTTTGGATATTATATAATAATCTACAATTCTCTACTTATAAATATTTTTAATTACTTTTTTATAATGTGTTATCGATAATATCGTGAATAAAAAATTGATATTCCGATATTATTTGAAACAAAATATCAATGAATAATATCAAATATCGAAGGAAAAATATCGATATTATCGAAATATCAATATTTCGATATTTTTCATTCGATATTCGATCTCTAATCTGTACTGCTAATATTCCCCGAGAAAAAGTAGGAATCTTGATGTGGAGGGTTTTTATACACCTGGGCTCTATTTCATAATAAAGTACAAGAGGCAAAAATCCTAGCGGAAAGATTTTTTTTTTACAGGTTTCAGGTTACTTATCGTGTTTAGATACTAATAATTGTATTCAATGTTTTTTTTTTAATTTACTAATTTTTTATATAACTATTTTAAATTTTATGGTATTTTAACATTTTACAGTGTTGGTCATGGGCGTAGTAAGTAATAGGCTAACTTGTACTTGTATATTTGTATTATATTATGAAACAGAGAGCAAGTTGTAAACATACTGTGTTTATATGCGAAGTCTTTAGTTGGCCATACATTGAACATATACATTTTTCAACTTCTACGAGATTGATGTCCAGTAATTATTTTCACAAATCAGAAAGAAAACAAAACAAAAAAAAACTTGAAATATTTATTGAGAGGGATGAGGGGGAATGTATATGGTGCTTACTAAGTATGGTACGCAAGAAAGATTACCAAATACTTAATAATGGAATCTGTGTAATAAAAATTAGTTCGAGAAATTATTTCCAGGACGTAAATCTGGAGTATACATTCAAAAAATATGGATCAGTCGAAGATAACGGTAACAACGAAGACGATAGCGATAACTACAATTTTCTAATTGGATTTAAAAGTCCTTTCTGAAAATAAGTCATATTATTGCCTGTTCTTGAAAATATGCGAGATACTTTATTTAAATTACACACAATTTCCAATTACCTTATAATTTAGCAAAAATGAAACATCAATTATAGAAGAAACAAACTTTGAAGACAATTTAGATAATAAGGAGCCTCTTGTAAATCTTCAGAACAGAACAAAAGACTTAAAAAAAAATTATAATTGTTACTGGCACTTAAATGATTGCACTAATATAAGCTCGTTAATGTAATTAAAATAAATTATGTCCATAAAGCTGATAACTATACCATTTATGAACAATCATTGATGTTTAAGCGTCCTTACCTGTTCACGTATAATTAAGTGCATTTTCTGAGGAATCGTTTGGAATATTTTAAAGAGTACTATTTAATTCTAAAGTGTAATAAGCGCTCTATCTTTTATCTGTAGACTTTTTCTTTATTGTTGGTGCTCTTGAAATTTTAACTTCCGTGTGAACGACTTGACAAAGTTGACTTTACTGGTGTTCTTTTATTGTGCAAGACAATTATTTATTTATTTTTTATTATTCTATGTCTTAGGATTTTCTTAATATTCTGCTTTAAAAAAAAAGAAACAAATTATGGCGAAATTAAGCCATGTGCTGAATGACTGACAAAAAAACTAACTTAAGTTAGTCCGCCATCTTCGGGCGCCATATATAATATATATGTAGATATTGATTTTTAAAATTGACAATGCGAATTTTGGCAGTAATACAATTAGCTTCAAGTAAGGTAAATACCAACTAGACATTTTAAAGTATCATTTATAAAAATAGAAGCTATAAAAATGATATTTCAATATGGTTTCTAAAAAGCTATGGCTAGCCTGCCGCTGTACCATGGAAACCATGATTCCCAGCATCGGAAGGCTATATATATGTACATCTTCCTATATATTTCCTTGCAGTGGAACCCGCTTTATATAGGTAAATTTCATAATAGCATTGTTATATAGAAATCAAGTTCAATTGTTTCAAGGTTTGCAAATGTTCAACCGGGTATTGTAAACTATTATTTCCATTTATTTGAATTCTCGACCAAATCCAATTCAGACGCAGCATTGACCTATGTGGGCCTCGTTTAACGATTTGTTTTAAACGTATACACTTGTTTTCTCAATTACAACTAATAGGTGCAATGTATTAGCGAACTCGCCTAAATTCATAAGTTACATGGGAATACCAATTTAAATTAAACTAACTTTAGTATATAATTTTTCATTAGCTTATTACAAGTAATTGGGGTAATGCAATATGCATAAATATAACATATAGGTTCCTCATTTTCCCTCAGGATAAGCCATATCCAATTTTAACTTTTTATCGATCATTGGCCAAAATTAAACTTCCTGGTGAATAATATATAATTATCGGTCGCGTTTAATTAAACCAATGCATTCAGATAAATTTAATGAGAATTCGTATGTTCTGTGAGCTGTTCGCCAACATGATATCCTATATTATTATATATAATATTTATATATTACACCAGGCGTTTGGTAGAAATGTAGTGAGAATCATTAGCTATTATATAGATAGACCTCCTGTAATGAGGGTCATTCATCGGAAAAAGGAAAATCAAGGAAATTATTTTGATAAAGTATTCCGTGATAATAATAATTTTACATATGTAAACATGCTATAAACATTGAAATTCTCACTCCCCCACATGTCCCATTACTTGAATTGTTATAATTGACTTTTTTTGGCTGCCAGAAAGCCTAACATATTGCTATTAAAAAATATTAGATGTGAAAACAAGCTCAGTATATTCAGAAATGAAAAACAAATTCGTCATAGAATAATAACGTTTACAATTATTTAAATTAATTGATGGTCATTGTCCATGTGCCTCACTCCCTTACTTTTTCAAAAATGAGCGCAAAATAAACCAACAGCCTTCTACAGCTGAGGAAAGCAATTAGCAAGCCTTACCAATTCCTCCGATGTTGAGATAAACCTCCATTTACATACTTTGACTGTGAGATTTTAATTTTAACAACGAGCTTTCGTTTGGCGATCATTCCTTTACCTTCTCATAGAATAGAGAGGGAACTTTAATATTTAATAAATTTCTATTCTAGTTCTTCAGGTTTTGTGGGATTTGATGTAGTGTAAGTAATCAGAAAATTATGAATATGTACAAAAATCTCTAATTCAGTTTACTTAATTAATAGGTTAAAATTAATTCTTCTCATGAACATTGTGATAATTCAATGATAATGCTACAATGATTTTATAATAATGTAAGAATTTAACTAAAAATTAATGAAACTAAAGATATTTTAATAAAACTATTTTATTTTATATAATTGCTATTATTAATATGATATTCCTTCATCCTCACTCCACCATCTGCTATGCTCACTCACACACACCCACACCCCCTCATCATTGAAAATTGGAATATTTTGAATTATCTTCCGTTCTCGAAATAATTATCGATGGATATTTTGACAACAGGATCTAAGATGCAATCAAAATCAATAAATAAAATTCAGTCCTATCTGAAATAATATGAAAATTATTAAAAAATCTCTCGATTTTCGAAGACTGACCCATATGTGATACGACAGAGACTCCAAATATTAAGGTTTTAGATCCCGTTCCATTTCTTGGCTCTGATAGACTAAGTAAAAATTGATAACTCTTTTAGACAAAGCATAACTTCCGTTTAATTAGGAATTTCATAAACAAAGAATTGCACCTGATTAAAATAATTAAAATGTTCATAAACTATTCTGAAAATAGTCAGGATGAGTGTTGTGTGATATTTAAATATAGTTTTAAATTAATGCTATAATTTGATGAGGTAATTCGCAATTTTGTAAAATTGTGATAAAATATATCGGGTGTCTTGGCAAGCTTCCTAAGTTCAGTTAAGTGTTTTATATGAATATAATATTCTCTCTTTTGTATGGAGTTTATTCTATAATTTTGTGTTCTGGTTATTATTTATTAGAGATTTCACAGATATCAAAATAGATAATTATGTAATAATATTAAGGATAAAGATTAATCATGCTTTTACTTGATAGTAGTGCTTGTACTATACACGTTATTTTACTTTAAAGATTACGGTTGCCATATTATTTTAGCTAAGATATACCACACTTGATAGGCTATTTAATGTTATTTTACACTGTTAAACTTAGTTAACTCTGTTAATATTATTTATTTTATAACAGTAATTTCTACATGTGATCATTTTTATAGCTTAATTTATTTTATTGCTTATTTTTAATTGTATGCATATTTCGTTTATTGTCATCATTAATTTTGTAGGTTTCTATCCTTTTATTTCATAGCATATGTGATTATGTGAAAGAATTCTAATAAATAGTCCTTTTGAGTGGCCTCTAAAAATATATAGAAAAAGTTTATATTTATAATAGTATTATGATTCCAGGAAATAGGGGCCAAAATTGTAATTAACAGGATTTACAAGAATAGAATCTTTTCAGATTTTCATTGCCGGTCAGGAAGCATTTCATATGTCTCATCGATTATAAAATTAATCAGGCCATTAATAAAAGTTGATTAATGATAACATTTCCATTACGGACATATAGTCTGTGGGCCAGATCCACTCTACCGTGCATCCCCTCCATATCCCTATAAATTGCATATCATTGTGTTTCTTATAGATATTAATTAAAAATAAGTCAATGATACCAGCAAAAACCGTTGCCACGAATTTGATTTGTTTTAATATTCCGGTTATTGTCATTCAGCATTTGGCTAAATTTCGCCATAATGTTATTTTTTTTCAAAGCCGAGTAGTGAGATAATCACAAGATAAATTAAAGTAGATACAAAATAAATAAAAATATAGGCTTAGACACTAAAAAAACACCTGTACCATAATTTTTTTTAAAGTACCTCACAAGAAAGTTGAGAATTCATGTGCAGTTGTAATTTAATGTCCATCCTTCAGCCACATCAATGAGTACTTATGAATGGCATATTTATCAGCTTGATCGATATGTTCAATAAAACAATATATTTAAGCCAAAATGTGAAAAAATTTCCAACATGGATGTAATTCTTACTTTTTTATTAGAAGAGGAAAATGAAATTATGTTATTAACAAGATGGATAATGATAACAGCATACTCGAAACTCTGAAAAGAGAACGGTTAGTAGAGAGAATGCTAAGTTAATAACTGGCCATTTACGGAATGATGATAAAAGATTTAGAAACATGTTTTGACTGAATACCTCTCAGTTTAATTGAGTTAAGCATGGTGAAAGCAGATATAGTAGGAAAAGCTACTAATGCAGTGTAAGCTCCAACCGAAGTTAAAGAAAAACTGGTGGTCACTTTACGGAAAATAGGCAAATCAAAAAAATTATCCTCACCAGCACGTATACGTACCTAATAAATGTAAATAGGTACTTTTCATGAGACCAAAAAAGAGCTAGCTATACGTTTTACTTGTAACTTTCCCTTTGCGAATACGTTTTTTTAACTTTTGGCCTATTAACTTCTCTGAGTCCTAGGTTTGTGTTTATAACATTTCATTTTGCAAGCATACTTATATAGTTATATATTAAAGTAAGGAATTCCAAAAATTCGATTTTTCACATCTGTTAGTTATATTTGGTAGCAATGATAAATTTATTTAAAATATTATAGTTGATAAACGTTTCTGTACTTGTAAAAATTTTTTTTTTAAAACAAATTTTAATGAACAATAAATAAAGAAACAAATAAAGATGTTTATTTTCATTAATTGTTGTTATATTATCATAAAATTTCAATAAACAAACAAAGAACTTTATTTATTTTATTTTTATTCATTTTTGTTATATTGTTATCCAAAAAACCTGATATTCATTAAAAAATTCTACAACATATTCATCGTTATTCTCAGTAAATCCCTTCTATGACATTTTGTTAAACGAAAACAAGCAAGGACCGTCCCGGCACTGGTAGTATGACTCTGGAACGGTCAGGGACGTAGCAGTATAGCAATTACGTCATACCTAAACTGTCGGGCAGTACCAGCGAAATATGTCCCCATCTATTCAGTCAAAGCAGTAGTCAACTTCCAGCCGCAACCGCGTGCAGTACCATAGAAAGTCTAACATAAGATAACGCTTCTGCAAACGGGTACATCTACATGAGCTGTACCAGCCTATTGTTTCCTAATAATTTTTGTTTCATAAAAAAAAACACAAAACCTAAATATAGATACCTTTAAAAATAAATATATTGGAAACATTTTTCTTTTCATTGTTCAATAACTTAGACTCGCTAATATTAACTTAACTTGACTTAATTCAAAAATAATCCGTCATCTATCTCTGTCTGGACCAATCTCCTTGAGGGTTGCCCAAGTATGATTGTGCTTCCTTGCCTCCTCCAGGACAGAACTCCGTCTTCCTCGGTCTGCCGACTCCAGTTCCACTCTAGTGCCTCCCGGGCGATGCCTTCTTTCATCCTTAAGGTGTGCCCGATCCACTCCCATTTTCTTAGCCTGATTTCATCTTCTATTCCCCTCTGCTTGGTCTTTCTAAGTAATTCCTCATTGGAAAAGGTTCTTGGCCACCAAATTCCCAGGATAGATCTCAAGCATCTATTGTATAAGGTTTGCAGACGGGCTGAGATGGATCGGGTCACCTTTCACGTCTCCGAGCCACAAATTTGTTTGGCGATGGATTGTAATTGGCTCCGCATTTCTAGTTTTTATTCTGATTATTTTTGTTTTTAATACATTTATTGCTAATCCATACCTCCGTGCCGTCTGACCCAGGTCTTACATCTTTCTTTGGAAGTCTGAGAATCGATGGGCCATTTCGCATGTGTCATCCGCATATTCAGACCCTTCTAGTCGCTTATGACCTTCCTGCTACAATCTCTCTCTTGACAACATCAAGCACCAGCATAAACAATAGGGGCGACAGTAAGCAACCCTGTATAACCCCTTTCGGAGAGGCTCAATTCGTGAGTCACGCAGCATTGGAGCTCCCTATACATTGTCTGGATAAGCTTTATAATCCCTTATGAAATCTTCCATCTTTCCAAGGTGGTCCAAATTCTGCCTCTGTCCACGATGTCAAACACCTTCAGGAAATCTACAAACATCATGTAGAGGGGACTCTGATACTCTCAGTACTGGTCCATAATTATCCAAATAGTATTTATTAGATCTATACCGATTTCCATACAGATCTCTACAGTTTCCAGGTAATATAGTAACATAAATCTCTAATTAATACCACTGATCTCGATCCGATGTTGTTCGATTTATTGTGATTGTAAATAAATTAAAAGAGCCTTGGCCAAGTGTTATCAAGCCTGTGATAAGGATTAGTAACAGGGAATCATTGCTACCAAGATCATGATGTGGATTAAATATGTTTTTTTTATGTATTATTTAACAGTGTGTTCCTATATTTTTGTATATGAGATAAAATAAGGTAAAGCAACAAATTTAATATTCCAGGGTTTGTATTTTGGGTACAATCCAGTGTTTCGCTGAATCCTAAAGCGATTTATATATAAATTATCCAAATATTAAAAAAAAAGTTAAAACAATGAACAGTAGAAATGATATCAGCTCCAATCGATTCATTAAGCGTTAAAATGGAATTTTAGTGGATCCTTATCGATAGTAATAATTTCTAACTTCCAGTTAAGAAAAATGTCATTACACGAGGGCAAGTTCAATGGTCGGTGTCTTTTGTTGAACGGTTGAGTAAGTTCTTTGTGAGCGCTCTGTGTGATTCAACCAACTCCCCCCGCGGTCTTTATTAGCTCGAGAAACTTCTTAACTCTCCGGCAACTGGGTCATTCTAAACGAAATTGGAAATAATATTGACAATCAAGAGAATAAATGTTTGGAATAGTAAGAGAGATAGGTTATATGTTTACTATTCTTTTTAATTACACCATGCTTAAGGTTATAAAAAAATTCACAAGCCTTCCTAAATCCTACTCCTAATGGTACTTCTGAGAGGATCGGACTCTGCATGTTATTCAACTGAGTAATTAATTGAAATATTTTTTAACTAAATATTCAAATTAAATTGAAATATAGATTAAATTGAATATAGATTAAATAAAATTGAAAATACGAAAATGGTAGAGATGGAAGAAAAAAAGTTGAGACCCTAGAAGGAATTTCTCTAACGCCAACTCGCATACCAATTTTCAACCCTCTAACTCAATTTGGAGGGGATGTTGAAAGGCGCAAACCCTTAAAAACCGCGAAAAAATATTTGGAAAATCCAAAATTTTGATTGTTAGGTTTGTTAGGCCTACAGAAGAGCCATAGATACTGAAATTCATGTCAGTTGATGCAAAGGATGACGCAAGGAGTGCTCAAATGTATCGGATAAATTATCAGGCATAGGAAGTACCAAGTTTTTATTTTGGGTTATTTTATTTTTGCCTAAATTTTTGGCACAACAATTAATTGTTAATTTTTTCGAATCTTACTGTTTAAAAAAAATAATAATATCTCAATACGATGACAATTTAATTATTTAATAGTTTTTTGCCCTTCTTTGAAAATTGTGATTTGACATTTACTTGGTTTCACAATGTGACCCTCCAAACCACGCTCAAAGGTTTATGAAACGGATTTAAAATGCGAACTATTACTATTTATTAGGATCCTAAAGCCTATTATTTTCGAGCAAAATATGGCTAATGAACCAAAGATCGAAATAAATCACAGACAGTTTGCGATTGGCTGCTCAACTATGATGAGCTGCTAATCAATAGAGCATACTGATCAGTCCACACGCCAGAGAATATATATGAAAAGATAGCCCAGAAATATTCCTTATGGACTGGACAAGGAGAATACAAGTATTTCTTCTTTTTTCTAAGCTTAGGCTTAATACAGATGGTGATGTAGGATTCATGCCCTCGTATTCATGGACAAGTCGGCTGTTGTCATATCTCTTATCGGTCTTTGGGCATGTCCCTGTAAATTAAAATGAATGGTTGGTAAAGAGTCCTTACGTGTTGGTCGACTATAGATCGGTGAAAGTAAGTACTATGTATGGTTTCCTTAGTCATGTGCCAAGATCCTATAGTTATGATACGTAACATTTTTTATTGGAATATTGGTAATATTTTTGGCTATACCGTATATCTGTGAGGAGTATAATCATATGGGTATAAGTCAGTATTTAGTTTCTGTCTCAGTTTAAGTTTTGAAGATTTGGAAACAAGTGAGTAAAGCAGTTTGATTCGTTTGTTAAGAGTCTTCCATTTCATTTTAACATGCGGGTACCTTGTCATCCTTCTGTCAAAGGCAATTCCAAGATAGGGTACTCTCTCCGTCTGAGGAATGAGGTTATTGTATATGTAAACTGGAGGACAGGTATTTCAACAAAGGGTTAATATTTCGATTTGTCACGATTTAATCGAATTTCCCATAGTTTTTACCAGTTGTGTAATTTATATAAGTTGTGTTGTAAGTTTAATACAAAAATTAATTGTAAAAATAATCAAAAGTTACTTCTTTATCATATTAATTATCTATCACAATTAAGTTATTTCGCATACATATATCCATCTTAATATTAGTTATATATTTTAGTTTTTATATATTTTTTAGTGCAAATTAATTTATTATAATTTCCAATTATTAAATAAAAATCGAAATTATCTAGCGGTCAAAGGAAGTCAACAATTATTATTACAATTTTAATTTAAATATAAATTAATTACATATATGGATCATTCTAAAATAAAATGGCAATTTATCGTTCGAGCATATTAAAACACGGTAAAATAAATAAGAAAAAACTTCTTTATTATTTCTTTTGGTTACATCCGGGACTCATTAATGTTAATTGGGCCTAGAATCTCAGCTTCTGTTGTTTGATAAATATTGTAGTATTTATAATATCTTACAAATATTGTCGTAGGTAACTGTCCAGAGCTCAAGTTGTGAAGTCTCAATTTCTATAAGAATCGTGAACATTATTTATAATGTTTACTCGGTTTTTGTTTTTATTTCCTTGTACGAAGTAAAGGAAGTATTGTAATCGCGAAAATTTTCGAATTTCAGATTTCGACGGAAATATCCATTTTGACCATCCCTAAATCCATTTTGACTAGTTTCGTCGTGGCGTCTGTACGTACGTTCGTACGTTCGAATTTGGTAAATAGGACTTTTATATCGATATAAATGTATTTTATAGATTTTGGTTAAAATTCGTGAACCGAAAAGGGTGCTTTACTTGAAGGTCATAATAAGCTTACATCAAAAATTATATTTAAATTAAAAGAGAAATCATATGTTTCAGTAATTAAGGTTATTAACGCAATTTGGTTTCCAATCCAATTAAACATTTTTATTACTTGTTTTAAGTGTTAAAATAGAATGTAAAATACTGGTTTTCCTCCCCATTTTTTATTATTTTATTGTTGTCACGGAACATGAAGAAATATCTTGGAAACTAGTTATCTATTGAAGGAAAACGACATATAATAACGGAATGAGACCTCCAGTAACAAGAGTGTGTGGTTTTGTGTGTGTGTGTGTGTCACACGTGAAATGACACGCCGAGTGTCAATTATCGGAAACTAGTAACCAAATTCAGTATCACTTTTTGAGCCACGGATTCATAATTTAATAGGCGTACAAGGAAGTCATGTGTTGCCCACATCAGATATTTTTTTCAAATATACCCATATTAACTGGAATTTGTATTTAGTGCGGAAAAGTTAAGATTTTTCAGACATCAGATAAGGATTGACATACGTAACCATCACTGGAGAATGACAGTTCATAGTCAATAGCTCATAGACAAGACAAGGGAACCCTAGGTTCCTTTGTAGGCTACAGGCTGTCTGTGCCAAGTTCTGACCTAGCGTCCAGGTGGTGCCGTTTAGCTGGCAGACAACCTTCGCTCCCTTATCATAGTGCGTGCCTAAATAGTATTTGGCATGCGTTACCGTTCTCTATGACTTTAGAGTTTGTAGTTGTAAATCATTTGAATGCTTCTACTCCATTATTATAGAAAATAATTGTATTCAAAGACCCATTTTGTAACAAAAAAATCTGAAACTTCGCCTACGCTACCTTGGTCGTAAAAAATTAATAAATACAAACTTTTTATTTGTTTGGAGGAGATTTAGTGAAAGATTCTTGACAATTACGGCTTTTCGACATTTTCAGGACAAAATTTTTTTCATTAAACCAATGATGCCATGCACATTTTTTCAGGGTACGATACCTTAAATTTTCATTTATAATATATTTTTATTTCAACATAAAGTTGATTAAAACTTCCCCTTGCCAACATATTAACCAGAGCCCAATGAAGAGTTTCTTTCAAGAGCCTGATTTAAAAAAAATTGTTGTGACAAAATGCACGCCCCTTAATTAACGTATTGTTTTTAATAATCTCCTTTACTTAAAATTCCATTTTGAAAAAAGGGAAAGCTATAATTCGATGAACTGGGTCAGATACATGTTATTTAAGCAATTCTTAAGACTAATTTTTTTAAGCAATTCGGCAGAACAATAAATTACCATTTTTTTTCAGAATAGCCTATATGAAACCTTTCAGAAAAAGTTATATCTCAAATTGAAACGTATATGCAGCGGAAATTATTTTCACATACAGGAGGAAATGTCAAAGGCACTTTTTAAAAAGGACTTCCACTTTTATTTCTCTAATTGCTACAGGAGAGTAGGTTCCGAGTAACGTTCCTTGTATTTACTTTGAATAATTAAATACAGCCAGCCACGTCCAACACTTGACTTTCATTACATTGAGTATACCATCTTCCCAAATGACAATTGAATCCAATAGGCTGTGAATTCTTTAAGTGGTGTTTTCCTTTTTGTTATCTCTGGGTGATTTTTTTTTATTTTCAGGAGTAACTTTACATCTCTTTGAAATTACATCACAACGAGATTGAAATAAAAAAATCATTACAAGCAGAACAGGAAAACAATTAATGATTAATAGGGTACAGATTCGTTTGGTGGGTATACATTCGCCGTAATTAGAGGTGTTTTCTTTTCACTTTGAGATATATTTTTTTTTTTTTTTGAAAGATTGAACGTACCTAATAAATTTATATTTTAATTTAAATTTTCTGATATTATTATTCCTTTGAATGCTGGATTATTTCAGTTTTCTTTTTATTTATTACACATAAATTAATGTTTACAGATATATTTCTTCTCTTATAGTTCACTACTCAAATCTCTTAAGACCTCCTCCCCTCACAAAAATTAATAATAAAAAAAAAACATAAAATCTCAATCCAACGGAGAGCATATTCTTAGTGCTAACGGTGTATTATTAAAATTTGCATACCTTATCCTCGTGCATGTGTACATCCTAATATGTCTCTGACTATTGCTGTTAATAAAAGATGCAAATAAAAATAAAGTATTTAAAAAAAATGAAAATATATATATCTACTTCTCAAAAACATTGATTTTTTTAAACAAATCAATATTCTACACCTAAAAATTATTCAGTTCATTTCAAATCTTTTATTTTCACCCGCTAAATAGGTTTCAATAAACATTTGCCTTATCTCTATGAGATGCTCCTCTAATAATTTTTTTGTAACTTTTGATAGAAAACTCTTCAAATATGTTATCATTAACGCCTCCACCGTTTCACTGTTTTTTTTTTTTTTCACGTTTATGACATTTCGAGATTCACATTGTCACATTCATTTTTTTTTTTATAAACATCACAGATTAATTTTGATATAATATTTCGTTCCTTTATATTTGCTATCACTTTATATTGGAATTTTTATCCTCTTGCCCAACCTATTTTAAATTTTACTATAAAAAAATAATAATAATTTATCAAGGATCAATACAAAATGAAAATATTAAATTATCTAATCACACTTTCCATTGAATCTCCCAGTTTTAGTGGACTGTATGTGGACTGTATTTGAAATAATTTTTTTTATGATTCGTCCATAATATTGATTTAGTGCAATATATTATCCATATATTTCACCATCTAACTAAAGTAAATTAATAAATTAACAAGGCAGGGGTACGCATTTAAAAAAAAATGTTCGACTAGCCCTAGGCGATATAACATCATGTCAGGGGGCCCAGACAGGACGCATTTCACCATTTAGTTAACAAGGTTTGCCCGAGAGCTGAGCGTGGTTGATGATATATCAAAGAGTCGCATTCGATTACGCTTGCTGGCCAATCACATTAGCACCTGATCACGTTTGCTCCAATAATTTCCATTTGCTCTTAAAGAACAATCTACAAGATGTCTCTTCTAAGCGATCATTAAATTTAGATCCGATCATGTTTATTTATAAACAGCATCCACCAACAGGCTAAAGCCCAATAGTAAGACAAAACAAAAATGTGCTTAAAATATCAAAACAACTATAAACATATAACTTTAGGATACATAATATTAATTACAAACATATTAAATGAGGTTAATAAAAATTAAATGCACAAACTGTAACTAAATTAAGTTATATAAAAAAATATAAGAAAACAGTTACACGTATAATAGCTAAACAAAATAAGGAATAATGGAAAAAACAAAAATTAAGAAAATAATGAAAAAGAAAAGACAAATCAGCCCTCTGTCATTTGAATATGCATATAAATAACTAACAACATTTTAATGATCTTAAATTTATATTTATCTTTCAACAAAATGCCATTCCCAGAAATCCCACTTGGTTATATGATTTATATAATTGTATTAAAATTTGAATAATTACATGATTAAGTACTTTTAAAATTGAAGACTATTCTAAATACTATGTATTAAATGACTGACAAATTCTTTCCTAAAACATGCCCAATATGATTCAAATAAAATCTCAGATCGAGATCCAGTATGCCACCTAGAGATTTTCAAGGTTCAGTAATGTACCGAGTAGGGCTCATACATCCTGATTTTTTTTATTTCAATAAAAATCCTCCTGCAGCCAGCTATTCACACTTCCCACTCTGAAATTAAGTTTACCAAGCATGCTGATATAAAAAGTATTGCTCTTGACAAGCTTAAGAAGGTGACGAATGGCTGATATTGTACACCTAAGTGTGTTTGACATTAAACTCCACCATTAACTGATTATAGGAAATTTCCCAACCAAGATATTATCAATATTTCTTAAAAAAATATATATTTTAAAAATCGCTTTTGCAACCTCCCTGTTGAAGTTACACCTTTAACGTTTACGGGGGACCACTTAAGAGCGCCTTATGCAATATGAGGCCGAACGAATCCATTAAATAGAATAGCGTTTCGGGATCAGTAAAGTCAGAAAAAGTTCTATTAAACCAATCTTCCTATCACCAAGAAAGTTATAGAGGATTGTACTCATTTTCCTCGTGTATGAGATGACAACATTTTAAATATTTAAATACAATAAATTTTTGGAACACCACTCCATCAAATTTTCCAGAACAGATTGAAGTTCAACTTAGTCCTCAATGCCATAAACAGCTCGAAAAAACTTCAAATCATCAGCAAAGAGCAGGCATATAGATTAATTAAATATTTTATTAATATCATTTATAAAACAAAGAAACAGTAAAGACCCCAGGATGATTTATTGTGGGATTCCAGAGAAGTCATTATAAGGTTTAGATCAGGCACCAGTTGAATCGTTTATTGAATCGTTCAGAAAGCCGCTAAGTGCACTTTTTCAGGTGTTATGGAAACAAAGAAAAACCACGCTATGTGATATAACTTGTCGCGTTTCAGCATTAAAGGTAATATGTCCTGAAAATTATATCTTATAAAGCGGAAGAGGAGTTTCTGCATAAAATTATGCCTTTACAATAAGAGATACTGGCTCCATAATAAACGCAAATTAAGTAAAAATGTCTGTTAACGGGTTTCTGAAATAAACGATTGCAGTTATTGAGTGAATCTGACATGTACTCAGTGAAATTAGTAAGATTCGTTACGGTAGATCGCTTTGAAACGAACCCATGCTCTTTATATTTAGGCACATAGCCTAGTAATATACTGAAAATAAGTTTTTCATATACTTTAGAGAAAACAGGTATAATTGGTATAGGTAATTTTCAGTACTACACAAATCCCCAGTTTGTACACAGGAGTAACACTGGCGTTTTTCCACATTGTCGGGTAAGTCTCATTTTTCAAGGGAAGATTGACAATACTGCTACGGCGCTATGAAAATATCACTTACATATATCATTTACTAATAATCTTCAGGAGAACTTTCTCGTGCCTTCTAAAAATTATATAAAGATTTGACAATGATATAATTAATCCCAAAAATATGTGTGAATCCTTTAAATATATGAAATTTATAATTATCTTGAAACGATTGACGGTTGCGTTGGGTGGATGCTGGTTGAGATTGCGATCGAAAAATATATCACAGTAGTGAACGATTACTGTTTTAATATGGACCGAATTTAGGCCTGCTTCGTAGGTCTCTTCCAAGACTACAAAAACAAGATAGGAGGCGTGATAACGGGATTTACATTAAAGGCAGGGTGTAAAATTAAAATTAATCAGGTTACAATATGTTATGTTTTTTTTAACATATCCCTAGCCATTATCTCTACGAAACCATGTAGCGGAATATTAATAAATTCTAATAAATTGACTAATGTAAAATCCAATATTGATGATGGTATTTTTTTTTTAATCAAAAGAGCAAAAATTTATCAATTGAGACAATAATTTTGTGCTAGGATACAACTGGAAGATTCCAAAAACAAAAAGGTTCAAGCTTCTGAAATACCGGTAACAAACTAGTTAATGTCCAGGCATAATCATGAGAGAAACAAAAAAAAACTCATATTGGCAAACCTAAACAGCAAATCTCACATCAACAGCTAAAAAGACTAGACCACAAATCCAATCACGTACAAGGTGAGTAGTTTACCGGCATTTTAGGTACTTGAGGCTTTGTGTTTGGAATCTCAGTTGTAATAGTTCGTTTTGCATTGATTGAATATTTTACAAGAGTAGACTTACAACTCTTGCAAGTAACAAATAATTACACAATTAGTGATTCAATAACAAATAAAACAATTTAAAAATAATTTGTTGATTAAGGTTAGCAAAGAGAAAATAAAAGTAAATTAATAAAAGTAAATAATAATTAAGTGCGAATTTGATATTGTAATTTATAAAACATTACCATACATCAATCATATCACGAATGAGATATTTTTGTTTTTTTCTTTTAATGATGATCGTAAGAAAAAATGGTTAAATACAACTTTATATTTCTGCTTAATGATGTAACTTGTGGCTATGTAATTAAACTATTAGTAATTTAAACATTACTGAGGTACTTGATCTATTTAACTTAAATTTCACAATTAAGATAAAGAAAGGTTGGACTAAAAAAAAAATTTTAAAGACTAGAATTATATTTTAACATTAAATACATACATTGATTTATAAAATGTTTGAAACATTACATCTTTTAAAAATTGTTATAAAAATATGATAACAGATGTCAGATATTAACAAATCTTTAAAAGCTTTATTATCTAAATAATTAAATATATTATTAATTACATTGTCGTGATTCATACTTATGTTCATGTCCTCATAAGTTGCTAATGAAATTATAAGCTGTAACTTTGTCATAACAATGCCTAATTAGTAAACAAAAGATAACATGAATACTTAATGGTTAAAATTTATTACTAATTCAAATAATTGAATTATAAAAAATAATAAATATTATTAAAACAATATTTAACCAGTTTTAGTTACTCATACATTAAATAAATCATTAGTAGTAATAACATGGAAAAATACTTAAATTAATTAATAAAAAAATATACTATCGTTAGCATATAAGTTTCAATTCATAGTGACATTAATAGCATAAGACAGACTATTAAGTGATTCGTTTATTTTAATAGAAACTGAATTTCTATAGTTCATTGTAATCTTTGGTAAATCTATGCAATGACAATAAAGCCTACTAGTAAAAAAACAAATTAATAATTAAAGAGACTAATACTAATCAAGTAATATAACATTTTAAATACTTATATTACACATAAAAAAAATAAAAATAAATAGTAACAATATGTAAATTATAAAAAAAATAATTTTGTCAGCAAATGATCATTAATTTTAATTCTTAGCATAATTAATATATATATTTTTAATTTTAAATATCATATGACTGATTATACAGTGATTGATTAATATTAATAAAAAAATAACAATATAAACAAAATCTTTGGTATACCATATACATTTATGTTATGGCTGTAAAAACGCCTTATTACTAAAGAACATACTTATTTAAATATATATTCACTTTTTTTCATAATCATTAACAACTGTTTGTATAAGATTAAAAATAAGTAGCAATAAAATAAAAAAAATCATAAAGAAAAAATGTATTAAATATTTTGAATTGATGCCAGTCTCATTTGCATCTCTAAATTTAATGTTTTTGGGATCTAGATAATAATTAATCCTATCACTATTCTCACAATCATGAGCGAAAATTGAAAAAATAAATGATCAATATGAAATATATCAATCCAAAATTCACCCGTAATGAGAAATGGCATCATTCTTGGACAGTTTATTTTCTTAGGAGCAAGGGGCTGCCATCACAATAGTATTGGTTCTCAATTTTATTGCACATGGAACATGTCACCTTGCAACACCATTGGAATGTGCAATTGCACCTGGACATGGTCTCGACTGGCCTGACGCGGACTTGGTGACCGCAAGATCTGCAGAGCTCGTTGCAGGACCTCCTTTCGGAACGGTCTGCGTGCTTGGATCTTCTCCTCGAACAGACCCTTCCTTCTGTCCCTGCCCATCCTGCAACAAGGAACGTTTAGTAGAATATTAAATTTTAAGAAGAAATGCAAGAATACAATGTCTCTAAACTATAAATTATATTTTATTGTATAACATGTCGGTTCACATCGTTGTATAAAAGAACGGCAGCGAAAACTACTAAACCAATCTTTACGAAATTTTAATTTTAATCTTCATGAGACCTTATTGTCACATATCTTATAGTCATCTTCATGGTGACTAGTTGGTGTTGCAATAATAAAATCTACCGATGTCCCAATAGTGGATGCGCAAAAACCGAAAAATCACTTTAATCTTGGAGTTTAGCGCCAAAACGGCTCAGAACATTATAATAATACTTATCTAAAGTTTTCTTAAAGCCCTCTAACTATCCATACATGAACTACATCGCCGAGAAGAAGACGGAAACTTTATGACGGAAAAAATAGTTTATTTGCGCATAACACGAAAAGTAATTATTTTTCGCTGATTATACGAATGCATATTAAAGATAATTAAATTCCCTACAAAAAGAAAAAAAATCATCTAATTAATCTAGGAGTATAGTAACCTAGTAATATTACATATATATATATATCTATTATAAAAACTTATTAAAATATATTTTTAATATTATAGCCTAAACCATTTTGTAAGTTCTCAAACCTTTGGTAAATTATTATTTTATGTTAAATTATACATTTCAATCACAATTTAATTTTTTGAAAACGATTTTTTTTTTCTGTGAGCTACACCTGGATCTCATAGCAGTGTTCCATGGTTAAACGCAATTGTTATCAATTAATTCGGCAGTGCTTAATTTAAGAGCCAACTCTTGTCAAAATTAGCTTTAGCAATGATGTGGAAATTAACAGTTTTGCCAGTCACTTGATAAATAATGGAACAGAAAAAAGCTCTAAGATAATATATACATAGTTCCAATGCCCATAGCCTGAGAATTTGCAGCGGCAGCACATAGTCGAATTAATCAAATTCAATATAATTTGGCCTGATATTTTCATTAATAATCACGATAAAAACTAATGCAGGCGATATCCACCCAGAAATAGATAACATTCCAGATTGCATGTGATTGATTATTATCGCTGTAACAAACCGCAGAAGTGATTTTGACTGGACTCGAAAGTTAAAATGTTGCACCACCGATCCATCTATATGACCTTTGTAATTAGCTTAAATTAATTAACGAAATAGCATTTGTTAAGACCTATGCAACAGAATATAGTAATGATGACATACCAAAGGTAACATTTGGTTTGCAGTAGTCCGGGGAATCCTCCAAGAATAGCATAACCCCCGTGTTCTCGTTTGTCATATCGTTGTCGCGGTTGGCTGCTACTCTGAGAGCTTTGCGGTAGGAGTTCTTCAGGAGTCTTCCGACTTTTGGAAATGGAGCAACTCTCCCCCAGCAAGTTCTGGTCGTGCAAGAACCTGACATTCCGTGGCATTTGCACTCTTCTCCTTTCTGCAGCTCCACCGCCTGGGAAGAAAAAAAAGAGGATTAGACGCCTAAGAAGCTGTAGTTTTGTGCAGATGTGAAAATATACTGTGTCTACATATATTAGCATGTGGCATCAACGCCCTTTAAAATAGAAATCATTCAAACCACAAATTGTCTATTACCTTGATACCCAGATCGTAATTGTGTCTGTTGACCCTTGATGTTATATCATAGGCTCCACCTTCCATGTCTCCCAGGATCATCCTAGCGACCTTCTGGCCCAATTTGAGGTCGACGGCGCACCCCTCTCTCTCCCAGCTGGTCTCCTTGTTCTTCTTGGTACACTTGCACTCCGGGAAGAGCATGCCCCTTGCACAAGAGCGGGCTACGGAGTATGCGATCCCTGCTGCGGTTATGGAAGCAACATACGCCATCTCTCTACTGATAGGGCTCAGGTACCTCCTGTAGGTGTAAAGAAAATACCATATATATTATATTAATATTTGTATAAATTTTAAAATATTAATAAGTTAATATTCATAAACAAGGGAAAAACTATACATTTTTATTCCAGAAGTAGTTTGAAAACCTGTAAAATCTTTCGCATTCGTTATATGTTTAATATCTATTTCAAATTCAGAAAATGCATATATTATTTTAACAAAAGGTGCAAACGAATTATGAAAATTCACTAAATACCGGAGTTAGGCCTTTAACCAGTATAATTTCTCTGTATTATTTAAAAAAGGCTTTTAACGCCTTTTGAAAATTAATCAACTGTATAGGAAAGAGATCAATAAGGTATAAATCGTTTTATATAAAAGTACCTAATGCACAGATTTTTACATTGCATAGCATTGAAATTTTACATTACACTGTAATGTAATATTACACAAGTTCTAAGCACACTGTTCATGGGACCATATGGGGATATAGTGTAGAAATATAATATATAATGTTGTGAGAGATATAATGTTGTGAACATCTAATAATTTCAATAAGTTTTTTTTCTTTTGCATTCCTCGGTGGGTAAACTTAAAATACGAGAGGCAAGGATAAGGCCTACTGACACTCTTTTATGAGACAGCAAAGGTTAGCGTGTTTATTTAATATACTATTAAAACTGTTGTATTAACCTTTTTTTTGAAGTACCTACTTATGTTTTTTTTATTGATCATTGCGTGTCCCACCGTTGAGCAAATGACGTTTTATTTATTTGAAAAGAAAAGAAACAAATGGATTTAAAAACGTATCTGTAAACTATTGTAATTATCGCGAGTGATTAGCCATTGAGAATTTTGTCTCTCTATCTCAAACAATATTTAAAAAATATTTTATAATGTTTTAAGTATTCTCGGCTTTTTGTTGCAGTTTCATTCTATATCTACGTGCAAGTTTATGATCACATGTATGTAAAATATTAATTGCTCGTAGTAAAAAGTACTCTATCTCTAAAAGTTTTCATCAGATCCTGGTCAAATGTAAATGGAACCACTCCTAAGGTGTATTCCTTTAATTAAAAAAAGAATCATAGAAATTGGTTCAAGAATGACGAAGTTATAAGTGGACATGGATAATGGGATCATCCCGGAGGTGCACAGAATTCGGTTAAAGAATTATGAAGTTATGCGTGGACATTCGCAAAACAAAGTCAAACTGATAACCTCCTTTTTTGAAGTCGGTTAAAAAATAAAATGGCCTACTTTGCATATTAAAATGAGCGTTATGAGACATAGATTTTATATTAAAAAAAAAATTTTAAATTGAAGAAAATTATATACATATTAAGAATATTTAATATTATAATCAAATTATTCTATTTAGGTCAATAAAAAGTAATAATGGATGCAATATTATATATATTAAATAATAATAAAAATTAATTCTTTATAAAAAATTATTTGAAAAGGTACAAGAACAATAAATATTTATGAAATCTTTACATTTGGAAATAAAAAATATGTTTTAAAATATAGACAGCAAATAAAGCATTAAATGTGCTAATGTCAAGTTTGATCTTGTAGGCGTGGCAATTGAACGAAAAGATAGGTGATTTTATACGGATAAATTTTATGAAATAATTTTTTAATAATTTGGTTGCATTTAAATAATATTTTAGAAGTACCTAAACGTTCTATTGACACTTAGTTATTAATCTTAACAAATTTTCCTAAACAACATCAACAATTTTTCCTGCAGAATACAAAATTTTAAAAAGCGCGAATTTTAAAAATGACCGCGTGAGCTCAGTAATGGAAATTTTCTTTTTTTTCTTTTTTAAAGACTAGATTAAGAGTCTTATGTATTCAAAAATGACATACAGAAATAAAAATATCTGATGTGGGCAACACATGACTTCCTTGTACGCCTATTAAATTATAAATCCGTGATATAAAAATATAATTTTTGATGGAAATCAATTATGACCTTCAAGTAAAGTACCACTTCCGGTGATCAAGCAGTGACCAAAAAGGGAGGTTCACAACTAGATTTTACAACAATCCTAAATACAAAATTTCAACTTTCTACGGCAAACCGTTTTTGAGTTATGCGAAATACGAACGTACGTACAGACGCCACGACGAAACTAGTCAAAATGGATTCAGGGATGGTCAAAATGGATATTTCCGTCGAAATCTGAAAACCGAAAATTTTCGCGATTACAATACTTCCTTTACTTCGTACAAGGAAGTAAAAAATAGGAACAGCACTGTATTTCTTTATAAACTAGATTTCATGAGACTTTTTTGAATGATATAAACTATATTAAAGAAAACTACTATTAACACCTTACTATAGTTCTCGTGTGTACGAAACAAAATCACGCTTAGCATTACCTATCTTCTTACCATTCTATTGCCGCGTACAAATACATGAAATTTTAAGTAATATTGGTTGTTTTAAGTGTATTTAATTTGTGAGCCTTGTTAAAATATGGGAATATTCATCAAACTTCTCATTAGAGTCTCGCTCTCATTAGAGTCGTGATGATCCAAATAATATTTCGTATCTACATTCTTTTAATTTCAGTTTTACCCGTACGTGTCTAAGATATTTGTATGAACATATATCTATGATTTACGAACTGCGACTTTATTTTAGAAATATAACTAATTTAACTCATTTTCATTATATTTCTCCATCCCTGTGTTGCACAATTCATCTAAATCAACCTCATATCAACGATATTTATCATGCAATTATAGCCAACAGATCCCTATCATACATCAACTGGCACTCTAGACTCGGAGTTATTAAGGGGTTGTCCCGGTACATAATTGGGGCATTAAGCAAAGTGCCATGGCGAGAGAGTATTAAATATTTTATAACTATAATAATTTTTAAAACCTTTCGAATTATTATAAAATCGTGAAATTAAAAAGAGTTGGAACATGTGCAATGCCATTTCTTAGAATATAAGTTAAAGAAAAGAAAATCAAACTTAAACGACATTATTTTTATTCAAAATTACTTGCGTTAGCTCAGATTTCTCCAAACGCCCAATAATGTTTTTTAATCCTCTTTCGAAGAAACGTTTTGGCTTTAAATTAATTACTCGTGAATAAAAACGGTCGGTTTCATAACGTTAATTTTAAGTATCATGAAAAATTACGTTGTCTGAAAATTAAAGTTTAATAACAAAATATTCCAAAATGAAAACTAAAATTTCAATTTCTTGAGTATACTGATTCAAAGCCTAAAAAAAAATCTGGGAACAAGGAATGAAATCTTATTTGGTGTTGGGAGAAATATATCGAACCTATCGGAAGTTATTTAGAATAAAAATAGTGTAATAATAATCAGTTTTTCTTTTATTTGCTTCGTGTTCTATGAATTGACATTTCATATGTTTCAACGCAATATTATATCATTTTATATTTAATTTAATGAAACATATTAATATTATCTGTGATTGAAATAGGGGAAAGAAAAGTCTAGTCTATATACTAAGTATATTCTGTTCAGCCAGTAGGTTAATATGTTTTATTCTATAAAATGTATCTAATACATATTATGTATATGATACAAAAAATGTATGTTTAATAATTTTTGTGTAATTTATTTTATGAAAGCAGCACCATTAAAACGAAATCAATACCACATTTTAAATAGCACGTAATTATATTCAGTGATGGTACATTTTAGTAAATAAAGCAAAGGAATGTAAAAACTGATACCGGATAGTGAAAAATTACTTATAGAAGCCAAATTTTTCTTCTAAATATAATTATTTAACAAACGTAAACCGAACGTCGACTTGAACATAAAGTTCAACAAGTAAAATTCAGTATTTTTGATAAATTTTAAAAATTATTGCAACAAAACACAAAAATTGATAAAAAATAAATCGCCATTAAATTACATTTCATTTTTTATATATATATTTCAAGTTCATAGATTTTTAACTTTTTCTAGTTAGAATTCGCTAAGTCATTTTAAATATTTAATGTTCGTTATTGCTAAACAACTTTACTATGACCTACTTTGATAAGTTTCCAGAAAAGGTCTAATCTCAAGTTCCAACCGTAAGTTTTAATTAATTTTTTTTTTCTCCGCGAATAGAATCACCTTGAAATCGATTTATCGAAAATATTTGTCGGAAATTTTATACTTTCTTGAGCCAATACAAAAGGAGAGCTTGGTTGCTTTTTATGGTTAATTGGACAACAGTTTACCAAAAATAATTCCTATTATTTTCAGTAGAGAATAATCATGATTATATTGCGATACTATCTATAAAACTTAATAATTTATTAAAAATTTCTAACCTGGAAAACTCCATTTCTGTGCAGTTCCATCTCTCCCACCTGAAGTCATGGCGACACTGGTTCCACGCGATCAGAATCCCAGTTGCAACACCTCTTGTTACATTATCCTCTAGTTCCTGGGGATCAGAAATCTAAATGTACTATAAAATTTTATCGTTCTAATGAAATTTATACTAATAAATACAATCTAAAATGCTATTTATTTCTGAACAGCAAGCTGTAGTAGCTACAAAATACATAGTTGCTAAAAAATTTAAGTAATTAGTATTATAAGCATAAATAATTTGATTATTAATCATGAAAGTATAGCATATTTCTATAAAATAGCTAAAAATAATCAATAAATCATAATAAAATGTGTAAAAACATTAGTGAATTATATTGAATTGTATTATTTTTAACATTAGTCCAATTTTTTAATGCATTTAATTTTAGCTATTTTACTAAAAAGAAGGAAATTTATACTTCTAAGGAAAAAAATTTTCCTTAAATAAGAATTTTACCGTTATAGTTGGAGTTTTAGACTTCAAGGATGTTGTGTGTTCAATTGTATTTGCTCTGGAACCCCTGAAAAAAATATATATATATTACATGCACACATCTAAACAATTACCATTAAATTAGTATGAAAATATAAAACTGGTAGATATATTGAATAAAAAACTACATTTTAATGTAACAGCGATAGATATGTTAAATAAAAGAATAATTAATGATCTATCGTTGACCCCAGAGAAAATTTTGCGTAAGAAAAAAAATTTATAATATTTTTTATTTATAGATGGAGTTATTTAAAAAATAAAAACATTAAAGTAAATCAATAAGTATTTGATATTTATATGATATTAATACGAAGGAATTATTACCAATTTTACATTTCAATTAATAATATATATCACGTCTACGTAATAAAACAATCAAAATTATTATGTCAATATAAAATTCGAATAAAGATGGCTATATTTCAATGCAACTGTTGTAGATATTATTAAAAAGAATAAATGATCTATCTTTAAAGTGAAAGTGGTAGAAACTTGTATGCATGCACAATTAATATATATGGATATATTATGGAAGAAGTAACTGAACACGAAAATTATTTCGTAATATTTTTCTTTAAGCATTAAATTATTTTTTAAAAAAATATATATACAATTAATGAATCATATTTCTGTTTGATAAGATTGCATATACATGGAATATGATTATAAGCTAAAAAAAAGTTATTGTAAAAAAAAATATTTTTTCCTCACTATACCTTATAGGCATGCATTGCATTTAAACAAGAACTGTACACGAAACATACATAGAGATATAACACTATCTTGGACAGATAATTAAACATATAGACTATCTGGAGTAACGAGTGATATTCCTACTTACATGCTGAAGTATATGAGGCAGCTGACGATATGAGAGCAAGCTAGAAATGTCTTCGGCAGCATCTCGGTAGAATAATATCTCTCCTTTCCTGAAGCTGTTCTGACTGCAAATAAGTCTTTTCAGTTGAAGACCCTGTTATATTTACTGGTGGTGCAGGGAGGGGGGGTATGGAGTATTATCAGTGTTCCTAGGCGTTTGGGTGTTACCTGTACCTGTACCCCCTCTGACACGGTAGCTTGTCGGCCTCTTTGATGTTGGGTTTTTACGTATTAACTGATTATTATGTGTAATGTTTATATATTCAATTAGTAGTTTTCATTTATTTATATTAATTATATTATAAATGCTAATGATAAATTAACACTGTATATCTTTCTCCCATCTACGCGTCACTTTAGTAAAATAAATAGCTAAAATTACTGTGCTTATTTGTTTACGAAATATCATAACTTGAATGTGGCCGATTTTATATCTGTCAATAAACAAATAAGATTAATAAAAAAACTAATTAATAAATAAACATTGATATCTAAATCAATGCACCAAAACGATGTAAATTAGCAAAACTAAGCATAAACAAATTCAATATTAGATAATAATAAAATAGGAAAATAGGAAATAGAAATAAGCAAAACAAACATAAAGGTATTCAATATAAAATAAAATTAACAATTCAAATAAAGAAAAATTAAACAAAAACATATAAATGTAAAATTTCTCATTTAGCTCAATCTGTCCAAAATATATACATACATATAATATTATTATATTAGGTTTCCAGCTACTGTAAACATTTATTTCCTACAATTTTGCATTCTAATACCACAATTCAACAATAACATTTAACATATGGCACATTATGTATAACACATAACACATATATATTCATTGATTCTTAAATTGATTAAATATTTCTTATTTTATAAAAAAAATATAAATATAAATACTTTAATATAAATACTGTAATGTATTCCAGATCAATACCAGGAAACTTCAGGGGTCGGTTTTACACACCCATAGTGACAAAAAGACTGTTTTTTCGGTTTCGTGAGAAATTAAACATTAATTTTTTTTTAATTCTTGACTTTTTTACATTAAAAAAATTCTATCATTTCCAAAAATCATCATTCACAAAACCTGATAGGACCATAATAATATAAATATATATTTAAAAAAATCTAGGTATAAAAAAATCGTAAAAAAAAAGAAAAAGTTATTAGCAATAAATCTCAAGGTATCTATAACACGACGTAATGTATTCCATCAGTTCTTCTCATATCGCCAGATTTTGTGAAAGATCATTTTTGGAAGAGAGAGATGGGTTTCCATATAAATAAAAGTCAAGAATTTTATAGAAAGAAAAAACAAGTATTAAAATTTAATTTTCCACAAAACGGATGATGATTAATAGGGACTCTTTTTTTTACAAAATCGGTCCCCGAAATTTCCTGGATTTTATCCGATACACCCTGTATAGGGAAATCTCAACTCTCACAAAATTTAGATAAATCTAAATTTCGACATAAAGTTTGGTCAAATTATAATTTATATTTAATGTTAATTTTCATAATCAGTTAACTATATGACAAAACAGTTAGGAATAAAGATGAAGAAAATTAGAAGGAGTAATTGGATGTATTTGTTTATACTAAATACAAATGCACCCAATTACTTCTAACTTATTATGAAAATTAACATTAAATACTAAATACATTAAATACTAGGTACATACTATAGAGATTAAAATTAATTGTATATCATTAAAAAGTCACAATATTTACGCTCAGACTGGGAAACCCCAAACCAACCTCCAAGATCCTTGGAAGCCTTTAAAAGATCCTTGCCAGTTTTTTAATCTGATAGCATTGGAATATTAGAACAAGGAATATTTAAACCTGAAAGTCTATTTTTTAAATGGTATATTATTTTCTTCATAAGTTTTTAACGATTTTGTCAGAAAAAAAAATATTCTTAAAAATGGCCTAAGGAATTTTCATCAAATTTAATTTTTATATATGTTTATTTTATTAAATATATATATATATATATATATATATATATATATATATATATATATATATATGTATATATATATATATATATATATATATATACACACCCATAGTGACAAAAAGACTGTTTTTCCGGTTTCGTGAGAAATTAAACATTAATTTTTTTTTAATTCTTGACTTTTTTACATTAAAAAAATTCTATCATTTCCAAAAATCATCATTCACAAAACCTGATAGGACCATAATAATATAAATATATATTTAAAAAAATCTAGGTATAAAAAAATCGTAAAAAAAAAGAAAAAAGTTATTAGCAATAAATCTCAAGGTATCTATAACACGACGTAATGTATTCCATCAGTTCTTCTCATATCGCCAGATTTTGTGAAAGATCATTTTTGGAAGAGAGAGATGGGTTTCCATATAAATAAAAGTCAAGAATTTTATAGAAAGAAAAAACAAGTATTAAAATTTAATTTTCCACAAAACGGATGATGATTAATAGGGACTTTTTTTTTTTTACAAAATCGGTCCCCGAAATTTCCTGGATTTTATCCGGTACACCCTGTATAGGGAAATCTCAACTCTCACAAAATTTAGATAAATCTAAATTTTGACATAAAGTTTGGTCAAGTTATAATTTATATTTAATGTTAATTTTCATAATCAGTTAACTATATGACAAAACAGTTAGGAATAAAGATGAAGAAAGTTAGAAGGAGTAATTGGATGTATTTGTTTATACTAAATACAAATGCACCCGATTACTTCTAACTTATTATGAAAATTAACATTAAATACTAAATACATTAAATACTAGGTACATACTATAGAGATTAAAATTAATTGTATATCATTAAAAAGTCACAATATTTACGCTCAGCCTGGGAAACCCCAAACCAACCTCCAAGATCCTTGGAAGCCTCCAAAAGATCCTTGCCAGTATTTTTAATCTGATAGCATTGGAATATTAGAACAAAGAATATTTAAACCTGAAAGTCTATTTTTTAAATGGTATATTATTTTCTTCATAAGTTTTTAACGATTTTGCCAAAAAAAAAAATATTCTTAAAAATGGCCTAAGGAATTTTCATCAAATTTAATTTTTATATATGTTTATTTTATTAAATATATATATACATATATATATATATATATATATATATATATATATATATATATATATATACACATGTGCGTGTTGTATGCATACATGCACAAATAATTAATTTTAATTAATCAAAATCATATATGTTGTCATGTTTCCCACAAATCTAATACTTTTTTCAGGTTGAATCTTATCCCGAGAAATAATTTGAGAAGAAAATTTAAGTAATTTATTTGTTATACGACAAACTAAAAAAACGTCTAAGCAAAAACTGCAAAAAATGTACAATTCGGTTACAAAAAAGAAAAAAATTTCGTTGTAGATTGACTTCAATATAATAAAATTATCGTTTTGTTTGGGCAAATACTACTGAAATTACACAGATTATCACACCGTATTATCAAGTCGACAGATTTTCGTGAACTCGGTGAAGATAGCATATACACTCTGTTGTTACAAAACTTTTTAAAACTGATATTTATGAATACATTTGCAAAAAATATTAATACTACTCTTATAGAAGTACTATTTTAAGTAACTCTTCCATAAGAGTATCTCAACAGTTAGATTATAGTTAAGGCAACCTCCTTATCTTGCTCATGTTTGCTTGAAACTTTCAGCATACAGGTGCCGTAAGTTGTAAACTTTGTGTAACAGGTTGTTTTATAACTTCTTAATAATGTTGTTATAATGTTTTATAACATAACTTCCAATTATTTTAGTTTTACTGTAAAGTGATTTATACTCAAAATGTTTATTTCCAATGAATCTATTACTTAAATAATTGTTGCATTAAAGTGTTTAATCTTTGGTGGCTAGGATTTTAAGAGATTTAAGCAGTTAACATTAAAACTCTAAACATTTTGAGAATAAAAGTAAACATAACATTAATTTTAATTAATGTTACTGCAACAATTTGTACCAATACTCCAACGAACACTTAATGGATCAGAAGACAAATCAATTTTTGATTTAGCCTAGCCTAACTTACTCTGAAACACAGCTAGTTAGAGACTAAAAAAATGTATTGCCGGTCCTCGTTTGGTCTCCCGAGTAAACTAATTCTATGTTCACATTAATCCTCAGTTTAATTTATTCCTAGATAAGTTTAATTCGAGATTGTTTGGCATTATCTTAACCCTCAGCATCATCCCTATTTCAATTTATATGTTATAATTGAAATATATCACAGATTCTACTATTATAAGCTAACTGTAATTTACATTATTCATTTCGACCAAATACTTTTTTTATTTTTGCCTAGAGGATATCGAAAATATTTTTTTCTACCTCTTCTCATACAAATAAATTATGCTCAGTAGAATGCTTTTTTTTTTTTTTTTTTAAACTTTCTCCTTTCGGCACTCTTGTTTGGAACAAAACTATGTTATAGTCGATGATTTTTTGATATTTGTGAATATAACTGGTAAGCCTACCAGCAGCTATGTCCACACTGTTCGACTTGGGATTAGACGCTGTCCGTTATATCGAATCGAAAGTGAACAGTGTGGAAATATTAAGCTATCATCTGTAAACCAATGAAACCTTTGGCGGAACTTATAAATATATATTAAAGTTAATAAAGCGCACGATCGATTCGTGATTAGGATGGTTATTGCAATTTCTTTATTTATTGTCATTATTTTTTGGGTTCGTTCCTATCATATTAATTTCGGATTAGCTCTGCAGTCAATCCTTTTGTAAGTAAGTACTGAAACATTCCAGGAATTGATTTTCTTTTTTTTTTTTAATTTATCTATTTTATTTTTTTACTATGAACTAAATCAACAAAAAAAAAAATCTCTATTCCATGAATTAGTTTCCGGGAAAAAAAGGGTAGAATTTTTATTTTTGCTAGTAGTCCAGGCGGGACAGAGTAAAAATAGTCATTTTTTAAAAAATAAATTTCAACGGAACTTTCTCAACGTGATAATTAGGAGAAAAATAGTAGAAACAATTTGTAAATGTTTTAGTAAAAATCAGTACGTAGCAACGTGGTGATAAAAATTCATGAAGGTACCGAAAGGGTTTTTGTCACGTTTAAGATGTGAAACAAATTTATTATAGAAACATATAAAACACGGAAAATAGTGTGTTTTAAACCATTGAAATCCGTCTATAACTTATCGCATAAAAAATTAAAAAACATAAAACATGGCCATTTTTTTACATTAAATTGCAGGCCTTATGATTGATGCAAGGACCATGTTTGTGGATTTTAGCAATGCCTACGTACAATAAAAATGTCATACAAAAATAAACTTTTCGTGGAAAAAGCAAAAATGTAAGAACGGATATTCTCGACATAAGATTTGAACAAGGCCCAAAATAGTTCAAGAGCGATCTGTTGAAGTGCTATTTGTTTGCAAAGAGTTGTTCTACAGTCCTATTTTCATGAAATATATATATATGACCTTCGATTTAATACTTCAAAAACGAGTTTGAAAATCGGGGATTTCTTGCTTCGGCCGAATCATACTGGGCCAGCATAAGCAAAAATACTAAAAATATAAAAACAAGTATAAAAGCATATTA
This sequence comes from Rhaphigaster nebulosa, assembly GCA_948150685.1. Classification (NCBI taxonomy): domain Eukaryota; kingdom Metazoa; phylum Arthropoda; class Insecta; order Hemiptera; family Pentatomidae; genus Rhaphigaster; species Rhaphigaster nebulosa. The sequence goes on from OX411311.1 coordinate 62,176,093, forward strand.
GACATTGTATCCATGTTTTCAGCGCAGGTTCCCGTGGAAACACGTTCAATTTTAATTCTTTGTTTTTTTAATAATTCGAAATCTATACACTTTATACACACAAACACACACACACACACACACACACATACAGGCTGTCATTTAAAAGAAAGCTAATTGAATTATCAGTGTAATTCATGTGCAATTAGGCGATATTTGAAAACATCGTACTCTAAATGATTAAAATAAATTATCTCTTAAACTTAAATAAACTTATTTCTAAAACTATTTCACTTTTTACAGGAGAAAGGCTTCATCCACGGATGGGAAAAATCGCATTGATGTAGCAAATGTGTTACAACGCACAGTGGAGGCAGATGAACTAAATTTGTGGCATAAATTAATGTATGGAATTTTTGCAACAAATTATAACGTAAATGATGTGTGAATGGTTAGCACAACAATATAAGATCTCTATTATGTAAGTTAAAGGCACGAAAGTCCTATAAATAAGGAGATATTTTTTATTTTATGACAAAGAATAAAATTTAAAAAAATCTACTAATGTTAAAATATTACAAGTTTATTTTACAAATTTTAAAATGAACATTAGTTAGATTATCTTATATATATATATATATATATATATATATATATATATATATATATATATACACACAAACACACATATAACATCTACATATGTACTTATATATATATATATATATATATATATATATATATAGTTGTCAACAGGAGATTTTATAAGAGATATCTGAAACCTAGCCTACATTTTTTTGGTCTGATAGGAGTAGTACTGGCAATTTCATTTTAATTGCGATCCGACCATCAGGAACAAGCTCAAAATGCAAAACGCCTTCGAAATTCCACCAAACACAAAGCATCACTTTTTCCCAAAACTATCTTGGCGAAGTTCCTGTTGTGCAGCTTCACCTGGTCATACCTACTGCTTATGTTTGCTAAGGTTTCTTAAATAATATCTACTTTTTGTCACTTGTGATAATTTTTTTCTAGAACCTATCATCTTTCGGATTTTTAAGAAAAAATTTGCACATAACTCGCTGCTGGGCTTCGGCCTCTGTCAAGTCATGTAGGTCAGACCTTGGTCTAAATTCCTTACGCCCAAGTTTTTAAGATGACGAGCCACTGTGGCATTAGAAGCCCCTGCTACGGCCGATAAATCACGAGTATTTGCATGTAGGTTCTGGTCGTTACATTCAAGAAGAACGTCATCTTCAACGGCCGATTGGCAACCTGATTCGGAGGAATCTGCAAGGCTTAAGCCATTGTTGAAACGCCTGAACCAAAGTGTTTCGGTGGATAATTGATTCTCCTTCTCTGGCACCAATTTCTTCGGCGACTGCCTTTGCGCTTAAATCTTTTTTCCAGCAATGTCTCAAAAGACCGCGAATCACGATTTTTTTCTTCTGACATTTCTCGTACGTTTTAAAAATGTAAATGACCCCATAAAGCCAACTCAAGTCACAAGAAATTAAAGGATTAGTCAAATTAAACATTGACATAAATAGTAGGAACAAAAACATTTTTATAAGATTAATCATGAGAGTCGGAATTAAGGATTGTGTTCATGCACAAGTACTTTTGTAACAACCTAGTATAAAGTTAAATCTCCAATCTTATATTTTGTACTATTATTCCTAATAAGGAAATACTTAATTACTAATCATTTTGGATGCATCGGAATTTAATTAAGCTCGCACATATGTACTTCAAAACTACAATGATACGGAAAATATGCCTGTACATCCTTGTATACTAATCAGCACTTGGTTGTGTCATGTGATAGGTTTGTGTATTTCTTGTTTATTTTAAGCCATTCTTAATTAACTCCACGAAAAATTGTGTATTTCCATTTAATGAATTTCTTATTATTATATCAAGAATACAATCAAGTGCTTATTGGGTAATGTTATTCTAATAGAAAAAGTATTTAATAGCAAAATGGCGTGTTACTGGACTACCTTTTTAAAAATGAAAGGAATACTCACCCAGCTCTTGAAAAAGAAAGTTCTAAATGCATATTCAGAAATTATTTTTTATTAATAAAAAAAATGTTATATGCCTCATGAAATTCATTAATAAAATTTCCTTGCTTAAAACATTATTTTTTATAAGGATTTTTTAAAGTTATTTTTTCCACTCTTTGGTTTATATAAAAAGCTCTGTAGATAAAGAATATATAAGCCCTGGTTTATAAATCATATATGATTCATAAACCAGGGCTTAAACCATTATCTATCTATACGTTGTTCATTACTTTCAAATTTGTGTATTATCTTTTATATAATAAATAAAAACAAAATTACAATTAAATGACTAAAATATACCTTTCACCGAAGAATTAATAAATACATCAATAATATAAATAATATAAATTGAAGAAGACATTTTTTAAATAAATCCAAATTTAGCAGGCATAGTACAGAAGAAAGACACAATTAATACAAGATAAAATATACAAACCCGAAATATATTGACGGCAATAATAATAAATAATGTCACAATCAGCCATTTTAATAGAAAAAATATTTAAAACTAACTAAATATACCTATGCGTGTGTTTTTCCGTGTGTCAGTGTGTGTTTGTGTGTGTGTGTGTGTGTGTGTGTGTGTGTGTGTGTGTGTGTGTGCGTGCGTGCGTGCTTGCGTGCGTGCGTGTGTGTGTGTGTGTGTGTGTGTGTGTGTGTGTGTGTGTGTGTGTGTGTGTGTGTGTGTGTGCGTGCGTGCGTGCTTGCGTGCGTGCGTGTGTGTGTGTGTGTGTGTGTGTGTGTGTGTGTGTGTGTGTGTTTATTACAGTGTGAAGAAATTAATATAAATCATAAGACCGCCGCAAATCCTTTATGACATCGAGTCCATTGTTGGTTTTCAATATTATCATAAACAATAGAACGTTAATATGAGCAAAAAGAAATTATTAGGTCGTTAATGACTGCTTCATTTGTTAATAAAACTAGACGGTGGGGATTAAACGAATTTTATCGTATACATTTTAATTACATGTACTAAATCTTCCTTCATTCCTATTCTCAAAGCATTTCGATTATGAGAATTGTAATATCCAAGTAAAAGGCAAATGGTGAAGGATAAATGGACTTTACTTAAACCCTACTTTACGTAGAAATATAGTGTGTGCGTGTGTGTGTGTGTGTGTGTGTGTCTGATGTTATACATGAAAGATTCATATAAATTTAATAGTGCTTTTTATATTTCTCTAATACGTATATCTTTGTTAATAACAAGGAATGATATGCCGGAGTTTTACAGAGATCCATGCTCTCGCTGTTGTTATTCATCATGCATTTTCTCTTAGATGAATATAGATATCCCATTCTTTACAACTCCATTTACTTTCTACACAGTAATATCGTTAGTAGTGTATGGACATTTATACATCCTTTCACCTTCTGACGTCCTTTTTCCCACTCTTTGAATAAATCTAAGCCAATCGATTTTTATAACCCTTCCTATAATTTTAGTGCTAACTCATTCTATGATTCAGTATCCATTTTTAATCGTCAATACTCCTCTAAATTTTCCTATAAACACCTCTTATTTCTTTCATACTCTATTATCAAATCGATGTTTTATACCGTATCGATGTAAACAATATCTATTAATGCCGATAAAAAATATTATTAGTAGATAATTGATAAGTGCTCATTTGTAAATATTTTTCCAGACAAATGTACATACAGTATGAGCAGTACAGTTGCTCTTAGCGGAACTTTATTCCAGAATAAAATTATTTTTTATTTCATTTAATTTTAAAATCAGTTCAAATCTAATCTGCTTACCATCGTGGTCAGTCCAATTATTTCAGGGAATGCAGTACACTTTCTAATGGTAGGGCTTAATATTTAATGACATAAATCGGTACTGATTTTTAACCATATGTACGAAACATAAAAAGAGAGAACTGAAAAACCAAATAATGAAACTATTTGTAGCGAATTCAATGTTGAATTAATTCCTAATTTTATAAAAAATACAATTAATTATTAATAAACTATAACCTTAAACCTTTATAACCAGCTTCCTGAAACTATTAAGCAGGAATGTCAAGTGATTATATAAATTTCACTTACATGCATGAACGAAACAGTATAATTAAATTTATAATATTTTCTATGTATTATATAGCAAGAAGAAACTAAGGAAGGCCACCGCAATGCAGACGCAAAAAATAATTTATTTTATTTGAAAGTATTTAACATGAATAAATGTAACTTTAAAAAAAAAAAAAAAAAATTCACATACAGAGTACTGTTGTTAACTTTCACCTCCCCTCTGATTAATTGTAGGAGCTTTTTCATTTCTTTGGACTTTTTCATTTGCACCACTTCCCCAACCACTCCAACTCTCCGTTCCCGAGCCAAGTCCATTTGACTTCAGCGGCCGCACATAAATCAAATTAAGGACTTCCCACGACTTATTAAGAGACACAGCCTGCATTAAAAAGTTTCTACCCATGATGAATTTTTAAGTTACTTAAGATTGATCTCATCCGCTTAAGACTTCTATCAACGAGTTATTTAATGAGGAGACATCTTCAAACCGCTCAGAAAAAAAATTGAGTTAATGAACTAGAATTATTTATTTCTGACTTTTCTGAATCGGATATTTTTTATTAATATCATTAAACAACCAAATTTGAAAGCTGCTGATATAAGCTAGAAGTGCCTCGTTCTTAAGGTTGAAGTTTTATAATACTGGTACTGGTACTGGTAATGGTGGGGGGAACTAGTCCGGCAAGTGGGCCTTATAGTCCTTTTTGCCAACTCCTGACGGCTACTTTTACGTCACCGCCGCGTACTAACCAGAGTGGGAGTGTCAAGATTCATTTCGCGGGATCGCCACGAAATAAATAGTAACTGGCCCAGGGAATCGAACCCACAACGTTCCGAACCGGGCACTCTGGGACCCTCGCCCCAACGTACTCGGCCGTCACGTCCTCAAGTTTTATAATAAACCTTGAAAAATAACTATTCCTCACCTCTCCCAAGAAATCACTACTATATATTATTACGGTAGTATAGATCCCTTTTCCGGCTCTCAGGAGCGATGGATTTTGATGAATGAGGTATCAAAAGAAAGGGAATTTCATAAAGAAGTGACGAATTCCAATTTCGATTCTTAAATTCTTACTAGGGCTTAAATAAAAGTGGTGAAAAAACTGGAAGGTTTCACAAATTTGACGACTGAGAGTCAGCGGATCGAGACGGGATAAGTTGGGTTTTAAAGATTTTGACGCGGGCATCAAGACCACATACGCTCCTATAGAGCGTATTGGTCCAGCATTTTAAAGCTTAAAAACCTACCGTTTTCGAGATAACGAACGGTATAGGTCCGCACGGGCCTCATGCCATCTTGCGTACGTGCTGTTGTCATGGCAACTTTATATCAATTTGAGCTGTTTACAAAAACTTTTAATGAGTGGGAAATTATATATTGCTTCCCAAGTCAAACTCTAAAGAGCACTGTTAAATATTCATACTATATATAGAAATGGTATAGCTGAATCTAATTGCCTAACGGCTAAATTGAAGAGACGATTTCCAGTGGGGTAAGCTTCTTAAGTATGAACTGTAACTTCAATTAAGTATGAACTGTAACTTCAACATAGTCAGTACAAACTATGTAGCTACACCAAATCTGAATGTTAAATAAACTTTTTTGGTAATATTATATTGTTTACACGAATTATATTGTTTACACGAATAAATATGTTTCCCTAATATCGCTTATACTTCTAATGTATGCGAGAGTTCTCGCTCGGGTATACTAGTATTTTAAATTTAATCAAAATGTCACGTTTATACATTTTACTTCCTCGTACGAAGTAAAGGAAGTATTGTAATCGCGAAAATTTTCGATTTTCAGATTTCAACGGAAATAAACATTTTGACCATCCCTGAATCTATTTTGACTAGTTTCATCGTAACGTCTGTATGTACGTTCGTACGCACGTTCATACGCATGTACGTGCGTATCTCGCATAACTAAAAAACGGTTAGCCGTAGAACGTTAAAAGTTTTGTATTTAGGATTGCTCAAAAATCTAGTTATGAACCTCCCTTTTGGTCACTTCATGATTACCGAAAGTGGTATTTTATTGAAGGTCATTATTGATTTTCATCAAAAATTATATGAAAATATAATGCAAAACTTTTCAAATAAGGTATGTAAAACTTACGTATTAATATAAATAATATAGTAAATTTTGGTTAACAGTGGCAAACCGGAAGTGGTACTTTACTTGAAGGTCATATTAGACTTTCATCAAAAACTATATTAAAATTAAATACAGAAATCATATGGTAATAAAGGTTACAAACACGATTTTGTTTCCATTCCTATTGAACATTTTTATTACTTGTTTTAAGTATTAAAATTGAGTGTAAAATACTGGTTTTCCTCTCCATTTGTGAGATGAACAAGTAGCAGGAGAATAAGATATAAGTTAAGTGGGTTATTCCGCTTAAAATGTCGAAACTGTCGATTTCCAATGCTTTGTCTAATGTTATGACGAAACACGAAGAAATATCTTGGAAACTAGTTACTTACTATAAGAAAACGACCTATAATAACGGAATGAGACCTCCAGAAACTAAAGTATGTGTGTGTGTGAGTGTGTGTGTCAATAGATGGATGCCGCGACGCCGTGTGTCGTTTTTGAGATACTGCAATCTTCGGAAAGTAGTCCCAAATTGAGAATCACTTTTTGAGCCACCGATTTATAATTTAATAGGCGTACAAGGAAGTCATGTGTTGTCCACATCAGATATTTTATTACAGACTAAAGTCGTTTGTAACACTGTTAAAAAAAAAAAAAAAAAATGGATTCATTTAAAATTATTTGATTCTGGACAGAAGCGGTTCCTGGATAGTGACAACGGGGGTTTACATCTTTATAGTAAAAAACTCAAAAATAAGATATAATATACACGTCACAAGTAGAGATATGGTTATAATACTCCGGCTGTCAGTGTAAAGCAGACAGTTTCCAAACAACTGCTATCATAGCTATCCGCTATCGTAGCTATTATTGCTATCAGCGATCTTGCAAGAAATCTATGTCGTGGAGTAAAAGGTATGCTATTTGTGGATGGCTTAGTAATACTTTACAGATCGAATAACGTCTGGTCCATAAAGGTAAAACTCCAGGAGTCACTGAAAAAATAAAATGTATTCATTTTAGCAGAAGAGAACTACACCTCAACCACCAGAGCTCCTACCGAAGAACGTCTCTTTACCCTACGCCACTCCTTGGATTAATATTCTATAGGGAACACCACTTGAGATCGTTAAAAGAAAAATGCATAGGAAAATTCAAAGTATTGAAAATCTTTAGCGGAACCAGTTGGGGGCAGACCAAAGTACCATGCTAAAGATACATCAAATATTAATCTATTCTAAGATGGATTATGGACGTTTTATCTATTGTTCTGCCCGAAAAAACATCCTTGTTCAACTCAATACAGTGTATCATACTGGGATAAGAATAACCCCGGGAAAACTATCCCGTCATTAAGTCCTGTATTTAATCTGGACTGCGGCGGTAGTCTATCATTTCATGTGCCAAATTAGCAATTAACCATTGCATGAAATTATTCTTGCAAATTACTCACCCAGCTCATAGATATATATTTAGACCGAAGTTTTGCACAACATTTCAACAGACCAATGCTACCCTACTCTTGGCAATACAACAGCTAATATTAATCACCACTAATACAATAGAAAACTATACACCTTCCTGGACCTATATAAAACTTCAAATAAATCTCCAATTACAAGATCGATTTATAAAAAATGATTAACACATTGCCGGGATCACTTAATTTTCACAGTTGGATCGAAATCCGATTCAGCAACTTCATAAGCTTTTGCGACCAAGAATTCTACACACAAATTCAAACTGCATCAGCTTTGTTGTGTTTATACTGCTCAGATGAATGGCATTGCAATGGCACAGCAATATTCCTACATTTCGGTGAAATTTTTGCGATCCCGGATTTTTGAAGTCGTAGCAGCTGCTTGCAGTATTGCTTTTTTTATTTTTCCCCTCAAAACATCTATCATCTATCGAAACATCATTTGCTATTATTATTCTGGATGATATCTATAAGCCTTTAACAAATAGGCTTTTCTCCATAATAATTTCCACTCCTTCTTTTGCTGGTAATCCTGCAGGAACTCCCGAGTAGATGCTGTATTTCTCCAGACATATTTCTCAATTTCCTTTCTTCCTCACTTTACATATGCCCATGAGGTCTACCCCATAGGACTTCATCTCCTCCAACATCTCTGTATTTTTGCCATTTAATGTCTTATATTCCAAGTACCATCAGAATTGGTGCTTTTGAACACCATATCGTAAACCAATTTGTCCGTCCATGTCCGAGGCAAGTTTGCTTTGAGCCGATGGTACTCTACTAAAAGTGATTGGTCCAGTAGTAGAGGCCTTGTTTACTCGGGACGACTTCATCCATAGAATCCTCTTAGGAAAGGTGCTCCAAGTGTGTGTACTGTATCCTTTTATTAGTTTATGTCGGAAGTGTACTGTTTTTATGTGATTGTGCTGTGTATTGAACTTGTGTAACCGGGGGATCGTTATACCCCACTAGCCTAGCACATCGCTAGCCCCTGCTGCCCATCACAAGTCTTCACCGATAATTTTTGAGTTAACAAGAAGGTTCATATTCCTATTCATATTCACGTTCTTTATACGCCCATGACCAAACTTTTATTTGAATCTTTCAAAATCATCAAAATAGTCTGGCTCAATTCTTATCCACCTCATGCCCACAATTCATATCGAAGGTTGAAACAGCAATGGTCGCGAAATCTATCTTGAAATAAGTGAGTTCTGGTAATGGGAGTAATGGGGATGGGAAGAATTTTGTCAGCTAATAAGAGTATAATAACTCTTATTAGCTGACAAAATTCTTTTTTCAATTTCTTTGGAAGTGTTATTTTCGGAGTCAACGTATCTATAATAAGATTAAGTAAGCACTTTAGGCCAAACTAATTACTAAGAAAACAAAACTTCCTGTACAAAATGTTAATAAGACCGACATTAACGTATGGTTCAAAAACTGGGTTCTTAAGAAGAGGGATAACAAGCAGAGACTGCCGGTTTCGAAAGGAAAATACTACCCCGAATTTACGGACCAATTTAGAGAAAAAGCCATAATGTGGATATATACACAAAATTAAACGACACCCCAATTGTGAAATTAGTCAAGATCATGAGACTGAGATGGGCTGATCATGTGAAAAGGATGGCAGCAGATAGAATGCCCAAAAAAGTATTGGAATATTGTCTGACTGGAAAAAGAAAGAAAGGAAGAACCAAGATAAGATGGATGGACCAGGTTGGCCACGAGGAGCTGTAGCGTCCAGGATGTGTGTATGTATGTAATTGCCAGATCCCCTCCCCATGTCAAGAATGCTTCCATTGGTTTTCAGTACAAGGGATTCAGAGCTGGGATCTTCTGCTTTAGCACTCACTTGCATAGGGAGGTGAGAGGTTCAAGGTTCCTCAGGTCGGGTTCAAATATTGTATATAAGTATAGATGGGATTTTGTATTGTATTATTATTCCTATATTTTAGTTTATTTATTGAACTTACAATTTACTTTTATTTATTTATTGATTTTTGTGGCAGGCTGATTTGCCAACAAATAAGTTTAAAAAACCAAAACAGACATGCAAAAACTACTTCAGCAATATTTGAAATAAATACAATGATGTGTGTCGAACAAAGTGGAGCATTCTCAGCGCTGGTGTTCTAGATTGTTTGTCTGCTAACCCAAATTGCTGTTTTTATTCAAATAATCATAAATTTATACGGGTGGGAATATATTTTATTTTTGAATGCGAATATTTATTATAATTCTAGAAATTTTATTAAATATACAAAAAGCTTCTTTATTTTTAATGAATACAGGTTCCTAAATGGACACGGAAGTTCAATATGTAGTGGTTGAACTGTACAATTTATTAAAAACGTAGTAAAAAAACAATATAGGCAGCTGATAAAAATAAAATAAAAATAAACTAAGATATTGCACTTCATACCGAGTGGGACTGTCAAAATACAAGGATAGATTGAAATAATTGGCTAATCAATTTTTTCTCCGAAGACGTCGATTAACTGTTCGTTCAGTCAGATAACAACCCGGAAACTAAATTCAGTAACCCAGATTTCTACCCACACGATTTACCGGAATTTTCATTAAGAATGTTCTACAGTCATCATTATCGATATTTATAAGCACATAGCTATTTTTCCTTGATAACAAAAATTGTAGAGGTTCACAAAAAAAATTCCATTCTTCTTCCCTAAGACGTTTTGTAACATCTTATTGTTATAAATGTGAACAGTAATTTTCATTTTTAATAAAATATGGAATTCCTTTAGTTGTTATAACGTTTTTATTCTTGAAAGCTTAAAGTTTATTTCACTTTTATATTTTTCTGTTAGTTTTTAATAATTACACCATCATATAAGAATTCTTTAAGTTAAATCAAATTTAATTTAGTATTGATTTTTAAATGACCTGTAGAAAGGTATGATTTATAGGATACATATTTTAGGAATTTTAATGAAATATGTACCTCACGTGTACATGTCTGCCATGTTGACTTTTTAACCAATTTATGATATGACTCACTCTAATTTATGAGTATTTTTAGCCCCTAACAAGTTTGTTTATCGTCACTCCTTTCTGATGGAGTTATGAAAGGAATTATTTTCATGGGCTCGGCAGGATATGTTTTCCCGTCTGAGTTTTCCTTTAAACTGTCTTTATTAAAGTAGTAATAAGTAATAACTGAAAATGAAGATTTAAAAATTGTTAAACTATACTACTAAACTAACCATTAATAATATGATATCGATTGTTCGACACTGGTGTCGCACTCCAGGCAGATTTGATTATCGAATATTCTTTCTGACTAAAACGGTTTAGCTCCTTCATTGGTATGTTAAAATTTACCATTTATCCATATTAAGTGAAATAATATTATACTAATGTGTTATATAAATCAATAAAGATGTAATGATAATGAATCAAAACAAAAAAAGGATTTATAAAATAAAAAAAGTCAGATAATTTAATATATAAAATATGTTTCCATCACCCCTCTGCTATTTAACATTATTTTTCAATGTTCTGTTTTATTTCTGCAGTAGATTTATTTAGGTACGTTACATTTTGAACATGTTATGTCAATGATAAAAGCTCTAATTATATTTAACGGTCTTCCATTATGACTAATCATTTTTTTTTTATAGTAAATAAATATTTAATGAACAGAGATCGGATTGTACAGTTATAAAAAAATGCAACAAATTATGTAATTTTGTTTAATTTAATATTCATTGATTTTTTTTTTAAATCTCCTATCTCGAAGCAAATAAAAAAAAAAAAAACTTTCTTTTAAAAATTATAATACAACAAAAAGATATTCTTTTGAAAATTATATTAAAACAAATATTGAAATGAGGAAGTGCACAACTGTAAACAAAATATGTTATTCTTCTGAAATAAGTAAAAATATTTTCAATGTATCCTATAGTTTTAACAATGTTTGTATATTTTAGGTTTGACGCAATTATTCTATTAGCTAAATCCAAACAATGGTATACCCCAAAAAAGCTGTAACAACATCAAAGATATCACTATCAACATACGATATCAATACACAATATACTGGTAGTATAAAATACAGACCCATTTAACGGAGACTGCTGGGAAAACACGGGGTGATCGGGGATTTCCCGAACAGAAGAAAAACTATGCCAAGGAATGGCCCAATTTCTTTCAATGATAATTGGGATAAGGAAACTGAATATTAAATTAAAATGTCGCAACCAGAATTCATTCTTTTTATTATTAGTTAATAACTAATGCACATATCAATTAAGAATTGTTAACGTTTTCGGGGTTCATATCATCTTTAGAACTAAATTTCTAAAAATTACATATTATATTGAGAATTTTACTATCATACAACTTTTGAAATATCTAAACACATTAAAATAAATTAATTTAATTTAGCTAAACATTTAAATTTTTACTCATTTCGTCACTTTTATAAATTATATCGTTAAACATTAATGAAATTCTATTTTTTTCTTAATTGTGCTTTTCCTCAATGTTTGATATATATATATATATATATATATATATATATATATATATATATATATATATATATATATCAGTATTTATATTAAATAAATTCATAAATGCACATACATACATATTATATATTTTTATGAATATACGTATATAAATTTTTTTTTTTTTAACGCTTTGATTATGTTAACATCTAATTAACAACCATAGAATCCGAAATTATTATTTCCTCATTGTCGGCATTCATGTTTAATCTCATTATTAATCGAATACTCTAATTCAGTCCCAACAATAGAAAGCAGGAATTTAGTGTCACACTAAGGATTCTTACCTCTAGGATCTACGTTTCATTGGCTTATTACACAGCACGTTTGATGAATACCATTAAAATAAAGTAATAATAAAAATTCAAGGTGTATTTTCAAACAATTTTTTTTTTTTTACATTCTAATTTGATTAAAATAATGAAGTAATAATGACAAAGTTTAAATAAATAATAATAAAGTATTATAAAATTTGCAATATGATTGATTTCATTCATTTTTCTCTATCTCCCATAGCTCCCGAGATATCGGCGCTCATATTTCGCTAATTTTGAAAAAAGAAAAAACACCTGAAGACTATCTAGTCTAATAAGGCAAAAAGCATTGGGCAAATAAAAAAAAAAAAAATAAAACCAAGAGTGCGGATATCTCGGAAACTATGTGTGATAGAGAAAAAATGAATGAAATCGATCTTGTGGAAAATTTTACTTTATTTTAATTTAAAGCGAATAACCAAAAAAAAGGCACACTTAGCCGTCTCATTATTGTAAATTAAGCGATACGTCCTTTTTGAAGGCCACTGCTAATTGATCACAAAATAGATCCCCAACCGTGTGTGCTTCGAGGCCGGCAAGTGTTAATCAGTAAAATTTTTATAGTAAATTGACATTTTTAGGGCAGGTCTGAAAAAACTGTCCATAAAAATTGTGGGCCAGCATGATCATTTGATACTACTGGTATTTATTTATCAAACAATTGCGTCAAAATCAGCTGTTGAAAAATGTTCATACCCTCATTACTTTGTCATGTCGGGAATGGGAGTCACGCCAGATGGCCTAAATATTTTTTCGATTTTATTATTAAATTATCTTACGATTCAAGTGAAAAACAAAGGGTTGTTCATACCTTCTTTATAAATCATTAAATTGACATGTTTCCTGATTTATAGATTGGAAACGACCCCCTATAGAGAATCTCCGTAGATAATAGTGTTGTACATTGAGCCACTCACGAAGTTTTAGACGAATGTTAATAATTTGAAAATATCTTATGCGACACCGCATGACTTCCTTGTACGCCTATTAAATTATAATTTGGTATTTGCAAAAAAAAAGGCGAAAAAAAAACCAGTTTCAAGAAAAGTACCACTTCCGGCAAGCCAATTTTAACCAAAATCTAGTATGTTATTTACATTGACATAAAAATGTTATGTACTAAATTTGAGATGTTCTGTATTATATTTTAACATAATTTTTTATGAATGTATTATGACCTTCATGTAAAGTACCACTTTCGGCAAACCAATTTTAACCAAATCTAGCATATTATTTTTATAAAGATCTTATATACTAAATTTGAGCAGTTTTGCATTATATTTTAATATTATTGTTGATGAAAGTTTATTATGGCATTTAAGTAAAGTATTCTTTCCGGGTTGCCAATTTTTATCGAAATCTATTATTTTATTTATATTGACGTAAAATTCTTATATACCAAATTAGTGATGTATTAGATTGTATCGCCATAAAATTTTTGATGAAAGTCTAATATGACCTTCAAGTTAAGTACCACTTTCAGTTTGCCAATTTAAACCAAAATGTAGTATGCTATTTGTATTAATACATAAGTCTTTTACACCTAATTTGAGAAATATTGAATTATAATTTAATATAATTTTTGATGAAAATTTATTATGATCATCAAGTAAAGTACCACTAACGGCTAGCAAATTTTAACCAAAATCTATTAGATTATTTATATTGATATGAAAGTTTTACATTGCGATTTTACACATTTTTACAATTTTCTCGAAAACGGCTTTAACGATTTTGATGAAACTTGCCTAACTTATTCTTCACAAAGACCTTTAACTTTTCATATATATGGTACATCACCGAGGAATTGCAGGGAAAAAAGTTATGATGAAAAGAATATTTTATTTACGCATAACTTCAAAAGCGTGCAATTGATGGTAAATCATCTATAGACTTGTATGAAAGATAATTAAATCATCTAAAAAAAAATAAAAGAATCATCAAAATCGGACCAATAATAGCAAAGATACAGCGCATCGGACTAACCGGAAATGGTAATTATATCATGGATATTACAATTGTTTACAATTTTCTCGAAAACGGCTCTAACGATTTTGATTAAACTTGCCTAAATTATTCTTCATAAAGACCTTTAACTTTTCATATATGTGGTACATCACCGAGGAATTGCAGGGAAAAAAGTTATGATGAAAAGAATATTTTATTTACGCATAACTTCAAAAGCGTGCAATTGATGGTAAATCATCTATAGACTTGTATGAAAGATAATTAAATTATTTAAAAATAATAAAAGAATCATTAAAATCGGACCAAAAATAGCAAAGATACAGCGCATCGGACTAACCGGAAATGGTAATTATATCATGGATATTACAATTGTTTACAATTTTCTCGAAAACGGCTCTAACGATTTTGATTAAACTTGCCTAAATTATTCTTCATAAAGACCTTTAACTTTTCATATATGTGGTACATCACCGAGGAATTGCAGGGAAAAAAGTTATGATGAAAAGAATATTTTATTTACGCATAACTTCAAAAGCGTGCAATTGATGGTAAATCATCTATAGACTTGTATGAAAGATAATTAAATCATCTAAAAAAAAATAAAAGAATCATCAAAATCGGACCAATAATAGCAAAGATACAGCGCATCGGACTAACCGGAAATGGTAATTATATCATGGATATTACAATTGTTTACAATTTTCTCGAAAACGGCTCTAACGATTTTGATTAAACTTGCCTAAATTATTCTTCATAAAGACCTTTAACTTTTCATATATGTGGTACATCACCGAGGAATTGCAGGGAAAAAAGTTATGATGAAAAGAATATTTTATTTACGCATAACTTCAAAAGCGTGCAATTGATGGTAAATCATCTATAGACTTGTATGAAAGATAATTAAATTATTTAAAAATAATAAAAGAATCATTAAAATCGGACCAAAAATAGCAAAGATACAGCGCATCGGACTAACCGGAAATGGTAATTATATCATGGATATTACAATTGTTTACAATTTTCTCGAAAACGGCTCTAACGATTTTGATTAAACTTGCCTAAATTATTCTTCATAAAGACCTTTAACTTTTCATATATGTGGTACATCACCGAGGAATTGCAGGGAAAAAAGTTATGATGAAAAGAATATTTTATTTACGCATAACTTCAAAAGCGTGCAATTGATGGTAAATCATCTATAGACTTGTATGAAAGATAATTAAATTATTTAAAAATAATAAAAGAATCATTAAAATCGGACCAATAATAGCAAAGATACAGCGCTTCGGACTAACCGGAAATGGTAATTATATCATGGATATTACAATTGTTTACAATTTTCTCGAAAACGGCTCTAACGATTTTGATTAAACTTGCCTAACTTATTCTTCACAAAGACCTTTAACTTTTCATATATATGGTACATCACCGAGGAATTGCAGGGAAAAAAGTTATGATGAAAAGAATATTTTATTTACGCATAACTTCAAAAGCGTGCAATTGATGGTAAATCATCTATAGACTTGTATGAAAGATAATTAAATTATTTAAAAATAATAAAAGAATCATTAAAATCGGACCAATAATAGCAAAGATACAGCGCTTCGGACTAACCGGAAATAGCTATTATATCATGGATTTTACACTTTTTTACATTTTATCAAAAACGACTCTAACGATTTTGATGAAACTTGCCAAAATTATTTTTCATAAAGGCCTTTAACTTTTCATTTATGTAGTAAATCACCGAGAAAATGCAGGAAAAAAAGTTACGAAGAAAAAAATATTTTATTTGCGCATAGCTTAAAAAGTATGCATTTTACGGTAATTTATCTATGGTCTTTTATGAAAGGTAATTAAATCATCTAAAAAATAATAAAAGAATCATCAAAATCGGACCAATAATAGCAAAGATACAGTGTATTTTATGAGGAGCATAAAATAGATGGAGAACCGAGCGCATCCGAAAGGAGATAGATGCGACCGAATCTCCTCCCACCAATCCGCCAATCTGTTGTATACAATGCGCTCTGTAATAAAGTAATTTAAGAATACAAAAGCGGAAATTAACTTAATAATTTCTACTTTCACATTATTTAATGGAAAGAAAATGTTTCCATAGAAACTAAACCAGCAACTTTTAAAATATGTTTGCAACTTGACAAAGTTAAAATATATAGGCAGTGTACAGAATTGTTGTACTAAAATTGTTTTAAAAACTATTTTATTATACTTAAGTGGGAGAAGAATTGAATGCTGCTGAGTTTATTTCAAGTATTGTTTATGTGAACTCTTTAGAATTATATTAAAAAGATAATTATTATAGGGCGGTAAGGGAAAGTTGTGTGATGCGCGCACCGCACCAGATTTTTTTTTATCATTCTAATTTGATAATAATGATGAACACATTTAGTACTAGATAAAAAAAAATAAAAAAACTTTCTTTTTAATATAAAGAAATTTTGGAAATAATTAACAATGGTGTGGCAGTTTCTTTAACACGTCCACATTCAACAAATACAAACCAAGCTTGAATGTATGAGCATTTAAACACTTATAGAGGAAGCAGGTACCGAATAAGAAGTAAAATAAAAATAAACACTCTCTACTGTATGTAATAGAATCGACTTAACACAGCGACTTTTTTTACATTAAAAAAAGCTTGTTGGTTTTCATATAAATTTTGTTGGAAATGAATGGAAAAAATTGGTATTATGGACATTATGTTCCGTAAGCTGCCGAGAAATATTGGCTGTGGGCTTCGAGATTTTTCCTGCACTTGTTGCTTATCCTTCGCTTATTACCTCTACCTAAAAAAAGCTACTGGCACTTCAGATAAACTCGATGGCTCTGAAATGAAAGTTTTTTTTCATGAGGCGGACATGAAACAAAACCGATGGGGCATTCTGATTAGGGTTTTTTTTTATCGCATTTCTTTTTTTTTTTCGAGGTTTTCCCTTATCGTCATTCACCCTACAAATTTTCTTTGATTTTTAAACTATTTTAGGCTGATATATAAATATATATATATATATATATATATATATATATATATATATATATATATATATATATATATATATGAATATAGAGGTAAAGCTTAAGGGTTATCGGTTTACTAATAAACAGTTCGTCTCTAGTCCCCATTATAAAATATAAAGATTATTTGTTTGTTCCATATGGGAGTATCATATTGAGATATTTTTAGGGATTGATAAATTGTTTGCCACTTCTATACTATACCATGATTGATCCTTCTATACCATTATGCGGATGTCAACTGAGATCTTTTTGTTGTAAGTTAAATAATACAACCCTTTATGGACAGAAAGACATCATGATAATAATTGTGTCATTTTATAATTTATTTTTAACTTCGCTTACCTATTTATGAAAATATATAGTAAGGAGAAAGCATTGCGATCGAGAAAAATTTTGAAACCGTACTTTTAATGGACATACAAGTTTTAAGGTCACTTAATTCCTAATAACAATAATGGTCTCGAAATAACAAATAATGGTCTCTTGTCAAAATGTCTGTGGTAAGTCCAGCTCCATAACAAAAAGTTTTATGAAAATGAAATAACGTAGTTAAGGTAGCCATATTTATGGGATGTTCCAGCAACTATTTCTATAAAATCGACTTACCGGAAGTACCACTTCATGTCATTGTTTTGATACTTATTTATAAAATACTTGTAGGAAGTAAAGGAAGTATTGTAATCGCGAAAATTTTCGGTTTTTTAGATTTCAACGGAAATCCATATTTTGACCATCCCTGAATCCATTTTGACAAGTTTCGTCGTGACGTCAGTACGTACGTTCGTACGTGCGAATCTCGCATAACTCAAAAACGGTTAGCCGTAGAAAGTTAATATTTGTTATTAGGATTGCTAAAAAAATCTAGTTGTGAAACTCTGCAAAAGTACCTCAAATTTCGTTAATTTGAAATAATTAACCATTTGCCATTGT
Organism: Rhaphigaster nebulosa; assembly: GCA_948150685.1. Classification (NCBI taxonomy): domain Eukaryota; kingdom Metazoa; phylum Arthropoda; class Insecta; order Hemiptera; family Pentatomidae; genus Rhaphigaster; species Rhaphigaster nebulosa. The sequence continues at coordinate 62,194,560 of OX411311.1, forward strand.
TAGTAGTTTTCAATTTCTCATTTCAAATTGATCAATATAAACTGTGAAAGAATTTGATAAAAAAAATAAAGGAGTAATATTTTCCTTCGTTAAATTCAAATTTCCTGAAATAATAATCGTAGAAGGTATATGGTATATTAGAAGGTATATTATTAAAAAAAAAAGGCATCAAAAAAAGAAAAAGGCATCAACTTAAGTGATTGTTGTAATTAATAATTTTTACTTTTATATTATTTAATTGAAACTAACTGTGTCTATGGAAAATAAAAGGTGGTTAGTGAAAATTATGTGATGTGCGCACCAACATTGTTTTTAGATGTATCTAGATGTATCTTTTCCAGTATTATTTTACTTATTTATTTTTGTTATTCAAGTTTTGATTTATATTTCAATATTTAACATCCAGCGTATTGTAAAATATTTTAAAACTAGCTTCAAAGAGCAGAATTGAAATTCTCCTGATCCTAAAAAAAACAAAACAAGTTTCCATCTCAACTGGAATTGCTCACCGGATCGTAGACTTCAATCAGAACATTGTACAAGGCTAATAAACGAAGTGGCTGTTGCTTGCTTTATCCCAGCTAATAAAAAATAAGTGCTGTTTTATCGCCTCTTTCCCTTCGAGAAAATGGGGGATAAATTGAGTGGAATAATTTGGTTTGGCTCTCTTCAACTATACACTTTAACGGATCAAACGACACGGACCAAATCGAGACAAACTGGTGGGTATATTTGAGGAATCGAATTATATTATCATTTTCAAACTCCGAAAAAATTTTAAAAAGTAACTTTTCCTATTTATATGGTTTGAGTTTTCTTAATCATAATTAAATCGTAGTTGAATCCATGATTTATTAAGTAATAAAGAGATTGTATAACATTAAACCTCCTCATCTTAATATATTAAACAGGAAGTATATCGTGAATTTTAAATAATACTGGCATGAGAATAATCTTAAATTGACTTAGAGGTCACATATGGCAGGTTGGGAACGAGACTATCATGCATAAAAATCGCAGCAAATATTGAAGAAGCTTCTATTGCTTATGGAAAAATTAGATTGGCATCAATAGGAACTAGTACAAAGCCAACCATTAAACTGGAAATTGAAAAATAAAATTGGGTACAGGTAGATCACTTTATAAATTCATTCAAGAAATAACTGACACAAACCTTCGGCTAAAATAGTGACAGCATGCTTATCTTTGTAATCTTTCATTATGATTATTGTTTTAGGCCTCAATTTATCTATTTTTATATTTATTTTAAATCTTCTTGTTTATTTTATCTATACTTCTTTTATAACTTTCAAAAATGATCATTTTGAAACTATCTCTAAAAATGTTAAAAAACTACTGTAAATAATAATAAATTCATTAATATTGAAAAAGAAGGAAATAAGGGCGAGAAGGAAATAAAATAGCACTTGAACTTTAATTTATTTCTATTTTTTTTTTTATTTACTGTTTCATGTTCTGTAGGAATATTTATTCATAATTGATAACATGAGTGGATGAAGTTGCTGGTAACGAATTATGGATTTTTTCTTATGGAGAAGGTGATACGTGCCTTGTAACATTAACAATCCAAGATTTTTGGTTAATCGTATGATTTAAGAGTAGATTGGATAGATCATGTCTTCAAAAAAACATTATTAGTCATTTTCTCAGAACTTTAAATTTGTTACATAATATAACATCTTCATTCACTCATGTCTTTAATTGTAACTTCTGAGTATACGAATAATGTTGAAATCTTTATAAATATTCTTCTGGAGAGCAGTATTTTTTTTTTTTTTTTTTTCAAATTATACAGTAACATCGTAAATCCAAAAACCTTGAAACGTCGAAAGGAGTCAGCTTTCTTGGCCAGGTGCTATACCTTATCTTAAGACCTTGGTGACCTTGCTAAAAGGACTTTGTGTTCTTCAACCCAAACAGTACTTAGGGAGATAAGGAAGAAAGGGAAAGTATAATACATCTAGGGAAACTCCTAGCAGACGACCTTGGAATAGACCAAAGAGCGGGTCAGTAGGGTACCGGGTGGATACCTGATTTACCAGCGCCACTTCAAGCTGTTGGAAATACCAAGCTATGTGTGGAACGAATCGACAAAAAAATAGAACTCTTCGTCTCGATGCCAAGACGAAATGATTTTACCAAGACTAAATTCTCTGGTTATCAATATCTATAAAACATTAATCCATAATGAAAAAAAATAATATTAAATACTGGCGTAGATCATCAATTTTAGACGAAAAAAAATAATAGATGGATTACAAAGAATTAAATAATAAGTATTAATAATTATTAGGGTTAATGATCAGTTAAATTAAGGACAGAATAATTTTTTAAAAAGTAATTTATCGTTAGTATAAATATGCATAAGGTTGAGTAAGGTCCGACATTAACAAAATCTAATTGATTTTTCCTCAAATACAGATATATAAGAAGTTTAGCAACCCAAATAATTACATAACCGAAAACTGTCAGATGAAATAGGTCTAATTAAGAATATGTTACAATTTTTTTTTATAACAGACTAAAATTCGTTCAAATCATACAGACCATTTTTAAGATATGAGCAACTGAAAGAGGCTATTATGCCACAGGAACTGAAACTAATCTGTATTCATTCTTGATAAATACAGGGTTTTATATCTACAAGAATTATTAATAAAAATATGTAACCCTTATTTGTTGATGATAATCATCAATGCTGTTTTAGAATATGATAATTAACATAATAATAGTAATAATTATAATAAGCAATACGGAAAGGTTTTTATGAAAAGATAATGATCGATTTTTTTTAGCAAAATAAATATCAAAATTAAAAACGCAAAATGTTGATTGGAGAAGTTGCATATCAGCAGTGGGTATAGTATTATATTTAATTAAATCCCAAATTAAAATTAAAAATTCCAGTGGAAATTAATTAAAAAGAGAAGAAATAAAATATCATAATTAAATATAAAATTTGTGATAAACTGTGTATATAATAGTAAGGCATATCTATCAATACCCTGGAAGAAGCCCGCCACAACTAAAAAATTTATGATTTTCCAATTTTTGGGTTTCATAATAAACGACATGATTTGTTTTTTTTAAGATGAACAGAGTCACAAAAAATATGCATTGTGCCACCGCTGGAGAACAGTTGTTTTTTAAACAAAAGTCACAATTTACCTCCAAGCATTTACTTGCAAATAGGTTCAAGAAACTATTTATAAAATTGTTAGGAAACCTGTAAAAATCAGTTGAAATTATAAACTTTGAGCGCCGTCTTCTTCTAAGAAAACGATATATTTATTACAGTATATATATTATATATATATATATATATATATATATATATATATATATATATATATATATATATATATATTACAATATTTTTATTCTATGAAGATGGACAACTCCAAAATGTTATAGATACACTTTGACTGAATTATTTGAAAAACAGCAATTTGATTTAATAAAAAATATATTCCTGAAAAATGACCTGAGTTTTCGTTATATGCATTTTTATTTATTTTTTTAAGTAGCAATTCATTTTTTTTCAATTTATTATAAAAAAATTATTTAAACTGAATTAATTATATAAATTCTTATTATCATTCATGTAGTATGCCTTTAAGATATGGAACATACATATCTTACATGGGGTTACTGTGTAACAAAAAGATTAAATATATATATTAAAGGTATACTACATCAATGATTACTAGAACTTCACATATTAATACAATTTTGCATATAATACATATTAGTTTTAAATTAATTGAAGTACAAAATTAGAAAAATAAAGTACCTCATAAATAAAAAAATATGATAAACAAATTAATAACCCAACAATGTAGAGCTAACAAGAAATTACATACGGTTTATATATGATGTAGCTAACTAATTATGCCCACTCAAAAAATAGTATAAAATTATAGAACTAATATGAGTTATCTGCTATCCCTGGCCATGATGAATATTATTTTATGAAATATGTACTATTCTCCAATTTAGTTGTATGGAATTAAGATTCCTATGCAATTTGTTCAAGTCCATTGACTTAATAATGTTGTCTACTGATCAAATGCCCCAGCATCCAGTTTTACTGTTGTGTTGTCCGAACTGCTGTTAACAAGATCAAAGACTCCGCTAAAATTATTGGCCCATATTGGAAGATTTGCTGGGGAAACACTGTGCCCCGTGGTTAACAAAAATCAACATGCCATTGAGAAATTTGTCAGAATTAGGGCGTTTAGTTCTTTCTAGGAAATAGAATAATTTTTCACTTTATAACTAATATAACAATATGACAAGGTTTCGATGAAAAAATAATGATTTTCTTAAGCAAAATGAACATGTATGAAAGCAGACAGTTTATGATAAATAAAAAATTATCGAAATTTATATCTAAAAATATTACCAATTATTAAAAAAACATTGCTATCTGAATCATCCAGAAAGCTGTAATATCTTAGTAAGACGTACTCTTCTAATAAATAAAAAATATTGATGACGTGCTCACATTTCCTTAAAATAAAAACAAAACCATTGCAATCAGTACATTAAAAATATTGTATTAATTTTTTAATAACTTTATTTCTTTATTCACAATTGCCACAGATGAGTGTGACCAACTATTAAATTTAATAATAATAAATTATCGTTTTCCGTGCAATTTATTGTTATTTTTATTTTATTAAAGGGCAAATAATATAACTTCCGGTTGTAATTTACTTCTTTATTCTTTTAACGTTTCGGGGAATATTTCCTTATCATCAGAACTTTCATCACTAAAATTAACAATTATTGCATCTATCAACATTTTATAATTTACACATTTTCCAATTTTACATAAAAATAAACAATATTTATTGTTTAATGTTATCTATAATTTAACAATACCTTTACTGTTTATTCCTTTCCCATTGTCCATAATTAATTTTTTTTTTACATATATTTTTTATATGAATTGCTGGGAGTCTAAGAACTACTGACTAATATTAGCTGAAATATATTCTTTTTAACCTTTGTACTCACCCTATATTTATCTCTATATTAGTCAAATTGTTTATTCTTTAGATTTTTAATTAGTTTTTCTATTTAAAGTTATTAAATGATTTTTTCATATATATGTAAATTTAGAAAAAAAAACAAAAATAAATAAATTAATCCTTTGTTAATAAAATAATCCTTAAATAAAATCCTTTAATAAAATAATTACAGCAACTTCCTAAGAAATTATAAGAAAGTAGACAAAGTTATTTTTATTCTAATTACAATTCCTTGGTGATTTATCATAAGTATTTTAACTTATTAATTTCTGTTTGAGTACAACTATTAAAGTGGTAAAAAATAAAATAAAACTAATATGTAAAAGGATGCATAAGCAATAAATAAAATATTATTATTCCCTCAAGATAATTAATCGAACTTTATTACTCTACATCCAAGTACAGGAACAATGAAATTAAGGTAGAAATTAAATATTATAAAATGATTCGTTTCAATTTTATATATATATATATATATATATTTAGGTATAGATTGTAGGAACTCAAATAACAATAATAATATTATATTAACTTACAAACCCAGTGACCAACAATTCGTTATGGAACCCTCTTACCTGTAAGGGTTTTTCTCAGGTGTATCCTACCTATCCTTTTCAACCAAATCACCATGAAGTGTTGTTGGGACAGATCATGATGCCCAAACAGGTCATTAAGGGCTTTGTAGCTAAACCTTTCAGATGTCTCCAGATTAATATGTTTCAGCTTCATGCAATTTTCGTGATGTTTTACGACTATTTGAGAATCAATTTACAATCTTAAATGTTAAACGTTAAATGGCTGGTTAAAAAAACAAAAAAAACAATTAGCATTTTTTTTTTTCACATCATCTAAAACATACAGTTTTTTACTATCAAAAATATTTGCAGTGATTTAATTTTTGATCTAAGTTAACAAATGTACATTATTCATTTCCTTCTTTTTCTAATGATGTTATCCAGCAGTCATGACCTTTATTCACAAAACACAGTGAAATGTCTTCTGTGCAGTTAAAAATAATAAAACAATAAAAATATAATAGAATATTTGTGAGAACGAAAGAGGTAAACGTATCAATATCCACAATTTTACCTGTTTATCTTCTTGTTTTACAAATATAATTAGAATGGCTGTATTGAAAAATAAAGAAAAATCTCTCGCCTGACAAATATCTGCTTGTTCTCACATTTCAACAATATCACAAATATAAACCTTCACCATCCAAACATAAGGTAACAACTGAACGCTTACGCATCAAGAAAAGGGTTATTGTGGTGGGGGTAGGAAAGAAGGGTATATTGTGGTCTGATAGGCCCCTCCGTGGTTACCTGATTACTAGATCTTCACCCATTATCGTCTTGAGGTAGCTAAGGGCTATAAATTCTGTGGTGTTTGGGTAAAGGAGTGCAAGTAATTTTTTGCGATAGTGGTTTTATGCCATATTTTTTTTTAATGAACTTTACCTTCGAAAGGTAAAATTAATTTTTTTTTTTTTTTTAAAGGATGTAAGTCAGTATTTATATGGAATTTGAACACTGTTTCATTGACATAAATTTTCTTTTCAAAGGTAAAATTCATTAAAAAGAACAAAATATAACTTAATACCATTGTTGAAAAAAAAAATGATGACATGTATCCCTTTACCCAAACACCACAGAATTATCAAATAGACGTGGTAGAATGATGATTCACTGCTCAGTCTAACCTCGAAAACAAAACAATAACTAAGAATTTTCTTTTCTTATTTATTTATTACTTCTCAATTAAGAAATGCTTTATGCAGTAAGGTTTTTTCTATCTTCCCTGCCCCCATTTAATACTATTGAGAACTTTTAGAAAATTCAATGTCTTTTGAGCATTTGTCAAAAAGATATTGTATGTGAGGAATCCAGGTTAGTGAGGAATCATGGATATACTTGTCCAAATTCAGCCCGGGGGAAAAAATTATTTTATATTTCATAATGTTCTTTTATTTATTATTAGCCGCTCATTTAAGCTCATTATCGCAACAACGAAGAAAGACTTTGGTTTGTAAAATTTATATTACTAATCTAATTTCAATTTAATCAAATATGGATGTATTTTCTTTATAAAACTGATAAAGTAGAAAGGAAAATGTTATGAACAAAAAGGAATTAAAATAAAAACCTTCTCTTAAATAAAATATTGAATAGATTAATATGCCTATATTTAGGTATCTTTTAAAATTGTATTTATTAATATCATAAAAGAACAATTTGTTGAAGATTCCGTTACATTTAATATTTACATGAGTTGAATGTACAGAAAAATTTAAAATACGATGTAAAAGTATTTTTATAAAATAAGAAACAGAAATTAAAAGAAATAAGAAACAGGATTAAAACAAAAAAAAGTTCAACTATAACATTGGAGTCAGCAACATAGGTTACGCTGATGATTGGTATAACAGAGTGAAAAGTCATATCTTTGCCCATGAAGATGAGACACATAAATAAACAAAACATAATAATAATAAATAAATAATAATATAAAATAAATAAAAATTATAGCAGCAATGATATAAGTAGTCCATGAAATGTAATGATGGTTTGTATTTCATTGATATTACATTCATAGCAAATTTGGGAAAGAAAAATTTTTGGCGATGAACATACGTTCTAATAAATAACCCTCCTTAAGACGGAGTAGTCAATTAAAATGTATGAGGTTTTTCATTAATATGCAAGACAAAAATATGTAATTGTATTTGTATAATATATTGTATACATATAAAAAATTTATTCTTGAATTTTAATATCAATGTTTAAATGGACACCGAATGCTTCTCCTGTTCCTCAAAATAAATAAGATGAGACTGTCTTTGGTATCCAATAATTAATTAAAAATAAAAGTAAACAATCTGCACACAGCCCAATAAAATAAGAACTAAATAAAAAAAACAAATATTTTTAAAAGAGCAAATTTAGTTTGAAAGGTTAAATTTAATTAGTCCTGTTGTAATAACTAATGCTAATAATAAACACATGCTATGAAGGAAATTTGTCGAATATTTACCGTAGTACATTCCATTGATCTTATTTTAAATATTTGTACTATTGTATTCCAACAATTTCATTTATACAACTTCAGTCCGGTTGTTTGCTGTTCAGATTTTCCCAACATCCCCACTCCATCCATCAGGGGTTTCCTGGCATTTTAATACTGGTAGAAACATTTCCTCTTTTCCTTGACGTTTATGGTGCTTAGATTTATATATTTTTTTAATTTATTCAATATAATCATTTAATTAAACCTATTTCTGTAAGTTTTTTTCCTTCACTCTGTATTCATCTGTTCCATTACCAAATAAATGAATTTCATTAGTTCACAAGCTATTTTTACATCCAGATAGCCTTAATGATTACTACGGAAGTCAATATGTTAGAAAAAAAATAAGAATTATGAAATATATGTTTCATTGACGATCTTATATATTTATAAATTATTTTAAGTTAGTTTTTTTTATTAATTTTCAATTTTTTAAAAGTTAGTTTGCCCCATTCTTGCTGAATTTAGAATAAAATATTTTAATACAAATACATTGGATGTGGTAGAGTTTAAAAGTTACTTAAATGGCAAAAACTGGAATAGCCTTGTTGTCTATTGTAGAGTAGTCTGGGACTACACATATGAATTATTTAAAGAACTCAATTATTAACTGTAATAATAAATGTTTAATACAGAATATCAATTTAAATATATTTTGTTTGACTTTAGCATGATGTTTGTGAATAATTGCAGAAGCATTTATTCTTTGAAATAAGATGCAATTTTATTTTCTTAGCTTGTATTTTTGTGGACTCCCCTCAGATGGTTATTACCATGCAATTATTTGTTGGTGGGGAACTTAGCAGTAAAGAAATTTTTTGATTATTATTGTTGTTATTATATTCAATCAACCATTAGATGCTTATTAGACATATTTATGTACCTTAGTCCTGTTTGAACTAAACTAATTGTAGTATATAAATTTTCATGGAGAAATTTTTCAGATTTTTCTTGTGGAAAAAAACATTAAAATTTTTGAACATACGATTTAAACGGTCAAATGCATTTTACACCTGATTCTTAAGTCTGGTGTGACAACCTGGAGTGGGAGATACCCTAACCGTACTTCTTTGATGTGCTATTTCTGATTTAAGAATCTCACCTCCCACCCCCCTTTCCACACGGGATATGGTGCATCTCACCGATTGTGTTTTATGTGATTCTATGGTTAGTCTCCTGTCGCTTTCTTGGTACTTTTCCCAATTCAATCGTGTTAAGATGGAAAGTAAGAAGAAATACATGAAACTAGAGGAATTAGAAAAAACTTTGGTCGAATTGGAGCAAGAATGACAAGTCGTAGGAGAAGCTAGTGACTCAGAAGATGAATTTGAAGTTCAGGCTCCTTTAGATTTAGAAGAAGAGGTGGATGATATTTTACCAGAAGATGTAGTATTTTACCAGAAATTCCAGAGGAGTATACCAGTTCTGAGCAAAATGATGTGATCGAAGTCGATGGGTAAAACCTTGCATGTAAGAAAATCAGATGTTATAACTGACAGAAAAGGATATAAGCGGCAAAAAGACCGCTTCCCTTGCAATTGAAGAATATCATTTCTGTCCGACCTCATCTACAATAAATATTCGTGATCCACTTAAATCTTGGAAGTTGGTCTTTGAATCAACTATAATTGGCCATTTAGTGAAACACAAATAAAGAGATTGAGCGAAGGTAAAATGCCTGTGCTATGCTCCGATCATATCAAAGATTTATTGAACAGCTTGAAATGTGAAAGATTAAAACATAAAAAAGGTGGATGATATGCATTACCTGCGGTATTGGTTCATAAATATTACCAATGTTTGTACTCACAGCAAAACGACATCAATGAACATTTTCAATTATTTTTTCTTGTTGTAGTTCCTATTACCTAGGTTGGAAGGAAATAGTTCCTAGATTGTTCTAATGTCGGAAAAAATTGACTAGAGTTTCAGAAAACGTTATTAAAACATACTTTATCTTTGTATTGATTTGAGTTGAGAGCCGAGTAAAAAATTAATGCCAAGATTCAAGCAGTAGTAGCTCAGGGCCGTTCCAAGACATTCTAATCTCAATTCGTATTTGGGATATAATTTTTTAAAGGGTTTTTCTGCAAAAACATGTTGTTTTTTTCAAATAAAAGTCCTTAATTTTTCTAGTATAACTGAAGATTTCTCAACTTTTTTTACATTTGTTCATTTTGTACTAATGTTATTTATATACGTTCATATTTAATAATTTCTAAACGTTCGAGGTGAATTGTAAATAGGATTACCTTGAATGTGTCCTTACAAGGCCATTATGCATTCAGAACTTGAAGAATTGGAGTAAAAATCAGTAAAGGTTATTGTGTACAGAGAAAGCAGAAAAAAAAACAACTAGTTACAACATCGACTTAAAGTGTCATTAAAAATATAACATTTTTTCAAAGAATAAAGGGTCTCACAGATTATAGACGATGAAAATGATTGAGTACAAATTTTGTGTGATTCGACAGATTGTTAGTTATGTTCACGAATATTCACGAAATCGACATTCATCAATTACATATAAAATTCGATAAAAATAGTTGATATGCATCAAATGCATATTAATACATAAGTTATTAAAAATATTTTCTCAAATATTTTACCACTTTATAGCTGACCTTTACTCATATTTCTCTCTCCTTTGGCTTTCCCTGCACTGCACCCCTAAGGTTTTTTTCCGACACATTTACACAGTAACACCACGTTATATACAGTCACATTCCTTTCCAATAGATTTGTTCAGCATTTGATGTAAATTAATTCTGTTTTATTGTTTATTATATTATCCCTCTCTTATATGTTTTATTTTATAAATCAACGGAAAGTAACCGCTTCTGCTATTTAACTTTGAGGCGCGGAGAAAACTTGGTGTTAGCAAATGATAACTACGTATTTATATGCTGATTCATAGTCACAAAAGTAATGAATGATTAGCATTTTGATATTTTAAAAATTGAAGAATTTACTCTATTTCAGAATCTTGTATTCAAGACGCCATTATTATTTTTCAGGAACCTCATAAACTGGAATTCTGGAGACATGATACATAATTTTTTTTATCGGCTATTTATTAGACGAGCGGGTTAACGCATTTGCATAAGTGGACCTAGTCACAAACCCAAAGGTTGGAAGTTCTGATCCCGGTACCGGCATTACTTTAATTTAAGTTAATTAATAATTCAAGCAATTTATCATCCCACTCTCCCGGGTATGTGAGACCCTTCAGCTTACTGGAGACACCTCACCCAGGCCGGGCGTAGGAGGGATGACCCTATCTCGCGGGCCTAAATTGCGAATCGCGCTGTGGTTTTCCGGGACGTAAAATAACCGCCCGGAGGTTTGGCCCATGGACGGTCTGCTACGGAGAAAGAAATATAGGTCCTCGTGCGACTGCTGATTCCGAACAGCAATAATCCGTGGATCTTGACCGGTTTGTCACTGTCCATCAACCCGAGTGAGTCGGTGAGAAGGACACTGCCGAATTGGTCCCAAAGGGACCGGTTGTGGAGCTAATGATAACCTGCCGCTGCAATATGGAAACCATGGTTCGTAGCAACGTGAGGTTGGGTGACCCCCTCCAGGCTGTCTGCTCTCCCGCAAGCAATATATGTCTGTATGAATACCACATCGCGCGGCCAAAGATCTCCATGGTCTATAGTGCCAACCGAAATTATTTTTTTTTATATATATATACATGTGTGTGTGTGTGTTTACGTATTTGTGTCTCTATATACTAAGTGGTATAAAATGTGTGTATGTGGTTAGTGTTATAAAATGAGTATATGTGGTAATTCTAACTATAAAAGGAAAAATTTTAAGAAACTGAAATTACGTATTGAAGGCAGATTTATTAATTTTGGGCTAAAATCGATATATCGGAAGTGCCACTACATATAATCGATTTTACAATTTTTTACGACTCTAACGATTTCGGTTAAACTCGTTATATCAATGTACAATTAAATGATATGTAATATCGTCTAGGTCTTATCCTCATTCAAATTTTCTGACCTGACTTAAATGCAGAATTTTCAAAAGGCTCATTCCAAAGTATCTTAAATTAAAGGGTCTTTCATTGTTAGAAATAATGAAAAAAAGATGAATATAAACTATGAAAGAATTCGATAATTAACTGAAGAAGAAAAAACGGATAAAAATATTTTTATATTTAATCGAAATAATTTCCATTTTGTACCTTTGCAAACGTACAGCAAGGTTAATTATCCCTGCAGAAAACGGATTTGGATCTCTACCCAGGACCGTTGCGTGGTTAGGACAAAGGCGTTGAGTTTCTGATGCACGACATCAATTCTTGGCAGGACTTGTCCGGCATTGATAGTTTCGCCACGATTGAGAAAGCTGCAGTGGATAATACCGACAGTAGATTACCATACTCTGACCATAACGTTTTTCGGGAGCAAGTCAGAAAACCAACGCTGCACTGTGCACTCATCGATGGGCCCCCGTTCCCATACTTCATTGACATTATTAGCAGTTTGCGCAGCACTACGCCCTTGTTTAAATTTGTAAAAATAAATCTGATGAAAATCATTCTTTAAGATTTTTTTTCATAGACATTAACTAGACTGAATAAAATGATTCTATATATGGAATCAGCATTAAGCAATTTTTTTGTGCTATAATTGGTTTTAAAATGTAGCAAAGGCGCAAACCAGCATTATTTTTTGCATCAAGCCGATTCCTATTGGCTTGATGCAAAACATAATCCTACACAATCCTTTGTGTGGCCCACACAACAATTAATTTATAAAATTAAATACGGTTTCTTATTAAGTTGAAATTATGCCAGTGTTACAATATCATTTTATAGGAGCTGATAAAATAAAAGAATAAAATAAAATAACCTTCCTTGGATGTCAATACTTTGGCTAGCTAAAATAAAATAACTGATTTTATTGTGACCTACACGATACACTGACACATGGTTGCTTTTAATTTTATTCTATATCTTAATCAACATGGCATGTACTCGTATTGCACATCAGTATTATTTATTGATAAAGTGATACCAGAATACTTACCTGTAAAAATATTTAGTCGGTATTGCTCTATTAGGAATACAAATCAGTTATTCAAAAGTACTACGAAGCAATATTGATGCCTACCACATTGGACGACTGTGTACTGACAACCTACAATACCAACACAAAAAACACCACTAAATTCAAAAATTACATTATAAACTTGGAATGTTAGGGAATTGAATAATAAATGAACTATTACTAAGATAAGACATAGTTCATAGATAAGTCATAGTTCATAAAATGGGCTCTTGGGATATATTAGCATGGAATTAGCCAAATGTAATTTTATTCTGCGGTTGGCTATATTAACATTGTAAGTTTAAAAGTATTTGTAGATTGTGATTTTTTTTAATTTATACTACTATACTGATTATAAAGCAGGATCTCTCATGTCTAAATCGACAATGAACCTCTCATTTTTAAGACATCCTCGGTATGGATGTGAATATCGATATGTATCTTATCGATATTCTTTGGATATATAGAAATAGTAGTTCGATATATCGAAATAAATAACGATATTTCGATATATCGGACCTCGGTATTTTTAATTTTTTAAAGGTTCTTTTAAAGAGGCACACTCATATCCATATTTCTTTGCCGATATAATTTAAATATTGCTTTTATAATATCACTATTTCTCTGCTGATAACGCTATTTCCGTGCCACTATACAATAATTCTGATTTTTTTTTTGTAATATCGATATTTCACATTTCATATTTCGATATCATTAAGATATTGTTCTTACTAAGTTTATTTAAAGCAGACTTTAAATATTAAGAAACAGGTTATTTTCTATCCTTCCGATTCGTTTAGGATTTTTTTTTTTAATTTGACAAAAGAACTGACGATATTTTGAAATATCGATATTTCTGTGACGATACAATTAAGGTATTGTTTTTATTAAGTTCGTTTCCGAGAGGGTTTAAATATCGAGAAACTGGTTATTTCCTAATCTTCCACCAGTTCATTTGTATTTTTTTTTTAATTTTATAAAAATATAAACAACATTTTTATGCCGATATTATCAAGATATCGGTATTGTAAACAGATTTTAATATCAATAGCGATATTTTATTTTTGGCATTCCATACCTAGAACACAGCCAACATACTTAGTGACACGAAAACATCACAACAGAAGTTTTTATGGTTCTTTGTTTATCGAAGCCTCCAGCCATATTGATTTTTATAATTTTATATTTTTTTTTAAATATTCGTTTTCGATACTCAAATTTTAATATTATTATTACGACATATCGATAAAAAAATATCGGACGAAAAATATTCCGAGAACAATAGTCAACACATCCATCTGGTCCTCCAATAACACTCAACCATAATGACCTCCATATTCACAATGTCTTTGAACAAATATAGGCCAAATTTTCAAAATTTTGTTTGAATATTTCCAGATTATTCAAATAGGTACTTACTTATCCAGTGTATTTCTGAATAATTGACCTTTAATAAAATAAACAAGCAGGTCACTGTTGTTAACATACCTTACCCAGTTGACATGAACAAATAAGTGGACCGAACATTAAATTGGAAAGAAATAACCAGATTAAATAATCGACAATCCTCTTGTGTTTACACCCTCGGTAGATGTTCTAGGCCAAACACTCCGATCCTATACGGCAAACAGAGGAGCAAAGAAAATATTTGTGATCCCTCCTAACTTTTGTTTTCTCAAGTGTTCAAACACCTACAAATATGATTATTCCTTTGAATTTTATAGTTTTTAATTATACCATTGAGAAAATGTTTTTATAGGCAAGTTATCATACAGCCAACCACTTAATTTATTCAAATAATTTTTATGGTTATTAAAAAAACTTGTATACAACCTCATTTGGAAGTTGTGAATGATTACTACATTGATTATGTATAACATATTTCGAGCGTTCATTTGATTGGTACCGAAAAAAAAAATTCACAACAGAAATACTGTTTATACATTTTTTCTGGTAAAGATAGATATATTTAACTAATAGCAGCTTTATTAGAATCACTCTTGTAAATAATAAGATGAAGATTGATATATATCAAGAGATTTGAACAAGGATATGAATAGCACGACACCAATGCCCTCTCGGTAGATTTTTTTTTTTCCTCCCCACCTGGCCATTTCAGCAGCAGAAGGGTGTTACTCATGGGATGTACGTAAGTAAATAAGGATGGAAGGATCCACGACCTCTCTCTACCTTCCTATATATTTCAATGAGAAGGGGTAATGCTTCTTCCCATCCCATAATCCCTCCTCTAACAAACTCGGGAACAGGCGTAGAGTCCGGTTTTCCTGGTTAGGCAGGCTCGATGTCTATCCATGGTAGCACATATTACTGCGTGCTCGACTGTATCAGGCATACCGCAGATGGGGCACCTGGGATCAATATTCTAGCCATACTTCCACAGCTTCTCCCGGAAACCCCCATGGCCTGTCAGGATCTTTGAGGACCAATAATCGGGATGGACCCATTTCGCTGCTAGTCTGGAGTAGACGGTAGGAAAAAACTTCTCAATGGTTGCACCCTTTTCACAAGTGACCCACCGTCTGCTCTACTCACCCAGTGAGTCCTCCCTCAAGATCTTCTTCCATCTCCCAGGCTCCTCATCTATCCTCTGCTGCAGTCCCTCCGGAAGAGCATCAAGCCCTTGCCTCTAAACATCGAATTTTAAGGTGTCCTCTCGCAGGATGAGATCCAAGGGCAGCTCTCCGGCCTATACCTGCACTGCCTTGAACGAGAAGGTTCTGTATGCCTTGGTGATCTTCAGCAGTGTCATTCTCTGAATGGTCGCCAGCTTCTTGTTCTACATTTGTGTGAGGTAAAGACGCCAGGCAGAGGATGCATACTCATCATGTCCAGCACGACTCCCTTATAGATGGTTTTAGTAGCAGGGTACCTCAGGTCCAGAACGCACTCCCTATTTTCGACAGTCCATTCAGGAAACAGGTCACCCTATTTCGGAGGCATCCGATGTATAGGGTGACGTCTAAATTTCATCCCAAGGCGGACCCGTTCTCCTCCTATGTTCAGGCT
The DNA here is from genome assembly GCA_948150685.1 of Rhaphigaster nebulosa. Lineage (NCBI taxonomy): Eukaryota > Metazoa > Arthropoda > Insecta > Hemiptera > Pentatomidae > Rhaphigaster > Rhaphigaster nebulosa. The sequence goes on from OX411311.1 coordinate 62,210,779, forward strand.
TTACTACGAATTTTAGTTTTTGTTTTATTTCAATAGATTCCACTTTCATCAAATTCAGTTTGGAAATTAAGTAAAAAATAAATAAAATAATAATATTTTGTGACGATTCTTGAAAAAAAAGTTGAAAGTTACTACAATCATACATTATATTAAATTTAAATTCAATTTAAAAATTATGGTCATTGAAAATGACTTGGATATGTAATTTTTACTGGGGTTCCGAAAAAGAAATTACGATACGTCTCAGACCAAAAGAAGTAAAAAAATGATAAATTTGATAAAATACTCCAAAGAATAATGAATCAAAGACCAACAAAATTATACAGTTGATCTAAATTCCTAAACAAATAAAACATCATAAACGCATAGCCTCTAATGTTAAAGCGAAAACTTTTAATTTTTTAAGAGAACGATAGGTTTTAGACCTACAAGGAGAGCATGACATAATTCATTAATCACTTTTTCGTTCTCAGGGACTCTTGATAATTGATAACAAACAAAATATTTTTTCCTACAATATTGGGTACTGGTACTGGTATTGGTGGCAGAACTAGTCCGGAAAGTGTTCCTTTTGTTCCTTTCTGCCAAACCCTAACCTTAGTTTTTTTATTTACAGGTTTAAAGATTGTTGGATGCTGAATCTGCTCCTGAGAAAACATTTGAGCTGATCGACGAGGGAAAGATACTAAAATACTCCTCAGAAGCATACTTATTTTTAAAAACAATAATTAGGCAAAACAAATATAATGTTCATCAACATTCAAAGACAAAAAAAGCTCAAAATGGAATTAAAAAAAAATACAATAGTTAATCCACTTACATCTATAAACAGAATGCATAGGAATGAACGAGCTTTACTGTCAGCTTATTTGGAATATTTTTGTCATGGCTTTCTTCCCCTAACTTTCAGGAATGTATGAGATGATTTTAGTTTTCATAAATATTTATAATTTTTTATTCACATTTGGAATATTTAAATGTTAAATTTATAGTGCCTTAATAGCTAACTAAGTATTAACCTTAGAGGGGTTAAAGCAACTGTTCAGGTTCCATCCAGAGTCAACTTTTCTTTTTTGAAGCGATATAAATATTTGTTATTAAATAGCTTTCATAAGAAATCAATTGAAAGAGGAAGCTTCAGGCATTATAACCAATTTAATTAATAACATTTCGAAATTTTATTGAAAGCATTTAAATAGTACATGCAGCTTCTTATATTTATTAATAGCTAAATATCGAAATTCCGCCATTAGGGGGAATGATTGAAGGAAAATGGATTTCCAAAGTCGCTTTGTTCGGAAACTTCTGAGAACGTGAAATGATAAAACCCCCGAGAGAGCTAATTCAGAATCCTTAACACAAGTCCTATTGAAATATTAAAGCTCTGGAATCCCTTCCTTACAGCTGGAGAGCCTCTCTGGTAATCCTCTGAGTTGAACTGCAATTCGGATCCCTTTGATGATCCCGATGAAAAGTCAGGTGTTGAGCGGGTTTATAGACAACTTTTAATGATTGAAAGCTGTTAATAATAGTTGTTATAACTAATTATAGAAAGAAAAATTAAAACTGTAAAATGTCATGGTCTTTCATCTTCCAAGATAAACCATATTATCGTCTGAAGAACCATTAATTGGGTACTGGAGATTCGGAGCTAATCTATAAAACAACCTTAAGCTGACTATATAACAGCCTTACGCTGATAGAGGTGATTCAACAAAAATTTGAAAAACACTGCATGAGATTTATCTCTATCGAATGCTGTTATTTCGCAGTCATAATAGAAGGAACCATACATTACTTTTCTACATGATTCGCTTGACTCTCTGTCATCCAGTTCATTTGTAGAGTAATCCCTCTTTACGAACTCCCTTAACGCGAAACGTAGGATAGCACGAACTAATTTATTAGCCCCGTTAAAAACAATGAATTTCCTGGCATATTTTTAATGAAATCCTCGGTGCACAGGAATCTCGAACTATTTTCGGCAACGGAAGTAACTAACACGAACATATCCAAGATTTTCGTAAAAAAATAAAAAGTTCAAGTAATTTTATTTAAAAGTGGAGTTTAAAGGTTTAAAAGTACAATTATCATGAGTTTCGCACTAACTTTTTCTTCTTCTTCTTCTATCAGCTCAACAGGCGTTGATGCTACCCTTGGCCTGCTCAACAATTGCCAACCATTTTTCTCGATCTGTCGCTTCTATTACAGAGATCCTTAGCTGCCGAAGATCTTGTCCTACGCCATCCCTCCATCGGCCCTTTGGCCTACCACGTGGACGCTGGCCATCCGGAACATTTTTGTAAACCCTACTGGCTACTTTGTCAGCACTCATCCTCATCACGTGGCCAAGCCATTTTAGCCTCTGTATCTTTATGTGAGAGGAGATGCTAATGTCTTTGTAAAGCTGGAACAGTTCGCTATTTTTCCTCGCCGCCACTGACCATCCTCAGACACAGCCCCCAGAATTCTCCTAAGAATTAGTCGCTCGAACCTATCGAGTAAGTTGATATTTTTCTTGTTGAGGGTCCACGTTTCTCCTTCTTCATAAACTTGGTGGAACGACTAACAAGCTTGCTTCTGATTAGCCTTGAGGTGGAGAAATAGGCTCTATTCTCAGCTGTTAATCTCTTTTTAATCTCTTCTTCCTCCTCCAGGTTATCATTAATAATAGAGCCTAGATATTGAAAGCTTCTCACTATTTCGAAGCTGTAGGGGCCTATTTCATAGTGACTGCCTGATCTAGCCTTTTGTTCAATGCCATGATCTTGGTTTTCTCCTCGTTTACGTGTAGGCCGATCATTATCGGCATCCATTGCTTCAAAGGCCGTCCTTATGCTCTGCAGGAATCTACCAATAATGACAACAGCGTCAGCATATGCCGACAAGGCTCCGACAATCCAGAACATTATACTTGGCAGATTGTATTCTCTATTGTGCATTTTACTAATCCTATTAATTTACTTGGCAATCCCAGTTCATGCATGGCTACTGTGAGCTTACTCCTGACTATTGTATCATATGCTGCCCTAAAATCAATGAACAACATCCAGGTCGTCTGCTGAGTACTCCTTCATCTTCATCTTCACCATTTAATAAAAAGTACTTCGTTTTCTTTATGTTCATAATAGGCTGAGGTGTGGATGTCTGAAGCCTTTAATCAGCCGCCATTTTGAAACAAAATGGTAATGTCGAATTCAGAGGATTTTCCTGGGCTGACATTGACTTGGGTGCCAAATGTAAAAAACTCCGTCCATTAATCTCGGAGATAAACAGTGGACGGCGAAAAGATGGATTTTTAATTAATTCTAGGTATCTTGAAACGTAAAACGTCAAAGTTTGAGGAGGGCTGTTAAAAAAAAAATGTATTCTTGTTCGATTACAAAGTTTCTTAATAAATTCATTTATAAGTTCATTAATAGAATCGAATGAAAATAATAAATCAAGTTATAAATAAAAAAAAAAAAATGTTTAAAAGAAATTCAGCCTTCAAATGAATGAACGTTGAAGAAATTTTGACCATGAAAGGAAAAGGTGGAAGTTGTGAATAACTATAAATAAATAAATGTTTCATTTATTTGCACATCTTATGTAAACATTTTTTATAGATTCATATAGTTTTTCTATATGTGTTCGCTAATTTAACAACCCTTTAGTCAGTCTTATGCAGGATATCAGTAGATCCTCGTGTGGTGGCGTGACAAAAGGGATGAATTTTCCCTTTTGCCCTAATATACGGTGGCTAATGGCCTTGAAATGAATTACAAGCTCTCTCAAACTACCCGCGACGATAAACCGTCCACTGAAGGTGTGCAATATTTCATCAAAGCGGTAGGAGACTGCGTGTATTTATTTTCAATCATCCCTTAGCTTGAACATGTGATTCATTGTGCAGGAATGGAATATATAAATAAATATAGCGGGAATAAAATAACTTAAAGTACAAACTACTTAAAAATTAATTATAACCGTAATACTATAGAGTATTTTTAGTCGTATTTCCTCCGAAATTAATAGAATATTGTACTGTATCGAAGGTCATCGGAAGAAGGTAGGTATTTTATATCTCTTTCATAATCCCTAGAACATTATTATGAGATCTTTGGGGATCTCTGATATATATATTTTTCCCGCAGCATTCGTGCACTTCCAGCTCTCTTTAGATACAATGAGCTGAACTTCGTTATGGTTGCTTTCTAGGCAGACAATACCTTAAAAGTTGAAATAAATTTCGGTACGTTCATCTGTTTTTTTTTGGGGCATTTAAAGTTTTGCGCACCTCTATGGCTCTCTTAATTGAATTTGAGGGTTGAAAATTTGTATGTGAATTGAGTTGGCGTTAGAAAAATGGCTTTTGGAGGTCTCATCTTTTTTCTGCCAACAATACATTAGTTTGATATTTTTAATTTTGTATTTTAGTAAGAAGAACAGCAGAACTTAATCACTAAGGTCGTACTTAGTGATAAAGTTCTGCTGTTCACGTTTATTTCTTTATTTTTATTTATACTTCTGTTGAATAATTTAGATTCATTTATTCCTCTGTAGCTTTAAATATATTTATGTCTTTAGGGTTTATAAAATAATTTTTAACAGAATCCAAATTTGAATAGAGCAGAATAAAACCAGTCCTTCGAAAAATTTCTCTTCTTTCTGTTAATTGTAAATTAATTTAAATTTCAAAAATGGACAAACATGCAACTCACTGATACTGAAGCACATTGCAGCGGTATGCACAATATACTCTGATACTTTTTTTTTTTTTATCTCAAAGTTCAATTGACTTGATTACGATTAGATGAAAAAAATATTATTTTTTTTATTGCTACAGGTATATTGTCGCATACATACGTTTTAGCTTATTGTTTCAACCATAGTCATCGTCATTTTCAACATTGATTTGATTTTTTAATTTTACTTACCTCCTATATAGTCCAAATAACCAAGTTTCACAAAATGGTCTGTGTGTGTGTGTGTGTGTGTGTTTGTGTGTGTTTGTGTGTGTGCGTGTACGTGTGTGTGTGTGTGTGCGTGTGCGTGTGCGTGTGCGTGCGTGTGTGTGGTAAAAGTTATAGGAAACTAAAGTTACATATTTAAGTTAGGAACATCAGTTAAACTCTTTATATCAATGTACAAATAAATGATGAAAAAAATGTTTTGTTTTTTTATTGCTACAGGTATATTGTCGCATACATACTTTTTTGCTTATTGTTTCAACCATAGTCATCGTCATTTTCAACATTGATTTGATTTTTTAATTTTATTTACCTCCTACATAGTCCAAATAACCAAGTTTCACAAAATGGTGTGTGTGGGTGTTTTTTTTTTTTTTTTTTACGAGGGTGGGTGGAAATCTTCAAAAGACACGGATAGACCCGTACCTACCCGCGTGTGGGATTTCTACCCACTAAAACCACCTCCCTACACCTCTTTCCCACCCTCCACGGGACCACCGTTAGGCATTACTTCATGGAGGGTGATTGGCTGTGTGCCGCCTCATTGTTTTAGGCTACCACTATTTAGGCGCGCCTCTCCTTCTCCTCCTTCCTCAGCTTCTTGATGACCTCTGCCGCTAGGCGCTGGCCTGCCATCCAACACTCCTGTGAAAGCAGCATCAGGCTGACGATGCTGTCTACTGTGGGTCCTGAGCCACAGATTCCTAGATATTCTCCCCTCTCTTCTTGAAAGCGGGGACAGCTAAAGAATACATGTTCTACAGTCTCATCTATTGTTGGGCACCTTGGACATTCAGCGGTATTGTCCAGCTTGAACCGCACTTGGTAGGCTCTGAAGCAGCCATGTTCTGTGAGCTGTGTGTGTGTGTTTGTGGTAAAAGTTATATGAAACTGAAGTTACACATTTAAGTTAGGTATATGTCTGGAATATTACAGCAACATTTTCAACAAATTCGAAGTGCCACTTTATATTATCGATTTTACAATATTTTACGACTGTAACGATTTCAGTTAAACTCTTTATATCAATGTACAAATAAATGATCTGTAATATCAGCTAGGTCTTATGCTCATTTAAATAGTCTGACAGGACTTAAATACCGAATTTTGAAAATGACTTAGTCTAAAGTACCTTAAATTTTGTTGGAAATAAGAATAGTAATACATATGCATAATATACCGTTGGAAAGCAAAATATTTTAGAAAAATTAATATTTAAGCTATAATTTCTAGTATTATATCATTTAAGGCATCGATAATCATAGAGCACTATTAGACTGTATTTCATAGGAGCTGTGTGCTAGGAACACAGCTTCTATGAAATACAGTCTAATAGTGCTCTGCGATTATCGTTAAAGGACTCTAATAACTGCATCCTTGAACGATCGTCGTGATAGTCGCACCGAGGAAAACATACCTTTAAAGGCTATTAAATATTACCATAAAAACTAAATGAAATTTCCATGAAAACTAAATTAAACTTTTAAAATTTATTTCAGGTGGGGAGGTAAGTGAGAGTTTTCAGATGCGCGCACCAGATTTTTTTTCTGACTTATTAATTTTTTTTTTTTAAATTTAATTCCTATCCATATATGTTTCCTTATGACAACAATTTTTATTTTACCAATTGTTTGATTATTGTAGATAATTATTTCTATTGTCATATTATTCAATGGATGCTAAATGAAATTTCCATGGAAACTAAATGTAAACTTTTAAAAATCATTTCTAGTAGTGAGGCAAGTGAAATACAACTCTGAAATACTGAAATTCTCTGAAAATACAACAAATAAATTTAATAAAGTATAAAATAAATAAATAAATAAATAGCAACAATATTAAAAATTCATGACTGTAGAAAAAATTAAACCCAGAGAATTTTCACGGAGGCATTACACATAGCATTGCTACAACAACAAGTTAGTTGTTATAGCGTTGCTATAACAACAAGGTGTCCGTCAACTACATACCCGTGGAAGCAAGCTCACTGCATAGACTTTATTTGGTTAATAATAACTTCTGGTCAACGTCTATTAACTTTATTAACTAAGCTAATTTAAAAGACACTGATTATGATTATCTGTATTACCATTGTATTTTGATTATGTTTGTGCAGCTGTTGTTTGCTCCAATTTTTTCCCCATGTTTAAAATCAAACGAAGTGGAATAAATAAATATATTGTTTTGTGTTTTTCCCAGTAATTAAAGCCCTCTTTGCATCTGGTCACGCCCCACCCCCTCTCACTCGTAACAAATAATACTGATTACACAGAAAATCACAAAACTGCTTCACGAAATTTGAATAATTTTCATACATTTTTTTTTTTTTTTAATTTAGAAGAATAAGAAGGAAATCGTCAAATATACGATACTCGTATTTCCTATTATAATAATACTTAACTTTTTATAGTATCCTACGATTTTTATAAAAATAAATTTAAACGAAATAGATAATATTACAGATTTGTAACTTGAACATGTCAAGCAGTTTAAAGTAACAGCTCGTATTTACTGATAAATTAGCAGCCCAGAGGACGGGCCGTGCTTTTTAGCATTATGCTATTTTTGAGCAGTTGAATTACTAGCAGTTAGTTATTTAGGAAATATTTATTATTAACGAATTTATCCATTTAGTCATTATTTTTATTAAATAAATGTAACCATTACTTTTCAATGTTACTATTACAAGTAATAGTACAAGTTACAAGTTTGAATATAAAGTACTATTACAATTATACAATTAATAGTAGTTTATATTCAAATATAAAAAATTATCTTGATTCTATAGCTATAACATAGCGATTAAATAAAAAGTGTCATTTATTAATAAACTTATCACATCTAATTCAAACTGGCTCAGTCGTAGCACAGTGCATCGAGCACGGGCGGTTTGTGTGAAAAACTGTATTGATTCTTATAGGAAATGCCATCCTCATTTTTAACATATCAAATAGCAAGGGCCAAAAATGACAAACAATAGCAAAAAATAAAACTGTAAAACTGTTTTTAGAAGATTTGTCTTTAAATTTTGGGGGCAAAAATGATATGAATAATGTAAATAACGAAGTCTCAGTTTTTTTTCATCAAACAAAATCATGTTCAACTATTAACAACGATTAGTTATTTTATTAAAACAATTAAACGTCCTGCTGAATCCAAGATGCGTTGCATTGAAGAAATTTTTGATAATTCATAGTGACACTGTCTAATTTACTATTGAAAGCTAGGCAAAATAGCCGATTAATGTTTGATAATTCTCGTCGGTATTGTTATAAAAAAATATAAGAATTCGATCGTCCTTTTCATGAAGAAAACATATCACATATCACTAGCTGCGCGTTCGTTGAAGAAAATCAAAGAAATATGAAAATCTCACTCAGACGCAGCTACACTATATTGCAAATTAAAGCTAATACAGTGCAACAAGTATATGCAAAAAGTACAAAACTATATTTGACGATTTTTTAAAAAGCTTCTTCAGAGTTGAACTTTAAATAAAATTGATCGATCACAATTTAGGGGCATGAAATGTTCTCTGGGAATAGGATATATACCTATCTAGGCCAGTAAATTTCATGATTGGTGCTGTTTTTCTCCCAATAGAAGAAATTCACTCGAAAGAGAGAAATGAAGCGATTGCCTCAAAGGGAATTAATTTTTAAAGTTTGGCCACTGCATAAACTGACGAAGAAATGCAAACAAGCGGATAACAATTAGAACCAATGGTGTAACGATTATTTTAAAATACCCTGCAGATGATAATTCCTCAGATAATATTTTGATTTTGTCAACTAATGGCGCTGACTGTTGTTTCATTAATTCGTGTTGTGTAATGTTTCGTCGGTGACATTTCCGGAAAAAGTAGGAATAACTTATATTAATGACGGCCCATCAAATTTTGGATCCCTGAGACTATAGAGCCCATATTTCACGGGAATTAATATTGACAAAAGGTGTCGGCCGATGAGTGCCTCATCAGAATTCATAGCGCCTCTGGAGTGCGGCCATCGGCGGTGCCTTGGGCACGTTCGTTTTAAAATTCAAAACCGCCGTCAGTTCTCGAGAACTCCCCTAGTTCAGTTCAGATAGGACGGCCGGGAAGTGGGAGTATTTTTGAAAGATTGTCGTAATAAAGAGATAACTACTTATAAGGATTAAGGATTCATGAGGAGAGTTCAACTATTGCCAGTTGGGAATGAGAGCAGTCCTGCTTAACTTCGATATAGAACTAATGTGATGATTAGTGGAAAAATGGAGTTTTCGAAACACGTGAAATATCCCTTTTTATATTTTTTGTTTAATTTATTTTTATATCAAAAGTTTTAATTCGAATTTTAGAGCAATATTTTTTTATCTTCTAGACAAAATATTCAAGTTGAATTTGAAAATTAATAGGTATAAATTACTTTAACTGCAGCTAAGAGAGACTACGAATTCTAGATGGGTTCCCAAATGGGAACAATGGAAATTTTCTCGTCATATTACCTCAAGAAAGGCATTAACGCGCTCATTGTGGCGCAAGAACTATTTAATACAATAGTATTTAATACAAAAAAGAAATTCACTTGAATTGCTTTTCATTTTATCACGGCATTTTAGCGTAGAAAGTAGGTAATTCAATTTTACTCTTTGATAATTTTTTACTTTCTCATACCTACAAATGAAATATATAGTAAGATGATATTTGTAATGTAATATATGAAATATATATTGCGATCGTGAAAATTTTCGAATTCGAGTTTTCAACGGAAATACACGTTTTAAAGTCCCCTGAGTCGAAATAATCAAGTCTCGCAAAATGGTCTGTGTGTATGTGAACACCATAGCTCAATTTCGAAAAGTTTTACGATAATGTGATTACGTATTTAAGGTAGGCATATGCAAGTGATGTTACAGCAACTTTTACGCCAAAATCGACTAACCGGAAGTGTCACTTTATGTAATCGATTTTACAATTTTCTCGAAAACGGCCCTAATGATTTCGATGAAACTTGCTTAATTTATTCTTCATAAATCCTTTTAACTTTTCCTATAATTAGTCTATTACCGAGAAAATGCAAGGAAAAAAGTTATAGCCAAAAGATAATTTTATTTGCACATAACTCAAAAAGTATGCTTTTCATGGTAAATTATATATATATTAAATTGTATATCATAGGTAATTAGATTTTCTATAAACCAAAAAAGCAATCATCTGAATCGGACTAGTATTAGCAAAGATACAAGTATCTGGTAAGGATTACAAGACTCAAGGAAAGCCGATCGCGTCAGTAAGGAGACCGATAAGACTGAACCTTCTCCCACTAAGCCTCCAACTTGAGTTCAACAATACGCTCTATATTAATGTAATGTAAGAATATAAAAGTAGAAATTAACTTAATAATTTCTACTTTTATATTATTTAATGGAAACAAAATATTTCTATGGAAACTGAATGGAATTTCCATGGAAATTAATGCGTAACTTTAAAATATATTTTTAGCTTTGCAAACCTAAAATATACAGTGTACAAAATTCTGCTGAAATTAAAAAAAAAAACTGTTTTATTGTAACTTTGTGAGAGAAGACGTGAAGAAGTGAATGCTGCTGAGTAGTCTTCAATTTCAAGTAGTATTTATGTAAACTCTTTAAAATTATGTTCAAAATATTATTATTGGATTTTAAGGGAAAGTTGTGTGAAGCGCGCACCGCACCAGATTTTTTCACGATTGAATGAATTTAAACTTTTCTTTTCCTAATAGGGAAGTTTTCCAACCTTCTAAAGTTTCCAAATTTATAAGATTTTCCAAGAACTTATCCAGATGTATTTTTTTGCTCGTCGAAGAAAAAATTATGCCTTCACCTATCTTCCGAAAGCCTTTTCTAAATATCGCAAGCCAGCTATTATTAGCCGATGCAAATAATTTTGAAAGGCTTGTGTAGCCATATAATTTTGTTATAGCTTTTTTAAAACTTCTGTTTAGTACAGTGGCAGCACTTAGCAGTGACCTTGATAACCCCAAATAATGCAATTGCGAAAGATAATAGGTGCAGGTAATTCAAAGCCTATATATAGCTCTTATAACAGACCAGTACTCAGTTTTGCAGTGTTGAGTTCAGTTTGAGATACCGATGACTAGCGTGTATAAGAATGTCATATCTAATAATAATGTGTGAGTAATTAAAACCTGAATCTTGAGGAACTCTGGTCCTTTAGAGTTCTTTAGACTTAGGTCCGTTTGGATTGACCCTGGAAAGATAACAGAGGTTTTTTTATCACCCCCGAGAGATTTCAAGGAAGGCCAGAGCAGAGCATGTCACATCCTGTGTTTACTTGTTCTCACTTGCCTCCTTCCTTCGTGAGGTCTTCCTATCGCTAATATATTCACAGATCACGTGGGAGTTGTTTGCCATCCTCCTAAGGTTACCAGTCCTCTCCTCCTCCCTCCCCCCCCAGTTATCTTATTAAGTCGACTTTTTCTGTTCCTTATTTTTTTTCTATATTTTAGTGTGTTTAAAGAGTTGTGGATCAATACTGTTATACAAATGATCCAAAGCTCGGTCATTTTGTGAGATGTGTTTTGGATGAAGTGGAGGCTGATATATTCGATAGCTCATCTGAAACTGTGGGTAATATTGAGGTCCATTCAGGCACAGAATCAGAGCAAAAGGTGCTGTCTGCTGAAGATGGAAATGACGGTGTCACACTACCTACGAAGTCTATGAAAGTTAAGAATGGACATACATATTGGGCACTAAGAAGCTCCACAACGGATTAAAACATCCTAGAAGAATATAATAAAATTACCGTTGGATGTAAAAATATAGACAAAAATATTTCGACTGAAATGGGCGCTTTTCAGTCTTTGATTTCTCAGGATTTAAATAATAATATACAAAGTAAAGTATTTTGGCCAAGAAATTAATATCAGAAAAATTAATTGCACTGATCAAAGATACCCAAGAAATACCGATACTTTAGAAATTTATGCACTAGTATATTTCTTTAAAATTCTATTATTTTCTATAACTATTAAATTTGCACAAAATCTTTCCTCAAAATTTACTTAAGAAAATTCACTATTTAATTTTGATGTTACACTATTTTTTTCCTTTGTATTTTGTGTTGCGACTGCTTCTTGGTGGTGGCTCATCCATGTTACTTTCGCAGGGTTAAGAAAAATTTAGCATACAGAAAAGAGTAAAGAATGAGAATATGGATATTTTGGAATAAAAGAAGAATAATCATTGGAGAGTAAAATAGTGGAGCTTGAATCGAAAAGTTTATCATATGAATGTTGTACAGGTCTTCCACGTCCTTATTTTCCTACACAAACTGTTTCTGAACAAATGCATTTATGAATGAAGTAGTTGGGCAATCGGCAAGATATTGCATAATTCATGCCTTAAATTTGATCAAAAGTGTGTTTGCCAAGGGCGAATCAGATTGAAAATTTCTAAATTAGGATTTCCGTTTTAAGTTTTAAGTTCGAAACTAATTAAATTAAGAAAAATGTTTTTATGAAATACTCTTTAAAATTAACAAAATACCAGAGCCATGAGCTGAAAGATATCATTAGACTAATTGAGTTATATAAATTATTGAAGTAACTGTTGAGCCGTTAAGCCACAGCTTTGGAAGTTGGAATGAATGAAGTACCTACATAACAGGCAGCTCCGTCCAACTTTCCAGACTGGATGCCTCTCACTTAATTGTCCCAACCGACTTCAGGACTCGTAACTAGACTTAATAGTCATTATTCGTATCGGCTAATAATGCTGGCTAGCGATACTTAGGAAGAGATTTCGGAAGATAGGTGAATGCGAAGCTTTTCGTAGTAAAGTAAAGTAATAAATCGGTATGAGTCCATGGAAAATGTTATAAATAGAGAACTTTAGAACGTTGGGTACAGAGCGACCACGATTTTTCTGCATGACCATTGATCATACAACCATTCAGCGGTTAGCCCTGCAACGAGTCATCAGATCTGTTTCTCATGAGGAGGTGCAAGCCTTAACTACCTGCCAATATCCGGATGAGGATTGGAATCGGAAAAAGATTATTCGGGAGGAAACAATAGAATCATGAAACCGTCAATGGGTGGAAATTCCGAAAGGTGCTAGCTTGCGGAAATACTTTCCCAACGTCAGGTCCCGATTAGAAGCAAAATGGGTCCTCCCGGATTACTGGGTATCACAACTCCTCACAGGGCATTGGGGGTGGAGGTTTTCGTGCCAAGCTCCACCAACATGGACAGGACACCGACCCCTTAAACCCCTTAAGTTGTTGCGTACCGGAGACCACCGAGCACGTTGTCATTGCCTGCACCGCCTATTAGACGTTGAGAGGCAAGCAGAAAAGGGAAACAGGGCTCTATTTTCTGAGCGAAAGAGAGTTCCCTCAACTTATAATTACAGAAAACTGTCCGTTTTACAAAGCCTTAAGTACGAGTGGAAGACAGCAGGTAGTCCAGTCCACTTCAATCCGGGGAGAAGAGGACCTGTTCCTGGGAGATGAAAGATGAAAGCGACATCGCAGTATCCTAATTCAGAAGAAGAAAGGCTATTTCATATATACTGAAAGTCTATATTTATATGTTTCCTAGTAGGGGGTGGGGTATATGCATTGTGTTTATGTTATATACCGCCACTTCCAAACCTGTATAGCCAAAAGGCTCGTTGGGGAGAAATAAATAAATCACAAAACCAGTAAAAAGTGGTACGGTTAAGATACTGACCGCCCATTCCTAAGTCAATATAGAAGCAAATGACGTCATTTATTATTTTTTTTTTTCATATTCCCTTATTAAGTTTTTGATAATTTGGTAGCCATTAGAGTCTCCTTTTTTTCGAGAGATTTGTATTTTAAGGAGGTCTATATACATCTTCATAATTTTTTCTGTTAATTTTCCATAATTTCTGATCAGTAATTCAATGATTTGTATCGAACTTACAAACTAAAACTGAAATTTAACTTTAAAATTTGTTGCCAACTCTGGCGTACGCCCAGATAAGCTCACTGAATGTGGGATTTGCTTTTTTATTTTATTGGTTCGAAACATATTTTTAATCTTCTCTGAAATCCGCAACACATGCCATTTTTAATTCCTCTTCGGGCTTTGTGTTTTGACTCATTGTAATGAATTTGCTTTTACTATCTACAATACTCCATTTTAAAATTATTGTAAACGCTTTTCTGTCGACTTTGCAACGAATGAAAACAATAGAATCGCTCATTATTTCTATGCCTAAATTTTATGCTGAATAAAAAGTGTATGTTAAAACAATACTCATTTCTCGTGGAAACCGCGAAAATATAAACAAAGATCTTTGAAAAACGGCTAGAATAAGTTCCAAAATGTCCCTTCCGCTATTTTCAAAGCGCTATTTATTGGCAAAGAGTTTCTCTACAACCCATTATCATTAAATATATGTGAGATTCTATTTTATATCTAATTAATGTGTTTGAAAATCGGGTTTTTTCCTGCATCGGCAGCTCGGGTATCCATAAAAGGGGAACTTTTTCATTCCCTCAAAAAACTATTACTATAAAACATAAAATTTTAATGGTAGATATTGTACCATTAAATAAATACAATTTACGCTCCGAAACACATTTTTATTGCAATTACTAGCCCTGAAATTAAATCGTAAAACCTCAAATTTTGAGGGGGGGTTACAAAAAAATTTTCTTTGGTCGATTCCAAAGGTCTATTATTGAAAATAATAAACCAAAATTGTGCAACTTGTGCATCAGATCAAATATGTATGCTTTAGGTCGTTTAAATATATTTTTTAAATGTATTAAATCATGAAGCCACTATCATTATAAACGAAAATTTTGGAGACCCTAGACGGGGAAAAAATTAGCAATAATAAATAAAACAACAGAAACAAGTCGATTGCATATACAGCAAGCCACAATCCTGATAAAAGCTGATCAAGCCTATCTTTATTTTGAAATATTTTCCAGAATTTGGAAAACGCATATCCTTTTTCCGTGCTTCCGCGATAACGGCAAATTTCAGAAGAAGAATAAATTAAATCAAGGGTTTTCCCATTTAAGATTGTAAATTCATTGGGGTTGTAAAAATTTTATCAAGACAATCAGGAGGACCTATACCACAAAAGAGACGAGGATAGAGACTTTTATTTTCTCGGTATTGGATAACGGCAACTCATTAATTGCTTTGATGTGATGATATATTTTTAAAAACGAAAAAATAATGTAGGAATTCCAAGATAATCAGGATTAGGGTTGGAATATCGAAACGCGAAATATCAATATATCGGAGTTGAAAAACCGATATTTTCTATCGATATCTTAACATCCGATCTATCGATAATATCGATATTTTACAACGATATATCAATGACACCGACATGTTAAATTATTACACAATGGTTTATTATTTCCACTTATTTATTCCACTTGTTTATTATTCCACAAAAATATCTATTCTGTCAAAGTAAAAAATATGAAGCAGTAGGTACCAAAGGAAAAGAAATTAGAAGCTTGTCACAAGATGTTCGCCGTGAGAGTGCCGAACTGTGTTAATTAGTAGACAGTAGAATATCGATAGATAGACAGTAGAATGTCGATAAATTATATCCCGGTAATTCGTAAATCCCTATAATTCGTATGGATTGTCTGGTCTCTTGAAAATCTCTCTGTGTTTTGTATAAAAACATGGCAATCCAGTCCCCTCGATAATTCGTATTTATTTTCGTCTTACAAGGAAAGTGTAGATTTTAAGATCGGTCAGGTCTTAAAAATCTAGACTTCCGCCACGTTGGGATCACTATTCTGTAGTTTTACCAAATATAAGAATACACAATGTTTTCTAATCTATACCAAACAATAATTAGTAGATAAGATTTATATATAAATAATGTTAATTAATCATATGTAAAGACAAATTGATAATTATATAAATGATGATTGTACTGAGATGTACATCGAATAAGTTACATGCTTTTAGATGAATGTTTCGAGAATGCACAATATAGTCAGAAGCGTTAAAAGATAAATACAATTTTTAGAAGTTTGAAAACTCCTAGAAGACTATTATATATGAAATATGGCTAAAAGTCTTCAAAATAAAAATATTTTAAACATTTTTGTTTTTAAGTAAAATTCTTTTCTATCTTTTTTTATAATGATTCATGACTAATATTGTTTTATAAATAATAATAATATTATTTCTTAAACTTCTTCACAGTTTAATATTTTACTCATTTGATGCACTTTTCATGCACTTTTCAGGTATCGATATTTGGTTTTGCGATATTGCAAAATATCTAATATCGATATTTTATTTTCGATGTTCAAACTCCAATCAGGATCCTTTGCAAAGACCAATTCTACAAGCGAAT
This sequence comes from Rhaphigaster nebulosa, assembly GCA_948150685.1. NCBI lineage: Eukaryota > Metazoa > Arthropoda > Insecta > Hemiptera > Pentatomidae > Rhaphigaster > Rhaphigaster nebulosa. The sequence continues at coordinate 62,227,086 of OX411311.1, forward strand.
AAACGTTTGTGCATTTACCCGATAACATTTTTGTTTTAACATTCCATTCATTTTCAATCAAGTTCGTCCCGAAAGATAAAAAAAGTATATATTTATATTATTAAGTATATCATATCCAATTGATTAATACCGTAATACAATTTTTTTATTACTTTTAGCGTTTTTTAACACCTACTAAATGAGCCAGGTAGCAACACCAATATTTTAGTAGTTTCTTTGATAATTCTTGATAATTCTTTGATAATATAATACATTTCCCTTTTCGATCTTGTGCTTCAGAATAACAACTGTCGACAATAACCACTACAGCTCCTTATAGAACTGTAAACAGAGAAAGTTATTTTACTATGTTAAGTATGTCAGTTCCCATTGACTAAAATTGAAAAATTACTAAAACTCGTCTAATCAACAAAACGTTTTCATGTTTATATGTATGTATATCAGCATAAGCGCAGACTTTCAATTTTGATTGGGCGAGGCTTTACGATTTCTTCCCTCCCCCCATCTCCTTCCCCTTCCCTCCTCTTATGTCTCAGTAACCTTTAGTAGTTAACCGTTGAATTGAGCTAACTCCTCAGGCATCTAGTCTATCCAGGTCTTATTTCTTCTTTGAATCGTTTACTGGTGTAACGAATGACGGTCTGATCTAGACCTACAGAATTTAATCTTATTTCTTGGCCAGCTATTCGACTTTTTCTATTTTCTTAATTGGTTTTAGCTTATATATATATATATATATATATATATATATATATATATATATATATATATATATATATATTATATTGGTCCATGTATATTATTTGTTGTTGATTTTTATTTTGCTTTTTAAAAATTGTTGTAGGTACGTTAAACACTTGAGGGGGCGAAAAGATACTCTCGTCTCCTCCCTTTTATTACTATCGCCTACATAAATTTACATAAATATAGTAAACATAGTAACGTAAATTTACTGATGGATATGATAAAAAAAAAACATTCCGCATTAATTTTTACACGTGAAAGAAATTAGAAACCCGTACAACCTAATTAAAAATTAAAATTTTAACAATTCATCTTTGCAGGTAGTACTTAATCATTTTGATTTACGTCCCATTTTGGGGTAGTATCGTTCAATTCGGATCACTTGGTCCACTCTGGGTTTGTATTTGAATAAGAAATTGTATATTAAATGAAAACCATGAGCTGAGAGCGAACTAACAAGTTATTTTCACAACTGTTACTGTCTGAATTATTTTTTTCATGATACATTTTCAATTTTGTTGTTAATTAGGGTATACGGGTTTTTAATACATTAATTAAAGAAAATTATCCTTCACCTGTAAAATTAATGCGGAATGTTGTTTTTTATCATATAAATCAGTTAATTTATGTTAAATAAATTATTAAATATATTTTTGCAGGAAATAATAATTTTAAGAATACTTTTTTTGACCACTTGAGGGACCCTAGACCCATCATGGGTTGTTGTGCATGGTTTTTTTTTTTATATATAAGTATATATAAAAATTATAACAGCATTTTCTTAATTCAAAGTTATTTTCAAAACACTGGGTATTGCTGTGCAAAGTATCATATTTTAATTTTTTTTTTTTTGTCTAGTTTTGTAGTGACTGTGAAAATAAAAAAATAAATTAAAATATCTGATGTGGGCAAAACATGACTTCCTTGTACGCCTATTAAATTATAAATCCGTGACTCAAAAAGTGATACTGAATTTGGTTACTAGTTTCCGAAGATTGCAGTAAAAACGACACTCGGCGTCCCGTCATCCATCTATTGACAAACACACACACACACACACAAACACACACTCTTGTCACTGGAGGTATAATTCCGTTATTATACGTCGTTTTCCTTCAGTAGGCAACTAGTTTCCAAGATATTTCTTCATGTTCCATGACAACAATAAAACTGTCAATACCACTGGATAAAGCTTTAGAAATGGACAGTTTCGACATATTAAGCGGAAAAACCCACTTAACTAATATCTTATTCGCATGATGAAGCCTTGTTGATCTCACAAATGACAAAGAAAACTAGTATTTAAGACTCAATTTTAAAACTTAAAATAAGTAATAAAAAACTGCAAATTATTACACAATGGTTTATTATTTCCACTTAGTAATCTTTCAAAAATTTCTATTCTGTCCAAAAAAAAAAATTAAGCAGTAGGCACCAAAAGGAAAGAAATTTGAAGCTTTTCACAAGATGATCGACGTGAGAGTGCTGAACTGGGAATGTTAATTTAAAAACTCTGTCAATGCAAGTAGGCTGTGATGTAAAATGATACAGAGGAAATATTTGATGTGCACTTCAGAAGGAAACAAAAAAAAAGGAAAGACTAAGGAAGCTAAAGGAAGTAAAGAAATAATCCAAGAAAGAATAAAACAGAGAGATACGAGGAAGTCAGAAGCCCAATAGATAAGTCAGGAAGCAGGATGACTAGCCGCCAGGAGAATCAGTCTCAAAAGTTCCTAACGCAATATCTCAGCTAATAATGGTCCGATTTAAATGATTTTTATTTCGTTTTGTAGGGAGTTTCACTGGCTTTCGTTTAAATACAATAAAAGCTCCAAAAATTTGCTAACGGATTTTTTCCGGATTGTACAGACGCCACGACGAAACTAGTCAAAATGGATTCAGGGATGGTCAAAATGGATATTTCCGTCGAAATCTGAAAACCGAAAATTTTCGCGATTACAATACTTCCTTTACTTCGTACAAAGAAGTAAAAAAAAAAATTTTTGCGGACGAATTTTTTTTTATTCGATATTTGGATTCTACGTATCTTGAAACGTAAAACCTCAAATTTTGAGGGGGGGAGGGGGTTACAAAAATATTCTATTGAAAATCTAATGTCTGACCTTCAAGTAAAGTACCACTTTCGGTTTTCCAATTTAGACCAAAAACTAGTATGTTATTTAAATCAATATATAAGTTATAAATACTAAATTTGAGAAGTTTTGCATAGTATTTTAATATAATTTTTGATGGAAATCAATTATGACCTTCAAGTAAAGTACCACTTCCGGTGATCAAGCAGTGACCAAAAAGGGAGGTTCACAACTAGATTTTACAACAATCCCAAATACAAAATTTCAACTTTCTACGGCAAACCGTTTTTGAGTTATGCGAAATACGAACGTACGAATGTACGTACAGACGCCACGACGAAACTAGTCAAAATGGATTCAGGGATGGTCAAAATGGATATTTCCGTCGAAATCTGAAAACCGAAAATTTTCGCGATTACAATACTTCCTTTACTTCGTACAAGGAAGTAAAAATGATGATATTTCGAATGTTGCGATTTAATTCGTTCGATCCCGAGTATAACTGAGATTAGTAATGTTTTAATACCTTGTTGGATTAATAGTAAAAAGCTGGAAAAGCACAAAATATAAAAATCTCTTGAGCTAAGTTACTTTTCATATATTTTTTAAAGCTCTAGAGCAGGCTTACTTGAGCCCCTTTGAACTGAGACACCCATTTTGTTAGAATTGTATTTTCCACTGTTGTATTGTTTTATCCGGAACGAACCAGGATTTCGCTGCATGGATGAACCGACTTCACTCCACAAACACTTTATACGCCAACTTCCAACAGACCTTTGCATAAACTGAATGCTTCAAAGCACTTACTAATCTACCACCATCTTTAATCAAACATACCAACCCCCGCGGAATATTCCATCTCTATTTCTCTGGTTTTGGAAACGGAAGAGCAATATTGCTGTTGCTTGAACTTATAAATTAAAATTCTTATTAGCATCAGGCTGCTAAAATTCTATTTGCCAATAGTACAGCTACCATTTGCAAGTAGAATAAATAATGAAGTTGAAAAGCATAAAATAGATAATCCATGAAGAGCAATAATAATAATTTTTCTGTTGTACAAACAATAATTGCTTCTGTTGTTTTTTTTTTAAATAATTAAGATTCATTTAAAATAATTTAAATAATTAAGATGTTAATAAGCTGTTAAATAATTTAGATTCATTTATTCTTCTCTAGCTTTAAATATTTATGTCGTTATGGTCTATAAAATAATTTTTACCAGAATCCAAATTTCAGTAGAACAGAAGAAAACCAGCTGTTCTAGGCCTTTGAAAAATTTCTCTTCTTTCTATTAATTGTAAATTATTTTTAAAATGATCGGACATGGAACTCACTGATACTGAAGCACATTGTAATGATATGCACATTGTCCTCTGATACCAGAACAAAAAACAGTACAACGCTATGATCAAAGCTCTTATAGATTATGAGGATAAATGATATAATTCAGTTCATAAAATCCATTAACATATATCTAGTAATTTAATGCTTGCAATAATCATCTACTAATGACTCATTTGGGTAAATTCTGATTATCATAAAATTAAATTAAAATTAAAAGTGGTTAATAATAGTGAACAAATAATCATTGACAATATAGTTAGAGTAACATCATTGAAAAATGGATATATTTATGGGATATTATTCTCAATAGTTACAAGAAATAGCAATAGATTATTATTAATTGACAATCTTTTTTAAGGAGACATCCAAAAGCGATATAAAAAACGAATGAGTTAAGGCGTAAATACTAAATCCTTCTTCTTTCCACATCAAAATTTTGTTTACTATATAGCGAATCTACACCAATTTCATCATATGGAAATGGATAAGTGCATTAGATTAAGAAAAAGAACAAGAATCAATAATCTATACAGGGTGTCCCAGAAGGAAATGTCAGTAATTGAGGGAGGGGTAGTCTTTCAAAAATGTACAGTAGAGCGTCGATTATCCGAACTAATGTTGTCAGTGGTGGTTCGGATAATCAAAAGTTCGGATAATCGAAATTCACGTACTTGCACATTATATAATAAATATATATATATATATATATATTTATATATATATATATATATATATATATATATATATATATATATATATATATATATATATATATATATATATATATTATAAATATATATATATATATATATATTTATTTATTTATTAATTTATTTTTTATTTTTTTATATATAATAAGGAAAAGAAAGATCTAAAACAAGTTTGTAAAAAAAACATGTTTGCTTATTTATATAACTATAGTATGTTTGTGCATAGTGAAAAAACCAGTGTCATAAAGTACATATAAATTGTTTAACTTAGTCACATGTACATACTGAAATGAACAAAAATATTATTACGTGTATGCAAAAAAATAATCAAAGTGTATCTAATCAAAGCTTTATCAAAATTAATGCTGTGGCATATAAAATTTCATGATCAAATTAATTAAAATTGCACACATAAAAAAAAAAAAAAAAAAAAAAAAAAAACGTTCCGATAATCGAACGTTCGGATAACTGACGTTCGGATAATCGACGCTCCACTGTATTTCAATGTCGCACACCGTACCGTCTTATCTCAATTCGTCTTAGATATGCTATTTTATAAAAGATTTTTCAAGAAAAGCACGTTTTTTTCCAATAAAGTTCCAAATTTCTCATCATTAACTGAACATTTCTTATCTTTGCCACCATATTCAACGATGAATTTCCTATAAGATTGCGACTAATTTGTAGAAAAATATTGATTCGTCATAGCGGCCAAAAACAAGTAAAAATATATTGATTAAACTATTAAAAACGAATAATTTTTAGAAATATTCGGTTGAAACTCCCGGGATGAATTTTCTAGTTACGACCTTGGGGAATTCAAAAAGATTGCTTCATTTCATCAGCTTTCCAGCGATGTATCCAACTCTGCAAAGAAAGTCTAATTTCGAAGAGATATTGGGCATGGTAAAAAAATGTTAGATACTAACAACGGTACGTGCCCCTAGATTTTTTGTCCTTGTTTTGTTAACTCGTATCTTGTTATTTCCTCCCCCCCCCCTCAAAAATGTTTCTGAAGTGGTTTACTAATGCAAACACAGTGCTTTTAGTTTTGAATGGTCTTTATCGTTTGTCCAACTATTTTAGTTTATTTTTATTTTTAATTCCTCTTTTTAAGGTGGTGAAGGTGGTTGGCACAACGCGGTAATTAGAAAATTAAGTGGAATCAAAAACTAGAACTACTGCCCATTTACCGCATTGTATAACATATAACCACCTTCGCCCCTTAAAAAATAAAAAAATAATATTGTTGTAAAAAGTACTAGGTATTCGTTATTATTATTATTGTTACTATTATTTCGTATTGACCTCCAAATCTCAACATCTCTTTGAAATTAGACTAGCATCCCAGATTTGGGTATATTGTTGGAAAGCTGAATTTTTTTTTTTTGTTCTCTCCCTTAGAGATTTTTACAGTTTATTTCACATTACAATATATACAACAATATAAAATACATATATACACAGGTTATATATAAATTCCTTTTGTCAAAGCGGAAGAGATTGTTTTTTTTTTTTTTTTTTTTTTTTCTTTGCCCTCCAGAAATTTTATTTGTTATTTTACATATATATTATATATATATATATATATATATATATATATATATATATATATATATATATATATAAATATAAATATAATATAATTATATATATATTATATATATATATATATATATATATATATATATATATATATATATATATATATATATATATATATATAAATATAATATAATTATATATATATATATATATATATATATATATATATATATATATATATATATATATATATATATATATATATATATATATATATATCAAAAATGTTTCTGAAGTGGTTTACTAATGCAAACACAGTGCTTTTAGTTTTGAATGGTCTTTATCGTTTGTCCAACTATTTTAGTTTATTTTTATTTTTAATTCCTCTTTTTAAGGTGGTGAAGGTGGTTGGCACAACGCGGTAATTAGAAAATTAAGTGGAATCAAAAACTAGAACTACTGCCCATTTACCGCATTGTATAACATATAACCACCTTCGCCCCTTAAAAATTTGTATATATATATATATATATATATATATATATATATATATATATACAAATTTTCCAGGTGCTTTTATTGCCTCTTGGCATTCTAAGGTTTGACTGGCTTGGCTCGCTGTAAGCGACAGTATTTCATGTGGCTTTATGCCTTTATTATTTCTTGAAGTGTGGAGGGAAATTTCTGCTTTGTTATAAGAAATTCATCCCAGATTCCAAAACTGAAGACAAAAGTTGAGAAATAATCGGTTGTAGTAGAGAAATTCGGAACTTTATTGGAAAAAACGTGAATTTCTCGGAAAAAAAAACCTTGATGTTTGCTGACCATACTAAACTCATTTTTTGCATTGTTATTATTTCGTGGTGTCTTTATGAAGAAAGGTGAATCTGGTATTGTCTCGCAGATATTATCACGTTAGCACATTTAGAACCGATTGCAGTATCGGGATTTAGGCTAAACGAGAATAAATACTCCATTATTTATTCGATACTATATTTAAAATACTATAATATTTATTATTTTATTATTTATTTAGGTGAGTAAATGATGTAGCATTTATTCACATTGATTAGGCTTACTTCGACACTAAAAGCCCGTCAAATCTACCGGTTATGGGATAAGGTATGTTGCGGAATAAACTGAACCCAGAACTAATTAGACTAAACAGAGGCTAACTGACAAAATTTTTTTTCAGTCACGGCGTAGTTATACCTTAATATAAATTAGGTTAGGTTAAATTCAAGACTAGATTAATTCATGACTTAGCAACCGACCCTGAGTTTCAACAAAATATTATTATTATTTATTAAAACCGTTATTTATTTTTTACATTTTTCATAAACAGTATATTTCCTCAACATAAAAGCGAATAAATATTATATTCAACCCTTTTCTTTTTTAAGTAAGGAGAGAATATTATTTAAATATAAAATTACAGAACAAGGAAAAGAGGGCTTCTGAAAAGAAAAAGAAAAAAAACTCCTTTTTAAAAATAAAAGCCAGGGAAGTTAAAATTAAAAAAATGTCACAAAACTTTTGGACTTTTAGTTATTAGAAAGCGCCCTATAAATACTTAAGTTAAGGTCTGTTATCAAGGACTGTTTCTTATGTAAATTTAAATAAAGGAATTAAGCATTTGTTATGTTAATTTCCTTAATATTTATAACGTTTTAAGTATTGTTCGAAATCAAAACTTATACTACGCATTCAGTTTCAGGGAAATGATCATAATTTTTTTATTCCTTGGAGAAAGACATCCAAAACGGTCTCTGATATTATAATACTTATCTCTTAATCTAACAGTCACATACCTATATTATGTATGTAAACATACGTATCGACGTCGTTTTTTGAAAAAGGCGTAAGCGCCATACAGCAAACATTTCAGAAAATACATACAACGTTTTTTCTCCAAATAATATCTTCTTTTTTTTTAAATTTTATTCTTGATCGCGTAGTGTAGGAGTTTAATTTGACGGCAAAACTTTTATAATTACAATATATTTTTAAGACTTTCAGTACTTATCAAGGACAGAATGACGATTGAGTGTCGTCGGTATTTGGTGCTTACCTCATTAATAGTCGATTTTGAGACAATTTCCTTTTTTTTTTCGATATATCGTGAGCGGGAATCGATAGAGGTGGCTTTTACGTCCCATAATAAATAGAAACCTAAATTTCGAATTATAGCGCTTAAGCCTTTTTCAAAAAATGACTGACGATCACCGAAAAACCAAGGAGGAAAGAGAAAGTTTTTCTATAAGGATACTAGAAGGTAATGAATAGATTAAATTATCTAAACCTTAAACTCTAAGTGTGTTCGTGAAGATTTTTTTTTCCGATTTATTCTCTCTCCTTTCGCCTCCTTGATTCAGATAACCACATTGCATGTTTAAATTTCAATTTAAATTGCAAATTGCAATTACGATTGTAATTGAATCGTGAAAATATGTCCATATTTTTCCAATAATTAGGTGGTACAACTTATTCATTACTGCTTTAATTTAATCACAGCTGCCAACTTCCGCTCGGTACGCTTTTCAGTTGAGAGCCTTACCCTAATTTAAATTAATACCGCTTTAAATTATCACCACAACTTACCTAGACCACTGGAAGTCGACAGCCCTAGTAGTTTTAAATAATATCTGATTAAATAATTCCAATGAATACAAATTTTAGAATTGAATATAAAGCAGTTAATTAGCACAAAAGGCGCTAGAGAGCGACCTTCGGGTCGTTCGGCCCGTGAAAACGCGTCGTGATTGTGAAGTTTTTATTTTGACATAATTTTTCGTCCATAGGATTTTAATAGGTACAGAAAACACAGGTGGCTTTTAAAAGACAGAATATAGGTGGTCCTCGTATTTACGTCAAGTTCCGTTCCTTTTCAAGTGACTTAAGTCGAGTCCTGCTCGACAAAAATGTATATACAAACATAAAGCCATTTCCTGCGGCCTTCAGTGTATGTATAAAATCTTTTTGTTTAATGTACTCTTTTTTTTTTGTATTTATTCATTTATTTTATTTTATAAACTATATCTCTCTTTAGTTCTCGGTAAAACTATTTATTTTTTTTCGATAATACTCCGTCACTTAATTATACGACTTTGTGTTTTACTTCCAGCGTAATTTTATGCCGTATCCATGAATCACTTCCAGAGGGAACACTTTTAACACTCATTTTTCTTTTTAAAAATCCTAAGGTATATAAAATTTCACAAGGACCGGAGTCAACTAATGACATAGTATCACAAAGTAAGATAAAATAGGGATTCTTTGAAATATTTTTATAATAAATACCTACTTAATAGACCCTAGAACATATTTCCTTTTTTCTTATGAATTTTTTTTTTCTATGGCTTTTTAAAATTAATTTAATAAATTTATTTTTCATTTTTTAACGCCATCGTTTGATATTTTTTTAAAAATTTAAATGACGTAAATTTGAATTCGCTATGACGTAAAGCGGGTTCTTTGTAGAAATCAGCTAGCGACGTAAAAGGTGAACTTCCTGTATTTATAACAATTGTAATTTGATGCGTATTTCGGAAACCACACATGTCCTGGACGTGTGTTTTCTGTAATCCATGTATGTTGCTGATGTGTTCTGAATGGGCTTCCATGTGTTCTGGCAGAAGTTTCAATTTTGTTTGGAAGTTATCAAGATTATTTGTATATTCTGTTCTAATTAATGTAATTAAGTCTGAATTGGGTCAAAGTTTTAATAATTCACCTCAGGAAAAAAAGGAGAGAGAGCTGTTAAAAGTAAATTATACAAACTATTCCTGAAGAGGCCGGAAATTTTGTCCGTGTTCATTTAAAAAAAGATGGAAGATATTAAAAAAATGTAAACGATATCTTCCAGGGAATGATGAGGTAAATGAATTGTATTTTATAATATTTGCCCTTCCTGTGACAGAAAAGGACAAATGAGATTTGTAATGCTATATTTTATGCAGGCTATCCTTTATAAAACAAGTTAATGCAACATTGTATCATTTATTTTGATTACCTATCAATTTTAAATACTCAGAATGCTTACAAGTAATTTAATGAATTTCAGAAACCACTGCATGCAGATATTTTTTTAAAACAGACTACGGTGAAAATTAATAGTTTTGTTATTGCAATCAGATATGCAACAATGTGGACGGTGATATGTTTTTTGCGCTTCCTGAAAAATTTAAAGAATTGAACAAGTACATGTTCTGCAATTCACGATTCAATTATTTTACCGCTATATTAAACTCTCATATTACCCTGTACAATTCTCTACAGAAACTACAATGTGGGTTGAAATGTCGATAGTGAAATTAATAAAAAAACATAATAAATATATATGTTTCATCAAACCAGATAGATATTTGACATGCATATCCTGCTTTCATAGTTAAAATCTTATACCATCACTGTAAGGTTTAGTAAGTAATAAAAATATATATTTGTTCAAAATACATTAATTTGAAATGAGAATTAGATATGACATTTGTTCTACGTACTTACGTGCTTAGTGAGTTGTATAAAAAGAAACTTTTATTTTTTAATAACATCAACTCAAGTTCTATATAATACACTTGATATTTACATACTGAACGGTCGACAATTGCTGTGGGTTATAACCTACTCTATTATTATTAGTGTTTTAATTGGATCACAGATGTCGACTTCCGCTCGCTCAAGAGTTAAAAAACACCCAAAACCGGATCCTTTTCAGTTGAGGTCGGTGCCTAAATTTGTATAAATATGAATCAGTTTATGGTGTCAGGTTATAACTTCAACATATGGTCGAACGTTTAGTAGGTAAATTTGACAATAGCTTGATTTTTTAGTAGCGATGTTTTGGTAATATCCAAGGCTGTCAAGGTGGATCGTACAATAGAAAGGTTTTAATAAAATTAAAATAAAAAAATAAATCATAAAAAAAATAATGTTTCATCAAAATCATTATAAACAAATCTTCAATAATTTTGGCAGCATCAGAATCGATAGCCTTTAAAAATTTTAATTTGTTTACTTTACTTTTGCTTCTGTGGAAATTGAAATGATACTGGAACTTCAGCCCCGACTTTTTCCGTTTGTTTTCGTTTAACAAAATGTCAAAGAACAGACTTGATGAGAATAACTATTAAAGTCTTGTAGAATTTTTTCACGAGTATCAGCTTTTTGTATAATAATATAACAAAAATGAATAAAAATAAAATAAATAAACTTCTATGTTTGTTTCTTGAAATTTTATGATATTAATGTAACAAAAATTAAAAAAAATAAACTTCTTTCATTGTTTCTTTATTAAAATTTGTTTTCAAAAAATAGTTAACGAATTTTGCAAGTACAGAATCGTTAATCAACCATGAAAACGCTGCCAATCGTGGGCAGTACCAGCGGAAGTCTACCTTTACTTCACTTGAACAGCTGTTCAGTTCCCAGGTCTCATTTTAACGTTTCCCATAAGGCAGACCCGAACATTTTTTTCAGGATCCATCTCTCCAGTGTCTGAGGAGTTCTCATTCTGTACCACAGATGATTATGATCTGATGGAGGAAACTTTTTATAACCCTGTAGAGCTAACTGAATTGTACAAATGCTCTAACAGCCATGCATCTGTGACTGACAGCCGTAATCCGGCACATGACCATTGCTGGTGTTCATCTGTGTCACATGATACATTAAATCATCTGCTCACTCAAAATAGTAATTAACTAGTTGTAATTAATTAACCACTTGATATTGTATTGATATAAATTACCTGAGATTAGTGAAATATATACATATATATATATATATATATATATATATATATATATATATATATATATATATAATTATATATAAAGATTATTACTGTCTTAAATTTAGTGAGCTATTATTTAATTGAATAGGGTTTCTTTGTTTATTACTTTATTATTATTTGTTAAGTTTAATTTTATTTTATAGTTCATTTTTTTTTTCTCAACTACGTATATTTAAAATATATATATATATATATATATATATATATATATATATTCATAACTTAGCATTCATTTAATATTGAAATAATCTATGCCATGTAGTTACTCTACAAAGAGCAATTTTATAATTAAATTTCAATTTACTATGACACCCAATTTACTATGATGATACCGACAGCAAGGGTTCTTAACCATGAACATATCATAATATAAAAACATTATTTGTGATCAAGATATAGTAAATTTTACACTTTTACACCACTACTATAAACATTATCGTAATCAAAAATATATTTTCAGCCTATAATAATACTGCCCTGATAACATTTAATCAATATAATACCTTTCAGAACACTACATAATTTAATTATTTCAATTTAAAAAAATTGGTCACTCTAATATTTAATATATATATATATATATATATATATATATTTTTTTTTTTTTTTTTTTTTTTTTTTTTTACTACAACAATGTTCATAGTCGTGTAAAAGTGTAATATTTTCTATTTCTTTATCACAAAAATAGTTTTTATATTTTAATAAGTACACGGTTAAGAACAGTCTTAAATGTCTTGTTAAAGTGTTATAATTAGAGTCCGGATTCTCGTGCAATTGAACTTTTTTTCGGTTGCTTGAAATCGATCAGGGACAAGTTATTTACACGATTTAAGGCATCCGAATTAACATATGTAAGCTCCATTTTGCGCGAAATTGCACATTTTAAACAATTTTAGGTAAATTGCACCTTTCATGTTTTTACTGCATTAAATTGCAAATTTAGCCGTAGTTTCAAAAAATATTTGTAAATTGCTTGAAAATATATACATTGAACCAAATTTTGAAAATTACATAGGATAGATTCAGGAAGTAATACGTTACTGTTTATAACACATTAAATATAATTCAATTTCCAGGAAAATTCTGGAACTAAAATTGAAAAAGTATTTGTTTAGCTCTTTTTAAATTCGTGGAAAGCGAGTTAATCCTTACCTATCCATTCACTTTCTTTTATGCTTTACAGTGCTACACTCAGTCTATAGTCAGCCAAATACTTGACCATGTGATGCGTTATTAAAAAATTTATCAGTTGGCAATAAAAAACATTTATTCGCAGAAAATGCGCTGCCATCGTCCGTGAATCACGTAAGATCATGCGAAAAGTAGCAAAAAATATCCTAATAAGTTCTCGTGAGATTTTCACATTTTACATAAAAATGCTTCAACCTACCTAATATATTAAGAAAAAATAGTAATTTATGAAAGAAAACAAGGTATGTAGATTTTTTTGTTTTTATTTGTTTAAGCTTAAACGACGTAAATGACAGAATTATATTTTTCGTTGCACATTTTTGCACGATTTGGCATTTTTATTGCACGTTTTACTACGTTTTTATTGCACGAAATCCAGGCTCTAGTTATAAGTAATATTAAGTGTTATAAATAACAGTATAACAGTTTGGAATTGATTAATCTTTAAAACTCGTTATAATTCACCTTCGCAAATTCTCGTGGCTGATTTATTAATTAATGTTTAGACTTCATGCTCCATAAAGGGCACCTCTATAAGTTCAGGATTTGGATTTTGCATACATTTACGTACTTACCCCACATTACCTTTGATCTTAGATTGATTAATATTTTTTTCTGTAACTCTAATTTAAAATAATAAAAATAAGAAGTTTAAAAAAAATGTCTTCAACCCTAAAAATTTAACAAATTTTTTTTAGCATATATTATAAATATAAGTATTTCAGAGAAAATTTTTAAATTTTTTTATGGATAGAAATTCTTATAAATCAATTTTTTTTCTACCCATTCTCAAGTTTGGTACATTAAGAAAAATGTTTGATTGTATATAGATTTTTGGTATAAAAACTGATACTTGTCTTACCATTTACCTTACTAGGTTATAATTAAGAACATTAATGTTGACTGAATGCAATGTTGAAAAAAACATTAATTTTTATTTTAAAGGCGAACCGTAAATTTTTGCAAATGAAGATTCTGTTGCTTTGGTAGTAGCCAAAACATGTACAGAAGTGAAAAAAAAAGGAAGTTCAGATAGGTAAATTGACACAAGACAAGATATTAAAAAAAACACAATTCTTCTTTATATCTTTCATTGTAATAACTTACTTGTATACATATTTACATTTCCTTACAATAATTTCATCAAGTTAACTATAAGTATTTTAACTTAAAGCTATATGAAACAACTATGATGGAATTTTGGTGAAGTATGATGATAATCCTTGTCCAAATATATTTTCTCCCATTTCATCGAAAGTAAACATTTGAATAATTATAACAGTTAATAATAAATATGAAAAAGTATTTATTTAAATATTTATGTAAAGAATAATTGTCTGTACCACCAAATAAGAAAAAAAAAAAACAACGATAAAAGATTTTTTCAACATATTAGATTACTTTTGCAGATAATAATTGACAGGAGAAAAAGAAATGGACACAAGGATTATCAGAGTAATGAACTCATGAACACCCATAACAACCCTTTAGCTTCCATTTGAGGTGATATCAACATAAAAACTTTAACATCATATACAAACATTAATTATAAATTATATTGTAATGTATTTATCATTACAGGCAGTGAGACCTCTGTACTCATTCCATTAATAACATTCAATCGCCTATTTTATATGTACACTGAAATTCTAGAATAGTTACTATGACTTTATAAAAAAGAAATTATTTTTTCTTTTTTAAAATAAATGAATAAAAATGTTATATCTAAAACAACATACAAACATATATATATATACACACACATATATATATATATATATATATATATATATATATATATATATATATATATATATATATATATATATATATATATATATATATATATATATATATATGTGTGTGTGTATATATATATATATATTTAAATATGTATGCATATATAAATATGTATATACATATACATACATATGTGTATCCATATGGATATATATACATATATCCTCAGGTGTATCCCAAGACTTACAGGAATATGATATATTTAAATTGACAGAATTTTATTTTATATTACATCAACATTTTTTATTTTTATTTTTTTAAATTCATTCAAATACTGAGTTTTAACATAACTAATAATATCTTCAGAATAAACAAAGACATTAACATGAACTGTGCAATCTAAGTTAGAAAAACTTAATAAAATTTTGATTTTTTTTTTCTTTTTTAATTTTTCAGCAGCGTGTCTGTGCTTCACAAAAATATAGAACTTCTTGAAAGAACACATTTATAAACCCTAAGATAACCAATAATTATTTAGAATATCGTTGAAGTTGATTAAGTATATCTATGATAGACATTTGGAAAACAATATTAAACTAATAAATTTACTTAACAATTGATATAATTTGAATAATATAAAATCATAAATAACTCATTAAGGGAGTTCCACCAAAGCATAGTCAATGTTTTGGATAGTGTATATTGCTACATTTTCAAATTTTAAAAAATTTTCTTTCCCTAGTTTTTACAAATAAAAACCCTAAACATTATTGAAACAATGTGTTTCATTATATTGAAGAATTATATTTAACACAACAACAATCCATTATTTATGAGGATAAACAAAATACAATGTAAAAAAGACATTGTAAACTGAAAAAACATGAGGTTCGGCAACTTGCGCCAACATACTTTTAAAAGTTTAGTTCCTCTTTTTTTCTTTAATTTTTTTTTGTTTTTAACATACATTTTTTTCATCTAAAACGATACTCTACATATTCAAGTCCATTAGCCATAGACGTATATATTTTATCATATAACTGAGCATTTTTAATTAACTTATGTATAAAAGAGAATGTCTCACTTTTTTCAAATTTAGCTGATTTATTAGATTTGATGGATATTAGGCCATACCAAACACACATAACAATCTTCACACCATCACTTGTCGATAACTATAACATTCCAACTCGATTTATAATCATTATTTAATCGGCACAACTTTTTATTTACCTCTAAAGAGAAAGAACTGAGAACAACTATCGCAAAATTGAGCGGTATATTTTGGTTATTTAATTCTCTTTTTTTTATTTTTTGTTCTTACACGTATTAATCACTTTCTTCAATACCTTGGAACAGTCTCGTTGTAAAATCAAACACACTGTCACTAAGATACCGAGACGAGGGCAGGAAGCTCTCCTACTTATTATCATTACTTTCATGCACAGACTTCCATCCTTCAACATAAAATTGTCTATGGAAGCATCGTCGGATGACATACAATTTTCAATGGAAACACACTGACATTAGTTCACTGTGAATCAGGAAAGGGGAACAACACAGCATCGACTATTATAAGTTCTTTAGAGACCACAAAAATGGTTCCCTGTATTTTACTCACAATCAATACATAATGCTATGATTATTTACATTTGAAATTTTAATATTGACAATAATAACAACACATACATTGACAGTTTTCTATTGTATAATTTTTAATACATCCCTTATTCAAATAAAAATAGTAACACTGCCTAATATTTATATGATAAGCATATTTGCCACGGATGGAACTGAACATAAAACACAAATAAGATAATAATAATAATAATTTACAACAAGATAGGATACAATCAAAATCATAATGAACCCAGCTCCGTGAATCATGCAAAAATAATTAAAATACAGTACAAAGTAATTGATTTTTTTTAACAGTCATAATTTTAGGCCTTTGCATATCAGAAAATGATATCGTTTATAATTCTTCCAAGATAAAAAAATCAGTATTGCACTTTATACATTGGTGTGTAGTTTACACAAATAGTACAAGCAACAGTTGTTATTGCTTTCCTAAAAATGTAACAGCTGTTTTTACTTACAACATACCTACATTAAAGTTTGGACGATTTATTATAATATCTAATATTTTTGGCTACACAAATAGATGTACAATGATATA
This sequence comes from Rhaphigaster nebulosa, assembly GCA_948150685.1. NCBI lineage: Eukaryota > Metazoa > Arthropoda > Insecta > Hemiptera > Pentatomidae > Rhaphigaster > Rhaphigaster nebulosa. The sequence goes on from OX411311.1 coordinate 62,244,426, forward strand.
ATAGATAAAAATGAATTTGCATAGTAATATTGATTTTTAATGATTACATGGTGTATTTACATAACAAAGGGATTTTATAAATACAGTTGACAAGATTTATTTGGGACACCTAAAACCAGACAGTTTTTTCCCCATAATGCAAAGTGCCTAAAAATCTTTTTAAAACCATTAACTTTCCCAGCAATTATGGATAGTTGTCGTTATTTAATTACATAAGAAAGCATAAATAATATAAAAGTATGAACTGTAATATAAATAGCACATTGACTGAGCAGAAAGATAAAATAATGTGAAAAATGAAATGTTAATATTTTCCATTAACACCAATTTCTGGTTTTTACTAGGCCGAAAAAAATATCATTATTGCTTACTTATTTTGCTTCATCTCAAGCACATAAGCTTGAGGTTAATAGAAAGCCCTAGATTATCCCAATCAACTGATATTTTATACCTGCAAAGCAGTAAAATGTAATATTTTTACCATGTCTTAATTCTTTTTGGCAGAAATGTTTACAATAAAGTGGCTTTTCAAATTCTCTGGTGTCCCTATAAAGCAAAGTCGACCATATTTAAAAAAAAATATTAAAATGTAATTTAAACCAATTATTTAATACATTATATTTAAATATAATTTCAAAAACAAAAATCATACTTTCGAATTAAAAAATATGAACACATGAATATTACGATATGATAAAATATGAATGTTAAGATTCAAATAAAAACTAATTGACGAAAATGATAAAATAAAATAGTTCATGGTACTTTGGGTAGTGTTCAGATGTGAACATTTCTAATTCTAAAATTACTATTTTTGTACAAGAAAAAAAAAAATGCTTAACCCACTCCGCACTGTTCATGTAATGCACTTTGTGTTATAGTAATTGTATGTTTCCCTAAAACAGTATTAAGGTCACTTTCTAGAACTGATTGTTTTATTATTTAACGTATTTTTTTTTCTTTAAATTTAATAAGTACAATTTTTATCATGCAGTTGTTATCGTTCAAAGTTTCCAAAAGGCATTACTTTGATACAATTATTAATAAGTATTACCAATAGTTCCAATTTTAAGGCAAAATACTTGACTAAAATATTATCACAGCAAAGAAAAGCTTATTGAGTTTGTCTATTTGTTAAATAGATTGCTACATTGCATGAAATATTTCTGATGGACAATATGTGATCCCCTTTATGGTTCTTTTCAGCTTTGTTGTTCTACTTGCCCCAACCATCTCATCCACAGTGTAACCTCTGTATTACCCGCAGTAAGATAACAATGACGGCTTAAAGAAATGTAATACTTGTCAGGACAACACCCACAATTCATTTTATGATGGCTAGGATATTATGTATGTACTATCATGCAAGGGCCATCAGTTTGGTCGAATAGACAAATATTTAAAAAAAAATTGAAAAACTAGTCTATTCAAAGAATGGTTAGAGTAAAGATTAAATAATCCAAAAATTTTTTTTTGGATTTTGAAATTTTGCTTGGCAATCTTAGTTAGCTACATATTAGCATAAAATACTGGCTGTTCACGAGCACCCCTTTAAATGATTTTTGGGATCTATCATAATCCTCTAACACAATATATAAATTTTATTGATTTTTTTTATAACTATTCTAGAATGAGAAAATGAAAATCTACACCAAATTATGAACACATGATTAAATGCTAGTAAAAAACGGTTACATGTAACGGTTTGATATAACATACGTTTAGTATTATTTATATATATATATATAACATTTTAAGCCATTTTAGCGAGCCTGAATTTAGTTGAATTCATATTATATTAGTAAGTTTATTCACTCTGTTTTAAACTTCTTAGTCAAAGTAATATTTTTAATTTTAATCTGCATTCATAAATCATGTTGATGTTTTCTAAATAATATGAAAACTCAATTTTTTTCTCTTAATTTTAATTTAGAGCTAATAAAACAAACGTTATATAGAAAAAAAAAACACGTTTTTTTTCTGTCTTTTAATTTTTTACTTACCATAAAAAAAAATTATACATCAACAGATATTATACTGGAGAGTTAGAGAATAAAAATGAACAAATGCAGTTGAGCTTATTCAACTATAAATTACTTCAATAATTTAATTAACTCTAATGAAAAATTGTGATTATCACAAAACATTGGCACTTATATCTAAGTTATCACCACATCTCCTTTAAATTCTGGTTAAAAAACAAAACAGTTATTTTAGAGTGAAATTTATACAGCAGTTTTCCACCCCAATAGTAGTAATGTTCTCGGGAGTGAACTTATGTCTATAAATATGTAAAATGAGATTTTATTTTTTATTATTAAATTTGATTTTTATTTATTAATTACTATTATTTTTACCTAAACCAATATCTAAAATCCTCCTATAAAATTTAATGCTACGGTTGATGGTATTTATTAGTTTTATTCAACTATTTGATATATTTTATTACTGATTTATGTTGAAATAATATAAAATTGTTCTCCTTATTAATCTTTATTATATCTTATTTGTAATTACAAATAAAAAATAATAAAGGTTAGATAAACTCATAATGCTCATAAAATCAGTTGCATCTATCTATTCAGTATCTAAAGATCACATTCTACCAATCATTCCTGACACAATATCAAAATTAGTACAGGATTTATTGAAAAATTTTGGTGACCTTTTGACTATAAGAAAATATAAAAATTTGTGCTTTTTCGCATACAGGAATGGCAGGCAATTAAAGATGGCAGTGAATGGGCTAAGCTCTTTTTTTTTTTTTTTTTTTTTTTTTTAACACTTAAATCTAACAGATCTAAACATCTTAAAGCTTTTCTCTATAAAGTGGCGCGTCAATTTACTTGTTCACAATTTAACAGCTTTATAATAAAAATACATCCGTGACAAAGACACTATAAAAAAAAAAAAAAAAAGAAAGGAAAATACCTTAAATATTAATAGTATAGGAAGGGATCGACTTAACAGTTGGTCAGTGTTTATATTCTGGATATTTGGGCCCCGGAGGGATGAGCGCTGATTGGTCATTGCTAGGCGACGGGGAATCCTCACGTTGTGACGAATCTCCTTCCACCCTCACCTCACCGCCATCTTCTTCTTCTTCGTCGCTAGCCGATCGGTGAAGTCGTTGTTGAGCTTGAATAAAGTCATCACTAGAGGACATTACCCGTCGGAAACATTACCCCCATAAACAAATGAAGTGGGTAAACACTAATATCTAATTAGGGGGTTATTTAGACTATACATCCCTCCCAAACAAGTTTCTAGTGTGTATGAGTCAAAATGCATTTAGAAATTTTATTACAAATTGATACAAATTTTTTCTAATGGTATATAGTACTTCTCAGGTCATTAGTTTATAAAATATAGTTTCTGCACACTTCTTGCAATATGCAAAAAGATTTTACATTTTCTTATCTTTATATTTAAAGATTTATTTTGGCATAAAAATCTTATATCGGGCTATATAGAAAGAAAATTGCAAATTATAACACTCAACAACTCAAAAAATGAATTAACCGCAGTATTTTTAAAATTCTTGATTCCAAGAAGTTATCCAAGAGTTATCCAAGAGTCCTGAGAAGAAGCATGCTCATTATAGACTTCAAACGGCAAATGGAAATTGAAATTTTTTTTTCAGAAAGTTGGATGCACAATAACAAAATGCTTGTTCAAAATTTGAAAGGATTATTATAACACAGTGTAATCTCGGTAATCCAAATTGGATTTCCTGGAATTATTTTTGTTTGTTCTCTTACCCCTCATTATGTAGTTTACCGATGAATCCCTCCTTTCAATAAGTTGGGTGATACTGTTATTGGTTCGTTTCAAGTGTGCAGTGGAATATTTTAAAATGAGTGAAAAAAGAAAACATAAAACACTGTCTTAGAGTGACAAGTGCACCATCCTATTACGTCTCGACAAGGGAGAAACTTCTTCCAATCTGGCTCTTAATGTTATCTAAAATTGTAAATAAAAAAAACTTAATGTTGGTAAATCCACAATCACTGTTTGAATGTTGTTTGAAAAAATTGTACAAAAATTCTTTCATATGCTTATATGATTAATTACATATGATTAATAGCTTAGCTTCAGAGGAAGGTGCAGATAAGAAACAGACGATATGCACAAATAGTTATGCACTCCTTGATGACGCTATTTATAAGTGGTTTTTACAGGAACATTTGCATCACATCTTTCACACTCGATTTTAAAGGAAAAAGCCAAATTTTTCCAAATGAAAATCTATCCCAATGTAACTTATTTCAAAGCCAGCGAGGGCTGGCTTAACAAATTAAAAAAAGACACATTATTCATTACTTTACCATAACTGGAGAGAAATTTTCATATGATAGTGTGGCAGTAGAGCCATTTAAGTAGAAATTGTATGAAACAATCTCAACTCAAAATATTGTTCCTGAACAGATTTACAATGCTGATGAGAGTGGTCTTTTTTGGAGAATTCTGCCAGAAAAGACGTTTGTTCATGAAAATAAAGCTCAAGCTCCTGGTCGAAAAATATCTAAAGAGCAAATAACTTTCATGCATTGTGCCAAAGCAACAGGAAATCATAAGCTTCAGATACTTGTAATTGGAAAATCAAAAAAGCCATGTGCTTTCAAATATTTCAAACTGCCTTTTCTTTATAAACGTCAAGCAAAAGCTTGGAAGAACCTTATACTTTTTAAGGAATGGTTCCATGATGAATTCGTTCCATCAGTGAAACAGCATCCAAGAATCTGGAATAAAGAGCCATTCTCTTTTTAGATAACTACACTGGCCATCCAAATGAGTGATTTGGTGAAAGTGATATTTTTTCCACCATTCATAGATGAAGCTTGAGAGGTTGTTCAGTCAAAGATCATACACAATTCGTGGAATCCATTGTTGAGGAAAGAGGACATCCATGAAGTATCAAAAGACAACAATAAGGACGTCAGCTGACATATGATTTTGTCTTTGATTAAAAGTATAAACCCTGATGCTATAGTGAATGATACAGATGTTGATGAATGGGATGGAAGTCATGGGGAGAATGAATTCACATTTAAAACTGAATATTGAAATTGTACAGAGCGTTACAGAAATGTTTTCCAATGAAGAATAAGGAGAAAGACAAGTTGAGGAACTAACGACAATGATGCATGAAGAAGCAGTGTCTCATTTCGATCACTTTCTAAAATGGGTAAAAGAGAAAGATGTATAATGGCAACAAGTCCTCCTCTTACAACATCTAAGAGAAGAAGTATTGAAGAAGTTTTATCAGAAGTCTGAACATCCCCCTGCAGCAATTAGTTCGGATTACTGAGACTACACTATACTTACAACATGACAAAAATATTACTGAATCTATTAAAAAGTGAACAGTATGACTATAGTATGTTCAGTATAACTTGAGTCTTGGATGGTTTGTTATGGGACATGGTATTCCTGGCTTGCCTATCAGAGTCAAGACCGTTTCTAAAGCTCAATAACAATAAGGTTATGCCATTTTAAAAAATACATTTCACAATCACGAAGAAAATCGGGCAAATCATAAAAATAATTAAATCAAAATTGCTTAAGCTTCAATGAAAAATTACTCATAACTATGACAGGTATACCATGGCTCATTAAATACTATTTTAGACTAAAGTTGCACAGAACAAACAATAATACCACCTTATAAAAAATCCTCCCAATTGATTCCCAGAACTAATAAATTATAAAATTAAAAATAAAATATTGGATTTAGACAAAAAGATTTAGCAATGATGGCTAATAAAAAATAAATAATGCAAATAAATATTCATAATAATGTACATATTTTTGTTTGACCCACGATTTTTCAAATGATGTATGTATTTTTATGAATTATAACTATTCGAAGTGCCTTTTGAGTTATACACACTGAGTATAAGAAATTTATAAAGGGAACTATTAAAATATAAATCTAAATAAAATATTTCTGCTTGATTGAACTTGATGAAAGCAGATTATTACAATTATAATATACAATTAATATAAAAATATATCATTAATCATATTTAATGTTAGTAGATGGTCAATTGCTGTTATCAATAATAGCAATGACTCGGCAATTTAAAAGTTACAAAATGTTATTGCTTTTTTAAACACTGATTTTTTTGTCAGTTCTTCTTCTTTAACTTCTTTTAATTATTAATTAATTACTCTTGATAGATAGTTAGAAAATTATAAGAATTAGATCAAGAGATAATACATAAAAAAAAAAAACATACACAAGAATATGGGTCTGGGAATTTTTTTTCCTTTTAATTTCTAACAAAATATTATTATAACTCATCTCTAAAAGAACTTAAAAAAAAATGAGGTTTATAAAATATATCTCGTTCCCTTTATGTTAGATATCTATAATAAATTCAATTCAAGCAAATATAAATTTAATAAAAGGTCTAAACGATTTCTGTAAAACTTATGAATGGAGGAGAATGTCCTGGAATTTGCAACATTATACTAAAAAAGTCTATAATGCCAAGATAATATTGAATTGGATAAAAATATTTTGTTCCTATATGGCCATGTTAAAAAAGTTTCCCTAAAAGTGTGACATAATTCCTAAAAGATAATCTCGTTTGAGTTCCCCTTAAACATCGAATGAGGGCGAAGTATCAAATTTTTGTCTAACATAAATCAAATTTAGTTCAAGTGATACAACATGATGTCCTTTATTTTAGGAGTAAGTAATAAGTGAGTAAAATATTAATTTTTCAATAACGAGGTAAAACATTCACCGACTTTGTTCAAACTCAAGTATCAGAATTGGGAAAATTTTATTTGAAATAATGAAAAATTAATTTATTCTTCATTGTTTTTTTTTTTATTAAATATATATATATATATATATATATATATATATATATATATATATATATATATATATATATATATATATATATAATTAATAATTAATAAATATATAATTTATATATATAAACTTTATTCACCAATTATTATTCTAGAATATTTTTTTAAGTGCATTATGGACATTGGAAATCTTGCAATGACGCAGCAGTTTGAAATAGGGAACAACAAAAATTTTTATATGATACATAGAACTAGGTATTAGTTCCAAAGTTAATTAAATAACCCAGGCATTTAAAAAAAAAATTAACCATGCTAAATTTTGATCATCTACTAACACCAAACGAACATAAGATCATTCCTGCATAAGAATTATGGAACAAGAAAAAACAAAACAAGGATAGTCCATTTCTTTTCCCCTTTTAAAAAAATTGAAAATCTTATGATATTCTTTTACTTGTTTTCTTTTTTCTGTCTTTTGCAAGTACTACTGCAATATAAAGTCAATTCCATAAAAACTAATATATAGGTATAGACAAACAACTTAAAGAATAATCTTATGGGTGGAACTTAGGACGAGAGATTATGCTCAAGGAGGAAAAAAGTCTCCCCCCTCTACATAACTTCAGACAGCTACATTGTCAAATATGAGGAGTGGAGATGCAAAAGGGAATAAATCCAATTTAGAAAATTTCTCAGAAAACCCAAAACTATGCATAATTCAGGTACTTACCCAAACATTAAATTAAAATTTAAATTGGATTTAGTACATTTTGTTGGCTCAAGCTCATGCTACAGCTACCTTAAAGAGGACACTAAACAGTGTGGAAAATATTAATAATATAAAAAAATGACAAACCCCCTATTTCATCTCCATGCCTTACATATCATCTTAATTTTTTTTTTTTTTTTTTTTTTTTTTACATTTTGATTTGTTTTACATTGTAATATGAAATATATCTAGTGTAATATATTAATTTGTAAGCCGATTGTTATTTCAATAACAAAAGGTTATTGTTAGGCGCATATGTACTAAAAGATTCTTCCTTAAGTTTTTCACCTATACTTTAATGCATTTATAAACACACTTAGGGAATAAAAAAAAAAATAGATACATGTAAATCGGATTATATTTTAACGTGACCCCACATTATATAAACGGAATTATTATCTTAGAAAGATCAGTAAAAAACATAAGACAATCATATTTGCTATTGATCATTTTAGTATACATGAAAAATAAATTACAAAATAAGGTTACCCATTTTCTCTTTTATTACATCCTAAAGTGTATAAACAAGCACCTAATGCATGATTGTATCGATTTATCAATAATTATGCAACTATACAAGGAACAATTTATAGTAACTATAATTTAATATCTGAGTTAAAGAATTACTTAATATCTTTAGAAATAAGTTTTCAATTTTCTATGATTCCGTTTCTGACTCAAGCGTGCCAGGGTACTACCCCAAACGCTCGTCTACCAAGACCTGGATTACTAATTAATAAAAAAGTGATTAGACTCAATTTAGATAGTATTTTTTTATGAAAAAAGGTATTGTATTTATTAAAAAATGAATCTAATCATAATCATAGTAATTATTAAAGATGTTGCTGAAGTAGAAAACTAATTATGAGCCAGTTTATTTATTAGCCAGCTAATTTATGTGAAACTTAACAACACTTGAATAATCCCTACCGTTTTAATTGGGATTCCGAATAAAAAAATAAATTACTACAAGTAGATAGTTACCTTTCACTATCAGGTGTGTCTGCATTATAGGGAGCCTCCCTTGGCTGCACGGATACTCTGTCCTGGTCCGCTGACTCGTATATTCCTTCTTCTTCAGGCAAGTAACCTGTTCCCCTCCCGGTGCCATGCCTATATCTACTGTAAACAAAATCCGAGCTGCTTCGAACTCGCCTGAAACATAAAACAAATATATTACAAAAAATAAGAAGAGTTTTAATGCATGAAATGTAACATGAGATGCACCAATTCCTAAAAAAAATTGAATGTAAAAAAGATAAAAGATAATTTTGGAAATTTTTATTTTACTGTTTTTAATTATTATTATTTATTTCTACACAATTTGTAGGGTAATAGCTTAATAAAACCTCATAGGACTGCCATGATGATGCCATGGTCACACAGATAATTTAATAGTGGCAGAAGACAACTGTTATAGTAAATAAATAATTTTCTTTGTTAAAGAAACAAAAAGGACAACCATAAATTTCATTTTTAGCAACATCGTATTAATGATTTTAATTTTTTATTGTTTTCTTTGATAATTATTAAAAATAATAAACTAAATTCATAATTATTATTAAATTTGTTTGTACTTTTAATTTTTATAGAGCACTACAAGTTAAAAAATTATAGTCGCTAAAAGTGATCTATTACAGTAACAGTCAATATGACCAAGCCTCACAGAGCTGATTTAAGTCACTGTTCCCCACTGTCATTCCCTCTCCCCCTTCCAGAGGTGCCAAACTCCCATCCCACTGCATTGGTATAGAATTCCGCAATCCTTAAGTTGATAAAATTATTGAAAAGAAACTTCTGTGAAATTTCCTTCCACATTCAAAAATAACATACTCCTGTTGAATATAAAAATATATCAATAGCTGTCTAAATTATATAAATAAATATTTAAAATTTTATAACATGATTATATATATAATATTTGACCATATTGATAATCAAGAAGAAGATGGTCCCAGTGGTGCTCAAGAATAACTTCAAAAAATAATAGAAACTATTTACTGTAAGTCAAGTTTCGGCCCACATTGCAGGCCTTCATCAGGGCTACAAAGAACAAGATGTGCAACCTTCTTGTGTTACAAGTAAGTATTTAACTAAATAGAAAAAAAATTAATCAACGATTATCTTGAAAAAAAAAATCATAAGAATAATGAAAAGATCAATTTAAGTAAAAAGGTTCTACTTAACTATAAAAGAGAAGCATGTATTGATAATAGGAAAAAATAGGTCACTATTCCGTTTGTGCCACAATAGTTATTAGTGATGTAGATCAAAAGAAGTTATTTATTTGTAAATTAAATTTTTAAAAATAGTAAGAGGTAGGAATACATGTTCTTAAATGTAATAAATATAACTATAGAAGTCCTAAGTAATTCTAACATCATTACAACTAATCATATAATTAATTATACAAATAATGTATGAGAAATTTATAAAAGCAATACTTAAAAACATAACTGTTTGAAAATAAGAAATAAAATACACATTGCCAGCAAAGATATTGAGAATTTTGGATATTAATGTTTAATTTATGATTCCTAATGACACAGCCACATGGACTCACAAAAGGAATAATTGTACTTTCAACATTAAAAAACAAACAAGCTTGGACTGGCCACAAAATATATAGCCATGAAAATATGTTGCACTATTTTATTTGCTGTTTTTTCTTGACTATTAAAAAAAAAAATATTACTGTAACATCACAAAACTACAGTCCTAAGTCACAACTATGCTCCTAATCTGGAAATACTTTAACATAAAATGTAAAGCCTAATTTGGCAATCAATAGAAGTATTCAGGTAAAGAATGCCTTTTTTTCATAGTTTCCTTGAAAATAATAGGTTTTTGTATTGTATTTTAAAGTTATTTCACAATCCCTAGAACGTGGTTTTGGGTATGTCATATATATATATATATATATATATATATATATATATATATATATATATATATGGCCATTAGATATGGACACATCTAGCAGCTCCCTTAGGATTAAATAAGCTGAAATTTGGTATGTATGTTTTTTTCTGGGCAGAACAATAACATAGAAGCGGGCATAAATTTCAGCATGTCCTTATGTTCTTTCGTGGTTTTAAGGTTTTGCGCACCTCTGCAGCCATTCTAAATTGAGGAAAACGGTTGAAATATTGCATGTGAATTGAGTTGGTCTTAGAGAAGTGCTTTTTGGAGATCTCAACATTTTCTCCTACGCGCATTTTGATATTTTCAATTTTGTATTTTAGTTCTTCAATATATCTCAATTATTATTGATTTTATAAGTTATGCAAGAGGAATTATTGTAAAAATGTTTAAAACAAGTTGTGCAACACGATTCAATAAACCTGTGGAAGGATTTATTTAAATAAAAACCCCTTAAAATTTAATTTTAATAACTTTATTTAAATAAAGTCCATCTATATCGGTATTGCTATACAAATCAATTTTCAATTTCTAAATTACTCATGGAACTTATGGTTTACTTATGGAACTAAACTTTCTAGCTATTAAAAACAAAAATAAAAATAAAGTCAAATGAAATGAAGTGAAAATTTACGTTTAGTATTGAAAATGCATACGACCTTAGTGACGGTCTTAATGCTAATGCAGAGCTTCTAAAGAGGAGATTGAACTTAGGATATTGAAGCAGAGAAGCACCAAACGAGGGCTTTACCGAGGATCTGTGTTGAGGGTGATAAACCAATGGATAATTAATTGGAGAATGCATTTTTATTAATTTTTAAAAACCTTATTTTAAATGTTGTAACAAAATATAAACAGAATGAAATAATTTTAGACCATAGTTTTGTAAACAGTATATTTTTGGAAATGGATAATGGATATTCTGCTGGCCAATGAAAAATGCCGCTTGACATAATAATCTTTGGAATAGCCTAAAATTAGGAAAAAGTGACAGGATTTTCTTTTCTGGTTATGCAAAAGAGCAAATAGCTCCAAACAAAAGACCAATATCTCAAATGCTGACATTATCGCTGATGAGATAATGCTTCACAGAACTACAGCAATATTATTTGATGATTTCCTGTGCATGATCTCTTACCTCTGAATATGGAATAATATAAAAATAGGTCAGGTTCAAAAGATAATATAAAAAAAAGTGCCCTCCAGGTAGACCCAGAATATGTTTTCTACTGTGCGAAAAGATTGTTGGAATAAAGCATAATTTTGTATTCATGTGGCTGTGGCCTAAGAGCAGAAATAAAATTAAAAAAATACAAATAAATAAAATGTATGAAAGTGCGACGTACTCATTAGCATTATACTAACGCTTTTATTATTACCTTCTAATATACATTCTAGTTGGAAGTAATGCCAACAATAAAATATAAGCAATAAACGCTACTTAGAAGCAATAAGATAAAATAAAAAAATAATAGAAAATGGCTGCATGCCGGTATTTTCAATGATTTGCATCTAGGCCAATAGTCACAATATAGGATGCCTTTGCTTTCAATTTTATATGAAATATAAACAAAATATATGATAGTGATACTTTAGTGTTAGAACAAAAAAATTAAAACAAATAAATGAAAATAAAGATGGAGATGAAAAATAAAAAGAAGTGCCGAAAGAGTAAGATTATTACAATAAAAAAAAAGTAATCAAACTGAAAATATTTGAAAGTTACCTCGGTTCATTAAATTGTGTAATAAGAAAGGCGTTGGATCACAAGTTGAAGTTACGAGTCCTGAAACAGGACCCAGTGATTTAAATTATTTAACTTTTTTTAAGGCTCAAAAAGTTTAAGAACGTAGATTCCACAAAATCAACGATTTACAGTTCAATTTTACGATTTTGAAAATTCTTATTTACCACAGATTAAAGGGGCCATCTAAATTAATAAATTTTGATGAATTACTTGTTCCTTATATTTTAATTTTATATAAAAAAAAAAAAAATAAGCATACAGCCAAAACAGCTTCAGAATAAAAGCAACGTTGTAAAAATAAATTTAAACAAAATGTGTTTGCAGCTTTTTATATTTCCTGTTTAAAAATTTTGAGGATAAAGTTCCTTGCTTTTGACAGCCATATTTCAAATAGCAAAGCCGTATAAGATATTTAAAGATAATTTAAATTTATTTGAAAACTAATTATAAATATTGAATGATTTCAAGTGGTCCTTAAAAGTGATATTTTCCTTTTCAAAATTATACAATTTCAGTAATAGGAGCCACCATTCCACCTATTGACTATTAAAGAAACAAAGAATAATATTCATAAACCGAATAAGTGCTTTACTAGATTATGTTTTCTAAAGAAATAAAGGTGAAAAATATAGACAAATCAAAACTGCATAGCCTTAATAATTACCCTGATTGAGGGTCAAGACGGTTATAGTGTCGATCGGCTTCAGTTTCAGACATTCGTATATCTTCTGATCCTGAAGGGCTCATGTGTCTTGTTGTCTTATGCTCTAGCTGTCTTATAAGATCTTCGAGGTTACGGATTCTAATTGGACCTGAGGGAGGCAATTCTTCTTCCTCTTCATCATCTAGAAGGTGAACAAAAACATGGACTTCATTTAAAACTATAAAGAAGTTACGTTTAAGGATAAAATAAATATATATATATACATATATATAGTTTGTAATTAAATTAATTTGATATTATTCAAACACCATATCATTAGAAAAACAAACATTAGAAGGTAAATACGTCCAATAAGAATATCATTACAAAAAGTTGAAGTAAAAATATATACACTATATATTTTGAATATGAATTTAATTTAGAAAAATGTATAATTGATAGCACTTGAATTTGTATTATTAAGAGGCAACACATATAAATATTTTTAAAAAATACTTTATTTTCCTTTAATTTACTAAAAACTTATTAAACACTTTGAAACGCCACAACAATTATTATTAAATAATGGTAAACTGAAAATTAATTAGTTTCAAAAGCAAGATTGATTTTTTTATTGCTCTCAAAATGAAATATTCAATTAATAAAGTCGAATATGTTTAATGTACTTAATTAATTAATCAAATAGTTTTATTGTATATTGGGAATGAGATGGCTTGATGGTTAAGGCATCAGACGCTTAATTCCCATCCACAAAGGTTAAAGTCTGGCTGCTGCAAACAATTCATTTTCTGTTCTATCAGCTGTGGATTGGTTCTAGAATCAAGATAACCTCCTTCAATAGCTTGAGGAAAAAAAAACTGGTAGTTGAGTGTGAATGCTAACCACAACTCGTTGAATAACTGTGGGCTAAGAAACAACTTCCTTAACCAATATATAATGAAATATTTTTGATGTGATTAAAACTATTAGGGTTTTAAAATACATCACAAAAAAATTATAACTACAGTGGAGCTTGCTTAATTCGAAGTTGAAGGGACCTTATTAAACAATTTTTAAATTATCCAAAATTTTGAATTAAATAATTTTTTTATTTTTTAATTTAATCCTAGCTTTGAGAATCCTTTATTGATATATATAAAAAGTCCATTGTGATCAATGAGTTCTCTGATGTTCCCTAAATTGATTTTTAGAAGAAAAAGGTGAGAATAGGCATGATAATTTTTAATTAGACTGAAAGTAAATTTACCAAAAGGAAATTTCAGCATGAGTGCTCAGAGAAATGCTACTGATGCAATTGAGCATCTATTTGAAACTAGCAATGTATAGAACATATAAAAAGTTTAAATTTAAAAATAAAATAACCTATTTCTGATAAAATTAATTTTAAAAACTCCAAAATCCACTGAAAACTAATAATAAAACTTCTAGACCTTAACTGAATAGAATATATTTTTACAAATGCAAACCCAAAGCTTCCAATGAAACTTAAAATCTTAATAAGTAAATAGAACAAATATATATAAACAAAGAATGACCCAAAAGATTTGAATGAAACTTAAAATCGTAATAACTAGATAGAATATATACATAAATACAAAGAAGAACAGCTCGATCTCTCGAATGAAGAAATGGCCTTTTTTTCCAAAATACAGTCCAAGCAAATCCCCAGCTTTATGGAACAAAAGAAAGCAGAACTTGTTTAATAAATCACTGGTTCAAACATTAAGTTTTTTCCGGGGAAATTCCCTCAAGGAATTATCTTGAAAAGCTTTGAGGGGATGATAAAGTTTAATGGAAAGTTTTCAGCTTATATCAAGACTCATTCCTGGATTTAACATGATATAAGAAGCCACAGATAAACCATGCAACATCTTCATGAACTGGAATTCTTTTTGAAGAGGGGCTAACATACCAGACATAGAAATCAGAGTTGATCTCCTCCTCTGATTGTAATGTCAATGTGGTTGAGGAAAAGGAATGCAGAAGTTAGTCTTCGCAAGTTCCAGAGCCTGCTGTCATTTGGCACTTCTGATTGGCTAGTGGGAGTAGAGAGGCACGCATGTACCGTTTACAAGTAATATTTCTAATCATAAAATTTGGGTACATAGGGGAAAGCCCGATTATGAAACAAGATGTTTAATATATATTTCCAATAATAAAACACTAAAGAAATTCTAAAGACTTCACCTTTAGGCTGTTTTGTCTTTGAAGACTACCCAGGAGTTGTTTGAAAAAATTTTTGTACAAATTCTCGGCCTTAAGATAATGGGGGTTGGTTGACCTCTAGCTTATAATCCAACACCTGTTAAGTCAATACAGTGTGTAACTCCTTTAACAATTGACCTGTTAGCATTTACAAATCTTTTTTCCTCCTTGATAAATGAACTGGTTATACAGTTAAGTAGGATATATGTATTTGCAGTTTTCTCATGAGAAAAAGATATTAAATTTTAATTTGATTTATACAAATAAAAATTGAATAAAAGATGATTTTTTCAAAATGTGTTAAAGAGAAAAAATAAGGGGTCGACAAAAAAATGTTGAACTATCCACAATTTCTAATTAAAAACGTTTGAATTAGTCATGCTCAGCTGAAAAATTATATATTATTATATTATCTTACATTAGAAATAAGACTAATTGTTTAGTCTGTATTTATTTTTTAGCTTTTTTTTTTACAAGTATTTGAAACTGTAGGTAATTTTATGTTTACTAATCAGTAAATCATTACTTTATCAGTAACTTTATTAGGAGACACATTTATGACTTAAATATAAATCATTTAATCCTGAAACAACCCATAGATGAAGGTATCGATAGAAGTGCCTCTTTTTTTAACCTTAAAGCTTGTACTCTTGGAAGCAAGTGCGTGGTCAGCATTGGACCATAACCACCTAATTTATACTATAAAAAATATTAGGTACTAATATTTAAAATCATGTTTCTCATCCAGACAATAACAGGAATTGAACTGGGTTCAAGCAGCAAAGAATGCAACATTCTACCCTCTAGGCTGCCTCGCACTTTGACTATCATAATATTTTTAACAATTATTAAAAAAAATTATCATATTTAATTGTAATAAACTTTTTGACAGACTGTTTAATCTGTATTTACATAAAGTCATATTCAAAAAGTATTTGTATTTGTCCATTAAGATAGTGCATTTGAATAGTAAATAGAATAAATATATTACTAATATATTATATGTTCTTGAAATACTAAATTAAATATATCTTAATGTCTATTACTTACATTGATGGAGCTCTCTATTTATGTAAATCAAATTTTTTATAAATATTTTTGTATAAGAAACAAATTGTTATAAAGCTCTATAATTATTTTTTCCTGTGAAGAAAATCGCCATGTTATTTGTAATTACTATGTCCAAATAACAAAAGATTGTTTTGAATGGAATCCAATAAACACCTCTCAGTAGCAATGTAGTTGAATTAAAACACATAATAGACAACCTCATTTTAGATAAACATAAAAACGATAGAATAATACCAGAAGAGAGGTAAAAATGGATCATCAGCCCAATCCACAGGAAGAGTGATTAAGTGGAAAGTGAATTACACTCCTCTTCGGAAGACTGATACTTTACCAGAAAGTGCTAGGAATCAGGCAGACTTTAAAAGTAGATAAAAAAAAAACTCAACAAAGAGCTGGGATTAGGGATGGCAAACAGACATTGATGTTTTGTTTTTTAAAAGCACCAAAGAAAAAAACAAAACAGTTTAATCGAGGACAAGAAGATAATTTAGATTCATTCAAAAGGGACTTTTTTTTTTGTAAGGTACCTACCTGTATTCTGTGTCAGCAATATCGGCTGTAGGCTGTTCTGAACATTTTTTTTTTATTTTTACATTTTTAATCAATTAATATTTTCATTACATGCAAAGATAATTATTTTTTTGATCACCAGTAATTATAAAAGAAATATTATTGTGGCCTGTGGATGCAGCCTTCAATAGAGAATCTGGGCCCAATTCCATAATAAAGTACAAAAGTACAAGTATAAGTGGTAAAAATACTAGTGAAAAGATTTATTTTTAGAGGTTAAAGGTTACTTATCGTCTTTAGATAATAATAATTTTATTCAATGTTTAAAACCAGTAATGTATAAAACAACTGTAAATATATAAATATTTACTTATTTTTTAAATTTATTATTTTTAATATAACTACTTTAAATATTATCGTATTTTAACATTTTACAGTGTTAGTCATAGGCGTAGTCAAAAGGGTATGCTCTGAAAGCCCAAGGCATGATGTTAAGATGATTGTAGGGGATCTGAATACCAAAATAGGAAAGGACCATTTATGCAGTAACGTCGGGAAGTATGGATTGCATTCAGACTATTCAGACAATGGTTTCCGATTACTGAATTTTGCTGTTAGCCAGAATCTAGCTATAGGGGGAACATTGTTTGATCACAAAGAAGTACACAAGGATATGTGGACCTCTCTGGATGGCAAACAGTAAATCAGATAGATCATATCCTAATTGAGAGATGCCATAGATCAGACCTACAGGATGTTAGAGTGTTCAGAAGTTCCAATATCGACAGTGATCACTTCCTTTTGGTGGCTAAATTAAGAGCTAGGATATCTAACAGTAGAAATGAGAGAGACAAGAGATTGTAATGGAACAATTTGAGGGATGTACCAATCAGAAAACTATGGCTTGGAGACGGACTGATGGCATGGGACAAGAAGTGCAGAGTCATTGGAATAGCCTCAGGAATGTGTTGACTGCCGCGGCAGAGGAAACTGTTGGTCTGAAGCGTGACGACCCACGGAGTGAGTGGTTTGATGAGGAGTGCAGGTACGTTACAGATAATAAGAACAAGGCCTATCAATCGATGAAACAAAGGAAATGCTCGAGGGCATCCCATGAAGAATATAAAGGAGCAAGGAAGACGGAAAAGAGGGTGCACAGGGAGAAAAAGAGAAGGCACATGATGGAGCATCTGCGAAGCATAGAGGAATACAAAAGTAAGAAATTAAGCCGGAATATGTATAAGTAAAAGTAAACAACATGAGGCAAGAGTTCCAGCCTTGATCTATTGCGTGCAGAGATAAAAATGGAAACCTCCTTAATGACACAGCCAGCGTGGTCAGTAGATGGACAGAGCACTTTAGTGAACTGTTAGGTATGAACGAGGAGTATGGTGCTGGAGAGGGTGGCAATGATCAGAGGGAGGAAATGATGGAAGATGACAGAGAAGAGCTGCTCCCATCCTATGATGAGGTAAGTGAGGCAATAGAGAAGCTCAATAATAACAAATCCGCAGGCTTAGATGGTTTACCAGGGGAGTTTTTTAAGAATGCTGGTCAGGACTTCGTTAAGGAGCTTACCCATCTAATGGAACATATCTGGATAGAGGAAGAAATGCCTGATGAATGGAATAATGGAGTGATCTGCCTGACACACATGAAAGGTGACCCGCTTGTATATAAAAACTACAGAGGCATTTCTTTGCTGAATACAGCATACAAGATATTGTCCAACATAATATTTGCACGACTAATTCCTTATGGAGAGGATATTATCAAGGATTACCAGTGTGGGTTCAGGCGAGATAGATCAACGACTGACCAGATCTTCACATTAAGGTTAATCCTGGAAAAGAGGCTGGAATATGGCATTGGTACGCACCATCTGTTTGAGGACTTTCAGGCCGCGTATGATTCTATAAATCAAGAGATGCTCTATAAGGCAATGAGGGAGATAAATGTACCGTCCAAGTTGGTCCAAATGGTAAGAGTGGCCATATCCAACTCTAAATGTCAAATTAAGATCCAGTCCCATCTATCAGATCTCCTACAAACAAGGAATGGATTGAAGCAGGGTGAGGCCCTGGCGTGCCTTCTATTTAACCTAGGTCTGGAGAAAGTGATTAGAGATTCGCAGATACAAATAGGCGGGCATATCTTCAATAAAGGCGTACAGCTTCTGGCTTAGGCCTATAACATTGATATAATCACTAGATCGGAATCAGGCATGAAAGAAGCCTTTAAAGCTTTGGAGCGATCTGCTCAAGCAATGGGGCTAGTAATAAACGAAGCCAAAACAAAGTATATGGTTGCAGGGATAGAGGTACATGATCGACACATAGAAATAGGTGGATACAAGTTCGAAACAGTTTGGGGATTTATGTACCTTGGGTCATTTGTAGATACTGACAATAATTTCTCTAAAGAAATAGAAAAGAGAATCATAGCCACCACGAGGGGTTATTACGATATAATTAAGCTCTTTAAAACAAAAGCAATAAATAAAGACACAAAGGTTGTGAATGCTGGGTGCTAAAGAAAGTCGATGAACAGAAAATCACAGTTTTCAAAAGAAGAATTCTCAGAAGGATTTATGGGCCCATCAAAGAAAATGGCACCTGGAACATAAGGCACAACCAGGAACTGTACAAAAAGATGTCCCAGCAGTAAAATTTATCCAGATCAGAAGGCTTCATTGGGCTGGTCATGTACAAAGGATGGCTGAAGATAGCATTCCCAAGAGGATAATGAACCATGCACCAGTGGGAAAAAGAAAAGTAGGAAGAGCCTGGATAAGATGGTTAGACCAGGTTGGAAGGGACGCGGTGCGGCTGGAGGCGTCAAGCTGGTGGACGATGGCCAGGGGCAGAGACCGGTGGGGACAGTTACTTCTGGAGGTCAGGGCCCGGACTGGGATGTAGAGCCAGAGATGTATGTATGTATGTATGTCATAGGCATAGTAAGTCATAGGCTAACTTGAAATTGTACTTTTGTACTTTATTATGAAACAGGAGATATCTATAAAGTAAAATACAATATATTATATAGATGCTATATGTTTAAAAAAACAGTAAATTACAAAAAAAAAAAAATGAATAAAATTATTATTATCTCGATAGGTAACTTGTAACCTCTCAACACGAACCTTTCCACTTGAACTTTTCTCGCTTGTACTTTTGTGCTTTATTATGTAATATGGCCCAGGTATAAGCACAATGTATGCACACAAAGTGTGGGAACCAACCAGCTTGGCGCTCGGGTGCAAGGATGTTTTACAACAGCTAATCTAGCGTACAAAATGTAATTTAATTTCCAAATCCTGTATTAGTTATTTATTTTCACTGTATCAATAAACATGTTGAAATAAATAAATTACTCTTAATTTCCCAAAGAAAAATGACGTTGAATACAATTAGCCCTTTTAACACCTTTTAGTTGTTTGGAAACTGCCTGCTTTACATTGACTTAACCAGGGTAGTAAAATAACAAAAACAGAAGGCTTCTCTACTTGTGATAGAAAATTTATCTCGTATTTTTCAGTTGGCTACTAAGAAGACTATTTGTGTGAACTCCCATTGCCAATATCCACGAACTGCCGCAGGATAGAAGTATTGTTTGTAAACAAAACACATACAAATTTTTTTTTTTAATTTGCTTTAGGAGAATTGTTAATATGAAAATTAAAAAAATAGGACTGCTCGATGAATCAAAAATAAGTTGATGTTTTGATTTTTAAATTTTTTTAAACAAAACATTCCTAAATTGATAGGGAAAGAAAAATGATTGTTCAGAAACATCATTGTTCTGATGTCTAGGTACGTGTCAGTAACATTGATATTTGACTTCAGATCATTTTTATGCAACGGTTTGATTTTTTTGACATCAATAAAAGGGAGTGTAGAGGACAGTATCTTAGATTCTAAATATCTATAATAACTCTGAGAATCCCATTGAAGAATGGCCACACTTTAATACTTGAATGCTGTAATAAAAAGTTTTCATATTCCTAAAACTCAATGAAACCTATAAGTAAAATGACTAGCTAACTCAATGTGCTCCATGGAAATGCCCTTCTAAGAACTTGTAGCGCAGGGTGATTTTCTACAATTGAATAATTGTAACTTTATTCCATTTTGAAACACTCCCAATGTTTCAAATATACATGTAACAGACTACATATATGACTAGTTATCTTCTATTAACATAATTAAAACTTGCTGGTAAAAAACAACAACTATAGTCTGTTCCTGGAGTCAGGAGAATTCGAGTAAACAGAAATAGATGTTGAGCGGGCATGCCTATACGCTTCTCTGCCAGGCATTAACCAGGTTGGGTTAGGCAGTTTTAATGGTTTTCCAGTTTTTTATTTACTACTAAATGTGTTTGCCATTTTTACCTGATTAGAAACTAAAAATTAAAATGATTAGAAAAAATTGGTTTAAAAACAAAACTTGAGTTTTTTAAATTAATTTATTTTAATTGTAAAAACAAAATATACAGCGTAATAAGCTAATAAAAAGACGTTCTCATGTATCCAAAGATGATCCAAGTATCACAGTCCAACGATCAAATGTCGAGACTGCATTAAGATATTGAATAAATAATGTGATTGATTAAGCCTAAAGAGCGACAATTTGAAACTAATAATTTTGGAACCTTCTTTTTGTTAATTAAATGTCCATTTCTGATTTATCTTGTTTTAAGTTGACTTATCATTAATTTGACCTGATCTTTCAACTCGTATAACTAATTAAATTGCTTTTAAATATAATGAATCAAAGTTTCAAAGAGAATAAACCAACCTGCAATGCTTATGTTGCTGATGAAATAGCCAAATCACAGCATAAAACAGTGTTGAAATAGTCCCCTTACACTGTGAGTGATTTTTGTTAGCCCTGACGACTGGGCGATTGGGCGCCACTTCCCTATGATACTTCAGGTTTAATCAATCATATTATTTATTCAATACTTTAATTCAGTCCCTACACTAGAATATAGGACTGTGACATCTTCTGATATATGCAATAATACTTAGTCATGGGAAATCCTTTTTATTATGTTATTACACTGTGCATTTGGTATATGCAAGTAAAATAAATTAATAAGAAAAAAAAACTCAAGTATTTCCAAGTGGAACTTCCAAAAAATAGAAAACTTCAAGAAGTAGAAACCATGATAGGACATTGAGATTTTTCCTTGTAAAACATAAATAAAAAAAAAATATGAGAAAAATATTATCAATTAATGGCCATGAGTGATCATTCAGTAGTTTTCACAAAAAGATGTACACAATCCAAGCTTTCTGAAATAGTTTTACATTTCAAGCTATTTATCACCACTATGCATATTATTTCTCTGGCACATTATTACTGTTTGAATCATATCAAAAGAAAAAAAAATCACATGTAGTAAAATTGTACATAACGATGAAAATAATTCAATTATTTTTGTAAATACAGGATTCTTAATCATACATACATTATGCTAAAAGTCAAAGCTCTAAGCTAAATTTTTCTACGCAAAGTTATGATTAAAAAGTATTATTGATCTAATAAACAAACAATATGTAAAATACTCCAACTACCTTAATTAGAACCTTCCTTATTGGTATTATTTTAAGCACTATTAATAAATAATCTACTCCTCACCTGTTTGATGGTTTCAAACTGATAATGTATTATTTTTTCAAAAATTGTTATTTTATTTAAAATATTTTATCAAATATTTTGAAAGAAAAATAAAAAACTATATTTTAGTATTTTAATTATGAATTAAGCTTTCATCATTAAACAGTATGATCATAAAAAGTTTAATGGAAAAGGTTTCATCAGTTAGACAAGCTGTTCATTAGTGATCATGGAGCCTATAAGAAAAAGATGTAGGCGGGTTTGAGTTAATTAGCTCCCAGTTAATAAATATTTTTATCAGCAAACAAAAGACAGGTACCATACTTTATCAAAGCCAGGAAAGTGGTTCAAAACTCCTAGCAACTATTTTATTAAGAATCAACAAGACATTTTCTATTAATTAAAACACATGAAACAAAATATTTTAAAATTTTATTAAATATAAAATAAATGGAATAAAAATATTTCAATGTGATACCTTGATTTTCCGTCCTATGGTTAGTCCTTCGGTGGTGATGATGACCAGAGGGAGAGGGAGAACTATTTTCAACCATGACTACATGAGTCTGAGACCCGTGACCTACGGAGTGCAATATTTATCTTATCATCTAATCTAAATTTTATTAAGGGCTGTCTTCTGGTGCCCTTTTTCAAGTTTTGTCCCTTTTATACATTCATTTTCTAATCTAACTCTATTAAAAATTATTATTGATATATGTCATTACCTGTCAGCAGATCAAAATCACCTGTAAAATTGTTCACAAAAGTATAGATAAATACAAATGAATTCAAGCCAACCAAAACTGTATTAATATTTTATATAAATGCATAAAATATTTTTATTTCTTTGGTTTATGGCATATATTAACTTTGGAGAGTATAATGGGGCTCCCATAATTTGACATCCATTTAATGTATACTTCAAATTTTGTTAAAACTAATTAAAATATAGGTGTTTTTGAATTGAGCCAAATGCAACTATCTGTATCGAAAAGTACCAAGATACTTTATTCAGTCCAAGACTATTATGAGCTAAGAAATAAAATATTGAATTGGGTAAGCATGAAATATGAAGAATTAAATTTTTATCAACAGCTGGATGATTTTTTTTTTTTTTTTAACAAATAGTAATGCATTATTTAGTTCGTGTTATGATTATTTTTAAATAAGTAATATCCCAATCACATATTTGAAAGATTCTTAGAGGATTTCTTTATTTGAGTATTTCAGGAAAATAGACAACATAAGACCCACTGAAATCTAAAATTATGAAATAAATGAATTGTTTTCATAAAATTCATATAATGGTCTAACAATGATTTACATAAATTTAGCAACAGAAGAGTCCTAAGTGAAACCTATATTACTGAGAAAAGCATTGGCCCTATTCAATACACTTGAGTCACCATTGCTTTTGTTGTGCACAAATTCCTACTTTCGGATGAACCCAACATTTCAAAATATCAAAATGACATCACTGAATTTTATGAGGCTTAGTTTGGAGGAAGGAAATATTACCCTGTCCCCAAAACAGATAATAAATGAGAAATGTTTCAACTGGAAAGCATAAACTTTTTTAACTCTTAGCTAACCATTTTCTAAAGTAAATATTTTTATTAATTATTTTCACTAAGCAGACAGTTAAATTGATTGAACTTATCAAAAGTAGTATTAGTGTTAGAATGAAAACCATTCTGAAGTTACAAAAAAATTGTATATTATTATTAAATATTGAACTAATGAACTTAAAATATCTTAAATAGTATCAAGAAACTATGAAAAAGGATTGTTCACATACTACACCGTACCTTAATGAGGACAGAGATTAGATTCTAGGTGACTATGTGAAAGGAGAAGAATTCTAATCATAATAATTTAATCTAAGTAATTTAGATAATAAAAGTTTTCAGTTACAAATAGATTAAATATGAATCTTGAATTTATTTTTTTTAAGTTTGAATTTAAATGCTGGTAAGAGATTTAATCTCAATAAGTAAAATCCAAAATCATTAATGTGATGTTGGTAAAAACAAAATAATGATTGGTCTTATTTTAGCTAAGTTCATTTTTGTTTTCAATGTTTAAGCTTTGAGGGCAAAAAATTAAGACCATAGATTGACAAAAAGAGAGAGACAAAAAGAACAACAAATATGTGAACAGCCCTAAACAATATTTAAGTTAGTTAAATATTTAATTAATTATGTCATGCTGTCATGTTTGTACTACAGCTAAAATAAATAATAGTACAGTACAGCTATACTTCAAACTTAAAATGAATGATGATTTATTCCAATTCTATGAAGCTTCTTTCTTGTTAAAATTTTGAATAAAATTTGCTATCTTGTTTACAAATCCATTTCATTTTCATATCCAATTCTCAAAAATATTCTAT
The DNA here is from genome assembly GCA_948150685.1 of Rhaphigaster nebulosa. Taxonomy (NCBI): domain Eukaryota; kingdom Metazoa; phylum Arthropoda; class Insecta; order Hemiptera; family Pentatomidae; genus Rhaphigaster; species Rhaphigaster nebulosa. The sequence goes on from OX411311.1 coordinate 62,269,158, forward strand.
TATTTGCTTATTTATTAAACATGGATTTACTAACTCTGATCTGAGCAGAGTTTGTCCTGAGAATTAACCCTGTTATATGCTGGACATGGATCAAGACCAGCCGCAGCTGCTGCGAGCGACCTTCTCAGTAAGTCTTCGCTCGAAGCACCTGAGTGGCGAGATGCTGCGCTTCTCAAAGCCTCTAAAATATCCTCATGATAACCATTTAAAGACTTCAAAGTCCTTTCCACCTTTAAAAAAAATAAAGAAACATAGACATAAATAATAGTTAAAAATGGACACTTTGTCAGAGAACAAAAAATTGTCTATATTTCTAACTATAATTACCATTATTTTAATATCATATACACACTGTAATATATTTTACTTTCAGTCTGATTATAAAATAACTATCTCAACAAGTATTTTATCTTTTAATTTCTCACTCATCATACTAACAAAAAAATATTTAAATTTTCCTTTTTGTAATATATGTATTTTCAGCAGATCATAAAATATGCTTACAAAGTCAAAACTGAATTTTTCACTTGTTTTAGGAGTAGATTGTTTGGAAATGTAAGTATTTATATTTCACAAAATTATTTATTTTTTCCAGCTAATTTATTAAATACAACTTTTTTTTGTGCATCTTCCTAATTTTCAAGGAGTAACAACGTAGATAATAGAATCTTGTCTTTCATTTCATATATATCTATAATAAACGGAACAGGTCTTAAAAAATAATGTTTTAGTTAGAAATATTATTAGTCATGTAGGCTCTATGTAGAAGCCTTTTTTCCTGCTTCAAAAAAATTTGGCACTAGATTGCCTAATGTTTCTATCACTTTGGCCTAATATTAAAATAAGAGTTGCTGGTTACGATCTATAAATCAAATAAAAAAAAGAACTGCTGATGATGAAGGTTTGAGCTGTGACCCTTATATTCTGGATGGGTGGTGTTTAGATATTAAATACATTTTTGTCATAAGATCTTCAAACTCATAATTTATTTTTTAAATAAAATTTTAGATAAAGTCCGCATAACGATAACTGAAAAACGATGCATCTGAAATATGCCAATTTTCAGTTCTAAATAAAAAAAATATACATACATTTTACTTAGACAAATAAATTTTATATATTATATAGTATATAATTTTTTTTAATATTCAAAATTACAGTTTTGTTACAATGAATACCAAAAGTTGTCTATCTAAGTCTGATTTTTGTTTTATTTTTATTTTGAAAGCTAATTCTCTACTTGCTTCTTCATTTAATAAATTTTCATGGATGATCATAAAAATTCAAATCACAAAAGCTAAAAATTTCCTTATAATTTGCATACCATGATAAAAAAATCAAAACTATAAAGCAAATTCATTAAATATTTATAAAGGATATGTTTTTGGCAAAATGAAGAAAATTGTAACTAAATAAAATAAAAATAATGATAAAACTTCACAAAATGGTAAAATAGGAAATATATTGATTAAATACTTATTTTTTAACCCTCCAGTACATGCCCACACCTTACAGGTGCATGATATTTTTCTTTTCCCTGCTATTTCTGGGAGGAAGAGAGTTGAGCTTCAACACTCCTATTATTCCTCCTACTTCCATTAACTCACATGCCCTCGTGCTCGCCTCATCTTTATTCAGACATAAATTGGCTATAAACCCGGAAGCATCACACAGGTGCTGTGCGACTATTAGACTTAAGTTTTATACTTTTCATATGAATTAAATTTTATTATTGATTTGCTATTATTTAATGTATTCTTACATAGTCAAAACTATGATTAAATGTGTTCATCTGAATCCTCCAAAACATACTTACAAAGCCTGTAAGGGGCAGCGCAACTATTTGTGTTTTTTGGTTGATTCAGAACAAATAAATTATTATCGACATTTAATAAACTATTTTATAACCTTTTTATCATTTCATAGCAGAATGAGTTTACTCGGAAGACCCAGAGATCACAAAAACAAATAGTCACCTTACAGGCCCAAGTAAAAGTGTTTGAAATGGTCGTGCGAGTACTGAAAGGTTAAATAAACATTTTAACATCTAAGTTTAACTAATTCATAGTATGAAACGTGTTAAAAATAAGCATATTCTCTGTATCATCTACATGATTATTTAAATATTTTACTTTTAAATATATTTTAAATATTTTTAAGCGATCAAACAGCACTAAATCATAAATAATATAGTTATTAATTAAGTTCTACTTTAAGTTTAATAGAATGAACTGACAGATTTTATTTATTTTCTAATTTATATTTTGCAAAAATAATTATTAAACTTAAAATATTCATAAATAGAAATAGCATAACAATAAATACCTCTGAACTGGGACCAGTCGATATCATGTCAGGTCCCAGAGTGAGGCTGTTATCGAGAATTTCTTGAGGGTCAGCTCCAGCATCTTCCAACCACTTTTTGTGACAAGTATCTTCGCCTCCATAGGGGCAAGGCTTCTTTAGTATTCCCTTTTCAGGGAGTTTTGCGAGGTTATTTGGAGGCAGATCAATGAAGGAAACGGTCTCCTCTTCCCCTGAGAAAATACCATAGAGCGCACGATCTTTCTCATTTTATTTACAATCTAGCAATAGGCTTCTTAAACATTAAACTTATAAAAAAAAATTATTTTACTACCTATTATCATAGATAACTATTGGTAATTTATGAAAAATAAAATTCATAAAATAAGAGGAGATTGAAATGGATTTAAAATTTGATTTATGCTAGAGGTAAAGAGGCAATAACCAATCAAATAAGAAAATATTGATAAAGCTACTGTCAGTTAAGCACTGGCAGTTAAGAAAATAATACAAGCATCGATAATTAGTTAATTCTCAATGAGAAAATTATAGAAATACTCAAGCAATGAATTAAAAATATAAAGCTAACATGATAACATGCAGTCTTCTCTAATTCAAATCACACTAATAATTATTTTCTTCACTGATGTAATTATAAATAGAACTAGGAAATATATTTTTCTTTTGAAAATATAAAAGTCTGAATAGTTGTCTAAGTAAGCAATTTTATTTTAATTATTGCATACTATATATACCTCCACAACAGCATTTGGTAAATGTTTTAATTTATAGGGAATTAATTATCATCAATTATGATTTAATAAGGTATCTTTTTTGGACGTATATAGTCAGCCACTTCATCTGTCATTAGAGGTAGTAAATAAATATAAAAAATATATAATTCCTAGGAATAGGCTCTACAGATCTTGTTTGTAGGAGTCTTGACCAGCCTGTTCCACTTCTTGGCCTATTGCTTTTCAATTAGCTGCATGTAGCTCTGAGGTATCTGTCAATTCTATCGATCCATCTGGTGTTCACCCTCCAAAGTTGGTATCTTGCCAATTGCTGTGGGAGTCACGTTGAAATGTCCTCACAGACTGCTCTGAGCTACAGATCCTGTCAATTTTAACCTCATATCCTTCTTGAAACGAGATATTGACAGAGTAGTTTCATTAAGAAATTGTTCTTTGTTCTATCTCCTCTACACATTGTGACCAGTGATATAAGGAAAATAAGATCAAGCTGCCAGGCCACTGTACAGCAATCAACCATAAACCTTCCTAATAGCGAAAACAGTACTATCAAACACATTCACTACACTAATGTAGCACACTACAGCACCTTCTCTTAACAAGCAAAGGTAGCAACTCCAGATGGTTGAGCAGCCTAGATGCTCTATATTGGGAGTCCCACCAACAGATTAAAGCACTATAGGCTGATAGGAATCGGCTGTTAGATTTGTTACCTGGAATAAAACTACTTCATATCGTCTGTTTGTTCCTATCTGTCTATCCCTGAACCAAATTTATGCTTCAATATTGACAAAAATGTGAAATTATCAATAATTATTAGTTAGGGATTGATAAATTATTTTCTACTTCTATAATTTTGTTTTTATTGAAAAATTGTTAGAACTGTTATAAATTCATGTTCAGTTCTAGGTTTAAGTAGATTATATCAAACATACAAGATTACACTGGTTCGTTCTCGCACTGAACTAGTGGTGGCAAATAATATATTAATCCCTAATTAGATTGATCCTTCTATACCATCATGCGTACGTCAACTGAATAATTATTACTTAATGATTGATAATTTCACATTTTTGTCAAATTGAAGTGTAAATTTGGTTGAGGCAGAGGTAGATGGAAACAAACTTTCAACTTCGAAAAATGCAGTTGATCACTTTTACATCCAAACCGACTGTATAACAGTTAAACAAGACTCAAATAAGGGCAATAGATCCTCAATGTAGGTTGCTATGATTATTGTGTGAAGGATTTTCCTTCTTAATTCTTCTTTTTTTCAATTCAATTCTTTTTTTTGGGTGCTAGATGATATGATGTCTCACCTGTACCAGATCCCTTAACTTATACACTGTTGACTTAAAGTTTTAGAAGATTTTTCAAGATTTCAGTATTAATGAGATAATAAATATAATTTATTATCTGTTATATTGGTTTTGAAACTGATTCTACCCCAATCAGCTTCATATGCATAGCATTCTGTTTAATAACGCAAGAAAAAAGAGTTTATGTTCAATTGAAATTAAGTTTATTTCGACATCGTTTTTTGAAAAAGGCTTAAGCACAAAAAATTCGAAATTTAGGTTTTAATTTATTTTGAGAGGCAATTACGACCTCTATCAAATTCCCGCTCACCGATATATCAAGAAAAAAAATTGGAAATAGTGTAAAAATCAAATATTGATGACTCGCATATGACTGACTGGCATTTTTCAATAAACAACGTCAATTTAACATTTTTAATGTGAATGCTAAACTTTCCTCATGAAGCTCTTTGGAATGGCTGTTATGCTGTAATGGCTGTTTTTTTTTTGTTTTTTTTTAACATTTTCTGCTTTTTCAAATAGATACAAATTTGATGCAGTAATTGAGTCATTCTCACAAAAGCGGGCGATATTTACTTTGACATAGAACATCTTAGGAGTCCAAGACATAAATGTTACTGAAGCAGGCTTCTTGTAAAAACTATTCCACATTTTAGATATTTTAAAATTATACATATATGTATCAAAACATACCCCTGAAGTGATCCAGATTCATTACTTTTGACAGAAGTTAGCTTATGACAAAGCATTGATTTATTGTGATTTCAATAAAAATTACACAATGAAACATGCCACTGAAAAACAAGTATTTCATTTTGATGGTAGTCAGCAACAATACATTTTTCATACAGCTGTAGTGAATTACAGGAATAACGAATATGCTACTCTCAATCAACAAGTGTCTCCAGTACTTAATCCGGGCAACTTGATCATGGGCATGCTGCGGTTTGGGCACATTTGATACTATTTTATACCTTTGATAATGCACATTATATTATATTATATATTTGATACTATATTATGCCTTAATTCGATTACATCAAAACGTTTCTCACCAGGATACTGTAATATGTTTCAAGTCAGGAATGAATTGGTGCTCTCCGAGTAAGACAATTTGCTTTAGATAGTTAAAGGATTAGTATTACATACAAAAATAAATTGGGGAAAAAATCCAGTTTAAAAGTGCCAACTTTTGTGGGAATGACCCAATTAAGATATCTACCAGGATCATTAAGAATAGTGCTGCATTTATTCAAAAAATATTTTTTGTAGAGAAGTATAACACAACCATTAAATAAAATTAAGAATTATAAAACCTATATTTCTATGACCAGGTGAATATGCTCACTTGAAAGCACAATATTTAGAAAGGTTTAATATATAAGAGTGCTTTGTCTTTGAACTCTTAAGTTAGAAAACAATTTAAACACGTATGTAACATTGTAAAACATTCATAATAAAAATATTTGGCTTCAATTGGAAATTTACAAAACTAAACCCAATAAGAGACACATCTCAAGATATTTAAATAAACTAGTTCAATCGCTTATTTATTCAATGTTAAAAAATACATAATCATATAGAAACCCACCAGAATGTCCTGGGTCGTCCTCACTTCCAGATCCAGCGAACCTCTTTATCTGCTGCATCTTATGGTCCCTGAATTAGCATTAGGAAAATTTTATTGTTAGTTATAAGCAATTAACAATTCATGAAATTCATGCACATGCAATCTGCCAAATGATTTAAGCCAATTAAAGTTTTACATAAGCATACACTGCTTCACAAGACAGAAAACATGACTTTTGTTAAGAATTTACAATGAAATAGATATAAGTATTACGTAGTTAAAAAAAAAAAAAGAAAAACATTGCTTGCCCTTATAATACTTAATGCAGAATCAAACCAGTTTCAAATACATATACAAATTCTGCAAACGGTAGGGAAAGCTTTGTTTTTCATACTTTGATTTAGAATATTAGGAACTGACTGATATCTAGAAGTTGGAGGACCAGCACCCATATGGTTCGGCCTGAACAGAACTCTCTGTGAATCTCCTCGACCACTGAAACACGATAGGATTGTCTGTCAATATTAATAAAAAAGTAAATAATAAACAAAATTAAACTTATGCTGTTTTCATTAATAAAATCTTTATAATAGTAGTTCAGTGATTCACGTTAAAAATGTATATTATTTAAAAATTGTAATTGTCGAGAAAAGGAGAGAAATATTTTAGACCACAACAGTTAGGATATCATTTCTAGATCTGGTTAGGGTAATCTCAGGCTCAAGAGGAAAACTGAGAAATCCTTTTTATACAGGCATTTTTTTCATAAAAGTAAAATTAAAGATGAGATGAAAATGTTTAATCAAAACAATCTTCTTTATATGATCTGACAATAACCAAGTTGATAAGCCTGCTAATTAACTCTATTTCAGATATGCCTATTTTTTCTGATTATGTTTGTAATAATCATCAAATATTTATAAAGACCATTGACGATTATCCTTACCTGTAGCCAGGCATATTGTTAAATGGAGGCATCTTGCTTGCGTCTAGGCCTGCTGCTTCTTCTGGGGTCGCTAATGAAGATGAACTAAATCCCTTTGACATTGGTTTCTTGGAGTACGGAGGTTCTGGCTTGGGCATAGTAGTTCTCCTAGGAGGTGGAAGTAGGGATTGGATTGCTGAATTGATAATTCAAGTATTTTTCAATAAATAAAATTACTGTACTTTGAAACTTTTTTAATTTGGTTTTCATAAACTTTATAAATTGCAAATGACCAAACAGAGTTCTTGATTAGTAAATTGTCAATGCAACCTGATTTGATTGAGCAAAATTATGTTACATTAAGCATGAATTTTAATTTTTTCATCAAGTTGTAAATATTGTAATTATAATTTGCAAAGATCAAAATTACACAAGTGTAATACAATAAATTGAAAATATTTAAAGAATCAATTCAATATTTAAGGATTCAATTCATTTGATAGAATAATTAAAATAAATAATAACAAGCAGCATGCCACAGGAAAAAACTATCTCACTTTTGAGCATATCCAACTATAAACATGCAATATAAAACAAATTAAAAAACTAAAATTATTGTTGCCTTTCAACTTCATCACTTGAGGGTGTATTCTGAGGAAAATATTAGTTTTTAGCAGTCTATTATTGAATAAAAAGTTATACAATTTATTTTTTAGAATTGAATAAATCTATGCGATACATTATTCATAATCAAATAACTGGTAGTATCATATAGTGTAAAATTGTTGGAATAATCTTAATAGAAATTGAATACGTGTCATCAATTTTTTCTTTAATTCATCAAAATATACTCCATGGTTTCGATACTATTCTTCGAATAAACATTTTTTTCATTTCCTTTTCATAACAAATCGAAGTCTGAAATGAAACAAATTGTCAGAAGACATATTGTATCCTATCCAAAATACCAGTTTTAAACACTCAGTTATCTAGAAAATAGTCCTAGGTCTTGAGAAGAGATAATCGGTTCACTGATTGGTCAGGTACTAAAGAAAAGTTTTCAAGTTGAAAGTTTTCCAAGTCAATCTCAAAAAGAATAATCACTAACCACAGAGGCTTATGGTAACACTTTAAAACTAAAGTTTTGCTCCAATTGCAAATTATTAAATTGTTTATGTAATCATCTTTATGTTATTAATATCACTTTTAAAGCTGACATTTAATGAGACACAATCAAGTAATGTAGAAGTTACATTACATTTTATCATTTTTTAATGTGAGCTTATCCTCAAGTTAAATTTAAATTTATGGAATATCATAACAGATTACATACCTCATAATTAATATTAAATAAACAACGTACATACACAAAATGCAAAAATTAAAAAACATTAAATATATATTAATGATAACAAAATAACATCAAACACATGTAAAACACACAAGCTTAAAAATATAAACAGTTATTATGTTTGGATGGAGTTTGATGTTAAACAGGATGAGTGATCAGGAAAAGGAAGTGAAATGAAGGATTACACACCCATTCTTTTTTAAAAAAGTCTTTAGACTAATATGTTATTTCATTGTAAGCTAAACATTAATAATAAATTATAACTATACATTGTTCATATTAATAATAAAATTATTTATATTTAGATTAAACATCTTATCAGCACTGCTAGTCTATATGAATGTCTGTGAAGCAGTGTTTGTCAATAAAATTCTATGATCATGCGAAACCTAGTAAATCTTGCTGCCGAAGCCTATTTTATGAGATAACTGTGCTAAGCAACTATAATATTATGATTAATAGAAAAAAAAAAGAGTTAAAAAGTTCAGGAGTTTATTTTTTCTACAGTATTTTATTTATAACTTTTTTTGTCTTACTCTGATCCACCTGAACCTCTTATTATAATTTATTTTCTATTACATGAAGCTTTTATTCTAAATTTTTCTACTTGATTTTGTGAAGCAGAAAATAATAATTAGAACAGAAATAAATATGATAAAAGTAAAATGAGCATAGAACGGCCAATAAATTATTGACTTTTCTAAAAGAAAACAAAAGTGAAAAGCTGTAAAAAAAGAAATCAAGAGGTAGCAAAGAAATCAGTGCAAGGTATCATTAAGTAATTTTATGGATATTGAATTCCTACTTAATAAGTGTACTTCCATTAATTTTAAGGTTTAACAACTATTTTATGGCTAGCTCATTCAAAATGGTGTAATGTGAATGGCTTTCATAGTTTAAGCAAATTTATATATTGCTTATTAAATAAATCATGACCAATATAAAAAAATAATAGTTCAGAAATTACAATTAAAATATTTAAATTACAATCACTGAGATACCAATTTTTACTTTCCCTTACCAATATACGAAGTATTTACAGTACATATTGTTGGAGACTTTTAATAGATTCATTATTAGTTAAAGGAGGTTAAGTACTAAAGTTTCATTCGCTAGCAAATAGAGGTTTTCTTGAAGTAATAACGGTTCAATATTCACCTGAAACAGTCTCAATTGCTCCAGTTCGAGTCAAAATTCCATAATAGCAGTATTGTTTCTAACCACTACAGCTTTTAGAGCTAAATATTAGTTAGAAACATTTAAGGAGCAACAGTGTATAAAACTGCTCCTATTATTAATTGATTTTTGGCAGTAATAAAAATTTGAGATATTGATTAGTAAACAGTTAGGAGAGAAATTGTGTTTCAACATATAATTAATAAGTGTTATAAATAATTTTAATTTAAATCTTTGAAGATAGCTCAATAATCATTTGAACGTTTAATAAAGGTTTGAGTATTGTGAGAAAAGAATGAAGAACTGACCTTCATTACTCGTTTTAAATCCAAACCCTTTTATTTGCTCCTTCTTCAATTGAAATATGCATTTATGTTAATATTAAAAACAATGCGCACAGACATTTAATTTCTTATATATTTTACAACAAGTGGAAGATTGTGCCAGGTTTTTAATAACCAAAAAATCTTTCTAAAAATCCATCACTGTAGCCGTATCTTTCAAGCAAATAATTCTGATAAAAACACATTTATTATAAATTATAATTGAATAAAAAATATATATATTATATATATATATATATATATATATATATATATATATATATATATATATATATATATATATTTTAAACATTTTGATTAATGACATAAGTATTAAATAATTGAAAAATGTAAAATATTTTCTCCATTTGTTCCAATGACATTATATGCACTGCAAAAAAAAAGGACAGAGAGTTACAACTGGGGAATGCTAAAAATTTAGTAGTCCAATCCTACCAGTACAGCATCCTAATATACTCAGTCTGTCTTGACTGTGACAGTGACAAGTAAATAAGTAGAGTTGAAGCACCAGTTGGATCAACAGCCTTGTAGAAGAGACATAATGGACCCGAGTTTTGACAGGTGATGCTCCTTTGGATTTCATTAATGGCACCTGGCTTTCAATGCTCCACTGCTTCAAAGCTATCCGTTCAGTTGCAGTCTTACTAGTGCAGCATACCAATCCCTTCAAATATTCTGAGCAGTGACAGGCCAATACATAAACACAAGTAGCTAACCCATCTATGCCAACTCATTTCCTATCTTTTGGTAAGTGGCATTATTTTAATTAATAAGTTGAAACATGAAATTTTTTATCCAAAAAAAAAAATGTTTACTAAATAACTACTTTTTCAAATTATTATTAAATCGAGTTACAGTAATTGCCAAAACTTTATATATAAATAAACTGAAAATGTAAAGACATGATATTTTTCATAAAAACGACTGGACTAGAATAGCACAAACAATTTGAAAGTTTTTCAGTTGAAACTTTATTGATTTAATGGTATCAAGAGTCTTTCAGCAATAATAAACTAAATAATAATGAAAATTGAATTTTTTTCAGTTATGAAGATTTATTTAATAAGCAATAATTAAGAACAATTATTAAGTAACTAGTAACTAGAAAGACACCCATTAGATTTCTACATTTCATGCTTGCACTGATAAAACTAACTCAAAATAAAATATATAATTTAAAGTATTAAAAGATATAAATAAAAATTAAAATAAAACAAAGATCACATTTAGGAACATGTGTTTTTTGTTTAATTTAGCATTATCAACTAACCTGAGACATAAGGAGAAGTTTTTGTGGACTACGACAGATCTGTAGCACAACGCACTCAGCGCAAACACAATGAATACGCCCCCCACCACCGACATTAAAGTACCCACCAGGAACACAGTGTTCGTGCTGTGAGAATTTTCTGCATCGAACAAAGAAAAACAAAAAAAAAAACAATAGATTCATTACACACCGATTAAAATAATACTTTAGATATGGGTGTGGTTTAGAAGGATAAAATTTGGGAATAAAAGAATATAGGTCAGGGAATATTTTGATTCTTAAATGTAAATAGTTCATGCACCAACCAGAACTAAATGAAGTATGTAGTGAAGAGAAGGAAGAATCGGACAGTCGGAAGAAACGGAAAAGAAAGCTGTTTAGTATTGTTATTAGTTCTGTAGCAATAGATTCATATTCAACATTACAGATAGTACACAAACAAAAGTCTGGCATTACCAATAACCATTTTCATTGGTACAGATAATATGTATATATTTAACCACAACAAGCAACACTGAATACATGAATATGTACCAACATTTCACATTCCTTTCAGTATTTAAACAAATATTTGTCCGTTGCAGCCTGCTCATGATAAGTAGAGATTAATTTATTTCACTTTGATCAAAACAACGATATAATACACTTTTTTTCAAACCTACTCTTGATAAGAGATTGACAAGTAATTTATTTAAAAATATCGGCATCTGCATCAAAACAAATATTTATAATGTCGCAAAACACATAAAGCATTTCTGTAACCAACAAAAATCGGTGAACAATGCGAGAGATAAAATATAAAAATTAGCGCTTGCTCACAGGTATTAATTGCTTTATTTACAGTTGAGGAAGTATTTTGGTTTCCTCTGATTGTGTACCTGTAGCAAACCGCAATTAGGGCAAAGCAAATGAAGACCCCTTTCACAACTCCTACCATAATGAAGACCATCGCCAGTGTGCTTAAGTTCTCATGGTCCCTTCCTGAAAAATATTATTTCCCACACCGCTTTCTCATTTAAGGGTGAATATGAATCTTATGGTCAAAACGCTCTAGGTATAAATAAATAAATACATAGTTAATATAATATAATTTTGTAAGGAGGTAAAAAGGGATTTTGGGTTAAGCTATAAAACTACATGATTAATAAGAAGGCATATGCATGTTAAAGATTCTTTTATGATTATTTGAATAACCTTATTTTAACCAGACAGTTAGACTTATTTCCATCAGATCATAAATATTATTCCCAACAATAAATAAATCCATCATCATACAGTGGGTCTTCATTAAGTATTTTGATAAAATAATTAGCTAAATTGAGAGGCAAAAATAATGACCACCTTATGTGTAAATATATTATGTGTAAACGGGACACAAAAACAACAAAATTCAAACAGAATAAAATATATGAAATATAAAACTTTGATTAAATCAAAAGATTATTTATAAGATGGTAATTATTTTAAGATTTTTGATTCATTCTTCTCAAACTTTCTTTGAATACTATATGTAGGTACTACCGCCCACTTGAAAAATTGTGAGGAGGGATGATGTACAATAATTGAAGTGTACATTTATGACAAGAGAATGCAGAAAATAAATGAAAAAATGGAGTAATGCATTCATAGAAACATCCACCCACCTGCTAGATAAATACACAACAGATATGTTTGCAGAACATCCAGCTAACAAGCAGGTATGAGAACAAATGATAGTAGGAATATCCATCTGTCATAGTTTCTTGAACAAAACAAAATTATACCAGCTTAGGGTACAGTTTCAAATAGCTAACAAAGGCTATTATTTTAAGATAGGCAGATGATAGAATGAAGTAATAAAGCTGTTCTAACATGGTAATCACTTCTAGAAAAGTTTAGAAACAAAATGGACTTAAGCTTCCACCAATATGGGTAAAGAGGGAATCGAGCCCTTCCCCTATGCTTTTGCAGTTTGTGGAGTAAAAACATAAAACTTACATAATTTATGCTAATCGCAGTATGAATTGTAATTAACCTGAGGGCGAGGATTCATCTAGCGTTTAGAACTTATAATACGTTCACTAAGGTGTTGGCGTTAAATTAAGTAGGAGGGTTGAGATGCCTTGACTTCACCAGTCCCCTTATGAGAAAGTAAGTATGAACTACATACATACCATAGAAGGATGCTCAGCCTGAATCATTAAAATAAATTACAGATCATAAAAAGCAATCAGGAAAAAAAAAAATGTTTAAAAAAAATCTCTTTTTATGTTTAGTAATATTTCCTCTAGTGTTTGATGTGGTATTAACTCTAGGTTTGATGGTTCCCTGAGAAATATTTTCATATTCTTTTATCAGATAATCCTTAATTCATGAAGTGACCACAGAAAATTTGGGCTTGAGAATGCCTATTCTCATTTATCCTGACAACTAATCGCAAAGATATACAATAGTGTTAGATATGAAATGATCAATCTAAAGATGAGATTCAAGCATTTTTCAGGTATCAAGAAAAGATGAACAAAGCCTCAAGGGTAGCCTTTTTTTTTGCTTATCGGTTTATATCATGTCTTCCAATCAAGAAAATGAACAAAAATGCAAATATATTAGTCTTTATACTTTATTATAATTACATCCAATAACTGTTATGATTTTTCTAATAGATATTTACCCAAATGCTACAAGCTAGTTTACATAAATCTGAACAGTGCATATGATTTCTAGATAGTTTGTGAAAGATATACATGTTGTACAGGTGTATTTGGGAAGGAAACATAAAAAGGAAAAAATGTATCTTGTTATTGTCCAAAACTTATAGTAAGTATTTCATACTAATTAATTCATAATTTTGAATAAAGGAAATGATTGTAAATCTAAAAAAAAAAAAAATGAATTTAGTATCAAGTATTATTTTTTGCATGCATAATGTATCTAGTAAACATGTAAAAATCAATACTTAATCTGTTTATAGAAGAGAGTTCCTGACTCAAATTGATATATTATAAATAAAATAAAAATATTTCCCTCATTATCAAATATTTGAATGATAATAAATTAAAAATACTTATTTTTTGATAATCACAATTGAATATTCTAATTAATAATGGATTTGTGCATGTGAATGTATATCTTTTATAGTTCAATCAAGAAAGAGTGATATTTCAGGTTAAGGCTTCTTGGAAGCTGTTTGTAAGGGAATCCTGGTACCCACCTCTTTATACATCAATAAGAATAATCGTAATAATGCTTAATGCTTCTGGAGTTTTAAAGCCGATCCCTGCTAGATAGAGTTGCCTATACACTTTCCTTCAACAAAGCCCATAGAAACCCAAATTAGATTAAAAAAAAATCAAACACTATGCTCTCATTGTTAGGGGAACTTTTTTGTCAACCTATTCACTGACGGCCACTTTCAGGTCATTGCCCTGTACTAATCAGAGTGGGAGTGTCAAGATTCATTTCGCTGGACCATTGCGAAATAAATATTAACTGATCCTGATGGGAATCGCACCCAAATCCTTCCGGGCAAGGTACTCTGTGATACTCACCCCAACGTGCTCGGCCTTCACGGCCTCTTTTTGTCCAATCTACATTATCTATATTGGTTTATGATTTCTATGTTATGAAAGAAGTAAAGAAGTAAAACATCAGAAAAACAGATTATCTGGTAAACTCAGAAATAATAGGGTTGTGAGCTCTTGGGGAGGATAAGAAATTATGGTGTGCCTATTCTTTCTCAAACATAGCAGATATATCACTCTTGGTTGGTAGAGCTATTCACAAAACAATTTCATGAAGATAACATTTAATCATACAAAAATAATTTTTTGAAAAAAATATAAGTAATAAGCATTTTATAAGTCAATGATTTCTTCAATTTAAGATATGTATATCTTGAAAGCTATACATTTTAAAAAAATTAAAGAAAGTTATACTTCTAAATAAGTTTACCATATGGTGTCTCTTTCTTTTTCATTTGATTCTCAAGGGAAGGTTTTTTGTTCTCGCTAGGTGACTCAGTTCCATCTGGTACTGGAGTGGTCATAACTTCGAACTGGATAGAACAATCTGGACCTGTCCAGCCCAGCTCACAGTGACACTTATTAGCATTATTACATGTCTGAAATAGTAGGTATTTAAATATTACTTTTACTCTTATTATTATTATACAATGTCTAAAGGATGATAAAATCTTTATATTTACCCCATGTTTAGAACATTCAAGGCTGTTATGGTTCATTGGGCACTTAACTGGATTCATAAATGGGAAAATGCTGGTACAAGTCTGATTCACACATATCTAAAATAAATCATCATAATAAATAGAAAATAACTGTTATCCTTTTTATTCTGATAGTTAATCACATTCATAGAAGCTGTTACCAATTGGTTTCCACAAGGGGTACCGTCCCTGACGAGACCAGCTTCAGGAAGGTCAGGTTGTTCCATGGGTCCACTGGTTGTTCTTAATGGATAAAAAAAAAAAAAAAAAAATATAATAAGCACAACAATAATATTGCAATAACATTGCAACGAATTAGATAGTTGAAATACAAATGATTATTTCAATGCTTTTACTGATATTTTCTCTTTGTGGATACAAATTAAAAGAACAAGGAAAGTAAATTTTATATAGTGATAAAACTCATTTATCTTTAATAAATTTTTTCATAATTTTATTTTATAAAAACATTTTTGAACTATAATGGAACACATCAGAAGTAAAGCATTTGGGCAACCTAACTCTAAAGGTTGAGCTGGTTAGAGACATTCTGCAGATATCAAGTGTGAGATGGTTTTTTCGCAAATAAAGAATGGAGGCAGTAAAAAGAAATAAATGAGCCAGATGAAAATAAACTATATAAGTTAAGAATAGTTCAATGACAAGCATATACATTAATGATCTTGAGTTAGTTGCAAGAAAAGAAAGAGGGAGAAGCTTAGAAGTGGTTGTAAATAAGTGCAATATCAAGTATATATCTGCTGGAGGAGACGACAATCTAGAAGAAGATTTTGAGGCAGGACTTTTCAGGTTTCAATGGTTATCCAGTATCGCATACCTGGATTGTGAAGTAATTTTGCACAGTAAAGGATCATTAGGCCATCTACCTATTTAAGTATCTATGCATATTAATTTAAAGAATAATCTGTATAATTAAAAAGAACAGAATACAGATTATTCTAACACAATTAAAGGTTTAACTTATAAATTATAAATAGTTATACATACTTGCATTCATATTCTACTCCTTTCATAGAAATAATGGTTCTAGAGAACAGTTGGTCAACACCACTAGCTGAGACAGGGTAACCATTTCCTAACTGGCATTGGAGGGATCCACAAAGGGCGTTTCTGGAAAATAAAATTGTTTCCTGAGTTTTTGTTAAAAAAAAAAAAAAAAAAAAAAAAAATCATTGAAATAAACTTTCATACATCTTGAGTTGTTATATATGGTGATAATAGTTAGAATTAACATCTGAAATAATGATAATAATAATCTAGTGAACAATTATTTTGAAAATTAATGTAAATATTTTGGTCATTTCCATCTTTTGTGTAACAATAACGTGTTTGTGTAACAAATAAACTATTAAGTGAATAAGTCAGATTTCTTAAAACCAGCAGTAAATAACCATACAACCAATTGCAGACAGTGCCACCATCAGGGGAAACAGAGGGAGGCAAAAATCTCCAAAGCCTGGGCTTTCAGGAGGCTCAACAAGAGTTGACTAAAAAAATCTAAAAATCTTGAAAAAAAAAATCATTTCAATCAATAATAAAACCACGGACTTTTATCATATTCTGATAGTGTACCCTAATATATAAATAATGTATGTTGTTTATAGCTTAAAGAGAAAATAAAGTGTTATTTTATGAATCTAGCTTAGCAAGAATATTGAATAATTGATTTATTTTTAATCATTTTTTTAAATAAAAAAGTAGTTCAAGATATAACTACTAGTGTTATTATGAACACTTTACTAAGGTAATTATAATTAAATTATAATATTATTAAGTAATTTTAGAAAAAAAAATTGTGTTGTATTTTATGCAAAACAATAAACTCTTGTTATTATAATGTAATAATACGTATTGTTTTCATATTATCTTAATCCATACTTATATTAATATTATTGACTACAATATAACACATAATTATGGAGAGGAAGGAGACCCACTGTATTATTAAACCTGGGCCTGGGCTCAGCTGACAGCAGCCCTAACTTCAGATGTATTTAAGTCTGCATAAGAATATTTAAAAAAAGACAAAATATTTATTACTTACTCATTATCACATTTTATATATTGTTTATCACTGTCAGTTCCACAATGGCCACTAAAGGAACCTTTTGGATTGAACTGCTTGAAACATTCTGCATCTCCTGCTTTAGCACCTGTACCATAATTCATGAATATTAGAGCTAAATTTAAACTTTTTAACATAATTTAAACCAATATATAAGTTGCTCATGCATATAAAATGAAAAAATAAAATAGAAAACTTACTATAACCCCAAATTTGTTTGCATTGAATATCTAAGGTTGGACAGATTCCATTGAAGCAGTAACCTTTACCAGAATCACATGGTATACTATTCTTCTTATGGAAGTCAGGTGGGCATTGGCCATCTTCTCCATTGCAATACTCTGGCAAATCACATTCATTTGTAGCAGGCCGGCACTCAACACCTACTGGCTTTAGCTAAAAGTTTAACAAATTACATTACATTGATTATATTTTTTTTAATCTTAAGCACTTATAATTATTTGTTTATGTTTAAAATATAAACATTCTTCATAATTTTCATATTATATAATATTAATAATTTTTTCTTCTTTATTCCATTAAGTTACCAACATATTTCAACACAATTACAATAAAAAAAAAAATTATTATTGAATGGTAGACTCCCTTAGTAGGTAAACTAGCATATAGCTTACTTGAATAACAATTACAGTACAATGAAATTTAAATCCACCTCTTACCTTGCATTCAACACAGCATTCTCCAGTTGCACATTCAGATTCTTTTTTCAGCTTACACGTATAAGGGTCACAGCATGGATCATTTTCTTGACATTCTTGTATTAGACCACAGTCGCAATCTTCTCCTTCCTCGATGACCCTGTTGCCACAGGACCGCCTTACCTCCAGCTGTGTAAATTAATAATATTTATATATACTTATTGTTTAATGTCCTAACCTTACTAACTAAAGCAAAAAGGATGGGCTGTCCCAAAGGTTACGAACATATTCCAACCAGAGTGAAAAGATCAAGTTTTATTCTGTGTGTCTGCTATAAAATAAAGTCAACCTTTCAAGAACAAATTAAAATTGGCACCACTTCTGACTCCAGCATGTCGGAGAGCTTAATAATATATCTATCATTGCCTCATTAGATGAGTTTTAAAATATTTTAAATTTTATGTTCTCATTGTTAATGAGTTTTAATATTATAATTAAAACTCAATGAAATTGTTCCATTACTCAATTTATTTAAAAGGAAGGCAATTATTAAATGTGTTTGTAAGATTAAGTACTATTAATATCATTAGAAGAATTAAATAATCTTTACCTGATTCGGTTTATTGAGAAGGCATAGGCCGTGACCTGTTCGAAGAGCACTATTATAATCTACTCGGCTACATTCACTAAATTTGTACGGTTGGACGTTTTCAAGACCCACAATCGATTGGGCCATAATGCAACCATGCCAATCCCTACAGAAACATTCTTCTCCTAAAAGAAGTAAGTAGGAAGTATTACTATCACGTAAATTAAGAAAAATAAATAAGAATAAACCAATTAAATAAGAATATGGATAAATATGATTAATTTTTTAAAAATAATATAAGCTTAAAGCATCTTACTTCCACCATCATGACCCATTCCAATATTGTGACCAATCATGTGGGCCATTGTGCCAGCTAGGAGATGCAGTTCATATGCATTTACATCCACACTGATGCCAACCGACTTGTCTGTGCACACCGTTTCGGGAACAGACATGCCAGCTTCACCTCCTTTAAACATCACGCCTCTGAAACACATAAATATTTTTAAAATTATGATTCAAATTGTGAATTCAACAATGTATGAAAATAGACAAAAAATATTGTTGATATACATATAATAAATATAAAACTCAGATTTAAGCCCAAATTACAATAAAGCTGCTGTCTATGAGAATTATGCAGAATATTTGGACTAATTAATCCACATTATGATTATGATTTGTTTGGCTATCATTCCTAAGACCATCCAGTAGTAACAGCTTCAAGTAGACTTTTATGCCTTGTATCTATTGGGAGAGGGGATAATCACCTGAGAATTCTGGGCAACATGATTCTAGGCCTCAGCAGCATTTCTAATGTCAGAAATTTTAATAGCTGCACCTTTATCATCTCAAAGAGCAGCCAGCTCTCAAATACCAGGCCAAATAATAGAAAAAACTTATATATTGGAAGATTGAAAATTGGAACTAATCAATTAAATAATCCTAACATAAACAAAGGCTTTAACCAGATTAAGAAATAAAAAGATTTCTATTTACTTTTTATTATATTTCTATAATAATAATTATTCAATGAATATATTAAAGAAGTTTTTCCCAAACTTTTGACAAACTTTGACAGCTCTTCTATAATTTTTGTAACACTGAGTACCCCTCATACCATATAATTTAATAAAAATCAAAATACATTTATTTTTCCTTTTCTACTACATAAAAAATGATAATAAACAAAAAAGAAATCATCCATAATAAAATATTAATAAAATTTATATTATAAATAGCATTTATCACGACCAATGAGAAGGAAGAAATTATTTTAATTATAAATTTGTCATCATAATTATCATAAACAAGAAATCATCATAATTTGTTTCCCAGGTTGTAAATTTTAATGTGAGATGCAGTTCCACATCCAAAAGGCTAGGATAAAAAAGCTAGTTATTGAGAGACATTGAAAGGTATGTTCCATTTATAATTTGAGACTAACTTGGTGAGAAGTGCAATATAGTTGCAATTATTTATAGTCTATAATAGAATATAATGCAGTCCTTCATAATATGAGTCATGGTGAACATGTTAATGAAGATGAACATTTGGCATCTTTGTTGTTAATACTTTATATTTAGAGACTGGGAAAAGTCAAGATACAATATTTAAAACAGCAAGGATAAGCTAAGATATTGCTATTAATAATTTTATCATGAAATGGCTGAAATAACTAAACAGGTCCATAAATATAAACCACTGAATGAATTGAATTATTTAATATTTAATGATTAATTAATTACATAATCATTTGAAATATTTATTAGTTTTAATAATATAGATATTACAAAAGTACACATCTATTTAATTCAAATGTTAGAATCCATACTTCAAAATGCTTCTTTGATTAATACCTCAACAAACAGTTTAATAACAAAGGAAACGCATAAGCAAGATATTACTGAGCATCCAGACAAGCTGAACTAATAATAGAGGTATCTGAACAGTAAAAACAACGAGAACAATGAAGAGGATGCGGAGGGAATAGCTTAATTAGTGGAACCTTCAGAGTTCCTTATTTACACGAAGAAATTTAATATTACTTTTCTTACTTACCCTTTAGGGGTGAATATTTATTTGACCTATACAATACCTGTTTAAAGGAATAACATTATATTACATGTGACATGCTATTAATTTATTTATCAGAAGGGAACAAAGTAGTTGACTTCAATAATGTAATAGAAACAGCAGGATCAAAACTCAATTTTTTAATAAGTATGACAATAAAAGAAATATAAAAAAGTTAAAAAAAAAAAGAAGAAGTCAAAGTTAGACAAATATTAGCATTATTGATTGGAAATAAATGTTAGGGAGAAAATAGCTATGTGAAATGAAACAAATAAATGTGAGAGAAATTACACTTCCTAATAAAACTTGGAACAGGTCTCAATGAGAAGTCAGACATAAGAGGGCTTCTAGGAAATAAATACTAACCAGATCTACAACAGCAAGAGGCAGTTTTGCCAGATTAGTCCTGTATTTTCACCCTAAAACTCTAAATTTCCCCCTAAATCCACCAACTTTAACCCTAAAATTATCTAAATTTTCCCCTAAATCCACTAACTTTAACCCTAAACTTATCTAAATTTTCTCTAAATCCTCCTACGAACCCTATATGTTTAATTTTAACTTCAAAAAATATTAAATAATGTCTTATTTTTCTATTAATGAATAATTAATAGTTGACCATAAAAATTATATGAAGGAATGAGATGGTCCGAGAGGCGGTCAAGAAGAATGGATCTTAAATAATAAAAACTATTAATTAGAAACCGACATTTCAACCCATTCTGCAGATCTTAATAAATAAACAACATACAAAAATAAAAATAAAACAATGCTATATACAGCGAATAATATTAAAATTCACAAAGTAAATACTTTGTCAATATTTAATATATTGTACAAATATTTACTTTGTAAATTTTAATATCATTCATTGTATATATAATTGTTTTATTTATATTTTTTATTAGCCTTAATGAAGAACTGCAAAGTGGGTCAAAACGTCGGTTCCTGATAAATAGTTTTTACTATTTGTGATCCATTCTTTTTGACCGGTTCCTCCATTCCTTCATATTTTTCTATTAGTGTAACCAAAATTACCCTCTAGTATATGATAAAAATAAATAATTTAAAAGTATTTAAGATTTATTTTATTTTATTAATAAGTTAAATTTCTGATTACAAACAAACTTGGAAAACACAAAACAAGATACAATAGAAAAAATATTTTGCTGATCCTCATAGTAAAATATAAGGATCCAAAATTATTAGTTCAAAATTGTCGCCATTTAGGCTTCATCATATTATTTATGGAATATTTTAATATCAGAATAGTTAGCATATATCTTATATGAAGTACTTTTGTATTAAACTAGTTTAAAGAAAAAGTCAAAGTAATGATTACGAAAAAACTAAAATTGAATATAATCTACAAAACAGAATCCAAAAGTTTTGGTTAAAATTATCCCGTTACAGGTTTAGCATTACGCTAAATCCATGAATTCCATGTACTTTTATTAACTTGTGTGAAATAGAGAAGTTAACAAATGTGTTTAATTTCTTCTAATAATCGCTACTAAAATCCTAACATTCAAACAAATCTTTTCCAACCATTCTAATTTATAGTTTCTAATCAGCCAAAAATGGTGGACATTTAATAGAAGATTGTAAAAAAAAAAGGTCCTAAAAATATCCCAAAAACTTTTTCGCCCTTAAAAAAATCCTAGAAATTTTCTAACCCTAAAAAAAACCTAAATTCAGGGGGAAAAATCCCAATCTGGCAATAGGAGTAGAATGAATTTAGGTGGCATTGGCAGTGACAGATGTAGAAAAAAAGTAGGGAGAAATGGTTTTTAATTTGAGGCATTAATGAAGAATTAAAATAATATAATGCATTCCAGAAGAGTAACTGAGAAGTGTAGATAACTTTATTTTAATTGTTGTATTTTATAATTAGTATGACATGGCTAAAATACCATATTTTATAAATTAAATGGCAGTGCATTGAATATTTAAATTTTTTTTTTTCTTTGTAAGGCTATATGTTATGATGGCAAATAAATATTTGACTGAAGCTTAAATCACAGACATCTATAAATGAATAAAATATTATTGATCCCAATAAACAGCAATAAATGCAATACAAGTATCACTTTATTTATTAAATTAACATTTTTCCTATATATGAATTTAATATTCAATGAAAGTGGAAAAAAATGATCAAGTATGAAATTATTGTAAAAAAGGAGCTTCCCTCCTACTTCTTCGAATGATGCTGTCCTCAATATTCAGTTTATGCTTCAAATACCTCTGACCTCATTTAGTACTTAAACATAAAACTTTCAACATGACTATTGATCACTCACAACCATCTTTATAACCATTACTGTCAATACAATGCAATCAACTAGCCAATTACAATATTTTTTTAATATTGTATTACTGAAGAGGCTGAAGTTTTTCTTATTTTATTGCCCTAAGAAAAATGTGAATGTTTTCGCACATCCCTTTTGGTACTTGCTGAATCTATGGTGTTCTGAATTATTATGAACAAACAATGTTTGATTAATTCTTCATCAAGTAGCACCAATGGTTTAAAACTTACTAGCCAAAAGTATGGTGTAATATAATTGTATTTCCAATATATTATTCAATATCGCAATTGTTTTTTTATTCAATGAATACTTTGAAAAATAAAACAAGCTAAGAGAAGTTATAAATATTCAGAGTTAAATAGTTCTACATAAGAACGATTAAAAAAAAATCTTGTCTTATCTGAGAATTTTATATCCTCGAAATTGTTTACACAGGGAATTTCAACTATGAAAATACAAATGCATGCTGAATAAATACATACAGAACCACAAATACATGCAAAAACCTCTTATGTTTCTCAAAAGAGATAGTTAACTAGCAGTTCGTTGTCTGCTTATTAGTGTCACTGGCACCTAGTTATGAACTGTTAAAATTGAAAATTATAAGCTATGAAAATAGTATGTTCTGTTCTGTCAACTTCAAACCAAAAAAAAATCTGAAATTTGTAGGTGCTGAAATGTTTAGATTTTAAGTTGATAGCTGTTGGCAGCTATGCTAGATAGCATTCAGTTATTTTTCAACTGTTAAGGAAATACACCAAAAGTTTTTCCATCTTTCAATTCGATTTTGAAAAGCGATTCTCCTTCAAGCATTTTCTGATTTAATACATATAAATGAATGCTTATGGTAAAGTACAACGACGATATAATAAAAATCAGATCGAATTTAATTTCAAAACTGCATCCTTAAATAAACCATAACCATTTCACCTAATCAGGCATCTTCAGATTTAAACATTCAGGACTAATTTAGGTTAATTTCGTCCGATATTAATACTAAATATTAGTAAAATATTTGTGAGTTACATTCTATGAACTTAAACGGTAAAATAGATATATTAGAAGCAAAATATAGAATCAATTTTAAGATACTACGTCTTACGCAAACGTTAACTTTCAATTAAACAAAGGAGGTTACAACAGTATGAATTTATTATGAACAAATACATTTTTAAAATTTCATACTTTACTAATTTATAGATTTATATGCAACAAACTAAAGTATAATAAATCAAAAAATTCAAAGTCGTTTCACTTTCTTATAGATAATGCTCAGAAAAAAGCCAAAAATCGTGTCCTCCTTACGTTATATACGGGTGAGGGGAATCAATTTTTTTGTTATCCATTATGTTCATTTCGCTTCCCGGCTCAATGACAAAAACAATACTGATGGGTTTCACTAAATGAGCCAAAAGGCCCACATGCCAGACTAGTTCCCACCACCAATACCGGTAGCGGTAGCAATAATATAAGCAATAATAATCTATTTTCTTAAAAAATATATAAAGATTTTTCTATCAAAAGTCAATATATCCAGTCTTGGAAAATTATTACAAAAAATTATTAGGAGGCATCTCATAGAGATAAGGCAAATTTTCATTTAAAATGTTGATTTGTAACACCTACTGGACAGGAGAAAATTTAAGATATGAAATAAACTGAATAATTTTCAGATGTAGAATATTAATTCGTCAACAAAATTTGTTCTTGAGAAGGGGATATATTTACTTCAGATAAAAAGCTCCTCATATATACTGCTTTTGTGCTGAAACATTTAACGAAGGTATTAAATAAATCTATATTTTCTTAACACAGACTTTAAGTGTAAGAATGAAAAAAATATGTTTTGGGTCGTGAAGATGGAAATTGGCAAAACGTTGACAGGTTATTATTATAAATTAACTTATACTTAAGAGACTTAGATTTTTTCTATTTCATATGTTCCAAATATTTTCATTTTCTTTATAAACATTGAACCAGAACCTAATTATAATAATAATTAAATTTTTGGCTAATTTAGTTGGTACTAGGACTTGTGACTTGAGAGACTTACGTGAGGAGTTGAGCAGTATCCTTCTCGACCCTGTACAACTTTCTGGACGTGTAGTCGTTGAAGTTGAGCAAAGCCCTGCTGATGTCTTCGGACTTGTCGATAAGGGCCTGGTTACTTCCTTGCCAAGTCTCTATGTACACGATAGACACTCTCGTGTTCAAGGTACGGAAGTACTGTTAACACCAAGCATTACAAAATTGAATTTTTATCTTCTAGATATTTTAGGTGTTTTAACTTTAAACAAAATAGTTATTAAGGCTATTTCAGTGTGTTATGAATCACCATAAAAATATATTTGCCTAAATGAATTACAGTTAAAAAAAAAAAAAGTTAAGGGTTTGGAATCAAAATTCTTACCAAATCAGCGATGTTGGCTACTTGAATCGCATCGTGGACAACTTCTGATCTTGTACTACCATTCCTCTTCTCAAACTAAACACATAAATAATGTTAATGGAATGAGTAAACATATAAGTAGAAGAAGTATTGTACCTACAATTTTGCAATTTAGTTCATCAGCTTTATAACGATTTCAAAAAGGCTTAGGGTACTATTGATCGGCCAATAGCTGTACAATATTTCGATCGAGCAGGGAATACCGAATAATTTACTTAATCACGTTAGGATATACATTTCCGGATTCAATAAAGTTTGAATCGATAATATTTATTCCGGAAAATTTGAAGTCCGTTCCGGTCTAAAACAGGTAGACTCTCTTTTCCCAGTTTTGTTTAATTCAGCGCTGTAATACGTCTTTAGAGAAGGTAATTCGTACTGGTAAAGGTTTAAATATGAATGGTGGCGAATTAGCTGTGCTTGAGTATGCTGATGTTTGGAAAGAATTAAATTATTTGCAAACAATTGATCAGCTTAGGATCATCTACAAAAAAGGTCTATTCAAATTTTAAGCTAAAACTAACGTTAACGGCCCTATGGAGCATAAAACCTGTGAAATTTTCGTTTTTTCAAGAAAAAAGCTATAGTAAGTAGGTTTTCTTTTTTCTAGAAATATACATTTTATCAAAAAAAGTTTCAAACTTAAGTTTCAACTTAAGATTACCTATAAAAAAGATCCCGTTAATGCTCTTTGCACTTGGCGTATAAAACAGCTATAGTGTGATGCCACAAGAACGAAAAAATGTCACATTAACGTTATAATAGTGATATTTATTATCCTTTGCATTATAAATTACCATAATTTATTTCAATATATTTTGTAAATAGTTTTTGTAGGTAATTATATCCGGTTTTCATATTAATTTCTTTGGTTTTTAAATATGCTTCCACTAATGCGACATTTTCTGTAATCCAGCAATACCTATACTAATTTATTGCCGGATTAGTGAAATCCTACTACAGTTGTTTAAATATGATATCGTTAAATAAAAATATTTTTTATTATAGGATGGAGTGTTGGAAGCAGCACGTTTGACGAATTTCGAGATATGCTAAATAAGTGCACCCTTGACGTGAAATCATAGCAGCAGATTTGAAAAAGGGGAAGATTCACATAGGTTAGATTGAGCAGCTAGTTCGTAAGTGAAGCTTAATTCTCCAAATAGCTAAGGAACAAATGATTTTTCATGACATATGTTTGAGTGCTTTTAATAGAAATAAGTAATAATCAGGCTCACAGAGGATACAAATATTTCGAGAAAATGTTATTAGGTGTTTTACTCACAGAAAGTATCAAGGGAAGTTATCAAGATCCAGGATTAGAGAGGAACTGAATGTACGACGAATCAAAACGTCTGGAAGCCATAAGTTTGAATTACTGGTTGACTCAATAGAACCGATGGCTAGCAAAGTTAGAGATTAATCTGAAACGTCAGAAACTTTCTCTCAGCCTGATGCAGCCTCAACAAATCGCCCAAATCTACCCGCCCATCTGCGAGGGGA
Source organism: Rhaphigaster nebulosa (assembly GCA_948150685.1). Taxonomy (NCBI): domain Eukaryota; kingdom Metazoa; phylum Arthropoda; class Insecta; order Hemiptera; family Pentatomidae; genus Rhaphigaster; species Rhaphigaster nebulosa. The sequence continues at coordinate 62,296,044 of OX411311.1, forward strand.
ACCTTGTTCATAATCATTGGTCCGATCAACTTCAATAATAAGGAATGCTTTCGCAATATTCCGCATTGGAAATACATTATTGTGTAAGTGATTAAATAAACTTATTGTTACATTAAGTAATCAACTACTAACAATTATTCACAGTTAACATATAGGAAAATAAATAATCCGGACAAAGTTACTAATTTATTTGAACAAGGATCGATTAGAATAACAATATTATTTCAGCTTTTCGATTTACTTTTACAATTAAAATGAGTAGAAAATATTATTTTGTTTCGTTTATGTTTATATAATTATCCGTAACAGCCATTTTTTTTTTAATTTAGTGTTTAACGTTCTAACTCCAGTGTTGAATTACCAATGGATAAAATATAGATAGGGGCATGTGCGCACTAAATTTTACGAAGTTAGACTTTACAGGACTGAAATTTTTTTTATTTTTGAAGTTAGGTTTTCCCTTTTTTTTTTTTTTTAAGTTTCCTAGGACGCTTATGTTTAAATATTACATTCAAGCCTACTTTTCAGCCATATCCATTTTGATGAGATTGGTAATTTAATTGAATAGAACTTAATACGCACTTGTCCGTGCCTTAAGGGGTAAGTGCGTACAAGGCATCTGGAAGACTCATTATTCAAGAAGGACATGTATTGCTGGGTGACAGTGGACAAGCACTTCAAAAATAGAAAACTGTCGAGGAGAAATATAAATCACAAAGTATTTTGAAAAACAACTTCTGTAGGTTCCGCTTACGGTAAAAAAAAAAAAAAAAAGGCATACTGGTTGACAAATACCAATAGGGCTGTACTGCTAAAGTTGGATGATACAACTTCAACAACTAGGTCCTATTTAATAAGTACAAAAGTACAAGTACATATAAGCCTATGACTTACTACGCACATTTCACAGCGTGCCATTTACGTAGTAAATCATAGGTCTACGTTTGTACTTTATTATGAAACAATTCCCGGGTTAGAATTAATATTTTTACAACTCGTTATACTTCACCTTAGTGAATTTCGTCGCCCATTTCGGATACATCAGTGTTTAGGCTTCATGCTCCTTAAAGTGCATTTCTTAGCAGTTGAGGGTTTGGATTTAATGAGAGAATTACGCACTTATCATAAAAAAGCACTTACCCCACATCACCCAACTACAAAATATAAATTAGATTAAATTAAGAAACTACTGAAACAAAATTTAAATAAAGAACGATTAGTAGAAGAAGCATTATATTTAAGAGATTGATGAAGTGAGCCAGGCGAGGCAGCGCTCTTAGTGGCTACTTTGAGATTATAGTGGTCTCCCTTTAGTGGTTAGTATTTAATCTCTTACGAGGAGTATGCATATTAGAAGTGCTGTTTTATATTATAGGTCATCCATGTTCACCAGCAGATAGATAAAGAGTGTTAAATAATTTTTGATCTTCCTTCTATTCCCAGTACAATAGAGAAAGTAAAAAAAAGAAAACAAGAAAGAGTAAGAATGAAGGAAGATTTGAGTGTTTGCGTTAGCTTTAATTTTTTTTTTTTTTTTTGTGCAAAGAATTTGCTACAGTTGAATGATGTTCCCCTTATCATTATTAATGATATTCGGGCCAGTGTAATAGGCAAATAAACCAAAAAATGTTCGTTTGAAAAATATTTATATGAAATATTAGACAGCTTGTATAAGAGCAGTTATACAGGGGTTTCAAACATCGCTACATTCCAGCTTTGATGTATAGAACTGAAAAGAAAAAATAATCATACACATGTACATAGTTAAAACGCTTCAACTTTTTTTTTTATTACACCTCCCTCTATAATAAATCCCTCTAAGCCACAAGCGAAGGTTGTTCAGAAGCAGAGAGCCCCAGGGGGACTATATATCAGGGAGCTGATAAGGGTCGCTCGCGGGAGAGTCGCTACAAATTATAAAGTGGTCTATCACAGGGGCGGATAGATGTTCCACTAACTGAGTCATACTCTTGAATTATTGACTGCACCGGATCTTTGTTCGGATCTGTCCTAGTTGCCATTGTGTCGTGTTTAAAATGCTAATTTCGATGAACAGATAAATCAAATAATTACGAACAAAAAAGTTGCTATGGAACGAAATAATCTTAAGTGATTTACGTGTTTATGGGCAGAAATAGGGGTGAGGATTATAACAAAGGAATGCATTATTAAATGAAATGGAATAAAAAGTAAATTTTGTCGCAGAGTACATAATTGTACGGACTCCGCGGACACATGTATGGTGATATCTATTTATAACTGAATTTAGATGCTTGGGGAATTTCAGTACTCATCGGAACCTGTTTCTAACTTGAAATTTACAATCTATTAATTTAGGAGATTCCTTAAACAATTTCTTTTCGAATTCCTTTGTGTGCTATCATAGCTATATATTTTCATTATGATCCTAATAACTGTAAAATAATTTCAATGAAGCCCGAACGTAGTCTTGAAGGATATAAAAGTATGAAAGTGATCCCACATGTAGGACAACCAAGGTAAATCTGTTATATGTCTGTAACGTTTTTATATTTTTATTGACAACTCTGTATTTCCTGTATATAAGTATTTTGAGATGTCTCGTAAATCTTCCTCCTGTCTTGGATAGGGAGGTGGTTAGGATGGTGAAGGCTTTATTTAGGGGTAGGTTTTACTGCTCTTTCCGTTATCCATCTTCACAACATCCGTACGCACTGTACCGTAAATCTGAGATACGTAGACTCAAAAGGGTTCCAATAAGTAAGAGTAAGTATTCATCATGTCTCCGTGCAGAACCAGTTCAACGTTTTTTAGGTCCGATAAAGACCTACATTGAAGGTCGAAACTTTGATAAAAAAAATAAAATAGATAAAGCATTATAACGTTACCAAAGAAGAAATGCAAATACAAATGACAGGAAATGAAAAGAGGCTGATATTAAGCTTTCTTAATTTTAAAATCATAAATAGAATAATATATAAGGCAGAAAATCATTCCAAGAAATATACAATTACACATATTCCATGTTTGTGGAATGGTCTTGGATTGGTGTACTGTCTTTATTTGGTTAGTTTTGTTTTGGGCCGTTGGTGTAAAATGTACTATCTCTGGGTCTAGCCTTTTTCTCAAAGTTTATTAAATATAACAAAATATAACTTAACCCACTCTTTATAAATTATGTTTTGTTTGGGTAAAGAAACACCACAGAATTAATCTTTATTGTATCGACGGACTTGGTTGATTGTTATTATTTCCAAGAGAAATAGCTTGCCGATAACATGGTTTATCAAGACAAACACCATTCCATTTCTTATATAGATATACTTTCTGCCACTCGAAAATTTAGAGACGTATTTATTTATGTTTTTTTAACCTTTGAGAGAACCTAGGGTTATAATATCAATAATCTTTTATTAAAATAACAAACAATTTTATATAATTTTCTATTAAAATTAGGATACTGGATTTAAAAGACGAGAATTGAACAGAAGATCCAATTAACTATGCCCACTACTAAATTTGTTGTCGATTGAAATATGAGAACTCCTGCCCTCATATCTCAATCGACAACAAACTTCTATTTTATAAGCTCATTCTCAGATCTATGTAATCATCCATATGTACATTTTTTTAGGAGTAGGATTTTCCACTGAAGCAATGGGTCTCCTTAACCTAGACCATATATGACCTTCTTCCAGCTATTCTATCCAAGGCCTTTTCTTTCGTAGACCATGTCCTATCAAGGATTCCTCCACTTCATTATTCCAGGTTTTTCTTGGTCTACCTCGCCAGTTACTTCTTGTTCAGCATATTTTCCACGCATGAACGTCTCTTGGCAGTCTTCCTTCAGGCATTCCTTTTAAATATCCATACCACTTTAGGCACTTTTTATCAATCTCTTTCAGAATGTTTTTTTCTACTTCCATCTTTAATCTTATTGCTCTCATCTTTGATCTTTGACATGAATTCCGTCTTCTCAGCATTTATAACCAGATGCCTTTCTTGATATTCCTCCTTTAACTTTCTCATTTTATTTTATCATAAATTCTTATTTCATTTTATCATAAATTTCTCAGCATCTTCTGTATCCTGGGCGATGATGACTTGATCGTCCACAAATGATAAGTTATAGAGGAAAACATCTTCTTTCGTATACATCTAACTTGAAATTTATAATATTTTATTTAAAGAAATTCCTAAAATAATTAATTTTCAGCTTTCTTCGTTTGTTGTCATAACAATACATACTAGTAATTCCCGTGAGTTCAATATGTAGGATGGACCAAGGTAAATGTGTTATACGCATGAAATTTTTTTTTCTTTCGTGGCCTCTTCATTTAATATTTAATGTCTGACCTGACAATGTGATAGTAGATTATAGTAAGTTTCATGACTAATATAAATTGCACATCTTATAAAAAAGACAAGATTTCTATTCATTAGTTTATAAAAATACAGAATTACACTTACACAACACTTGTCATATTTGAAAACGAACAAGTGCAAAAGATAATTAATCCTTGGATAGGGTTTGGTACAATCTCCCAAATCTCTGTACTGTGATTCTTTACAAGTAACATACATTTTCAAAAATTATAACATAACAAGTCTGGGCTAATGTAACATTAAAATATGGATAAATATTCACTAAAAATCGCATCTAATCAATAAAATATATAGATTAGTATTATTGCTCGTTCCGAAAAGCATCACCACCAAGATTCACAATGCATATTATATATATATATATATATATATATATATATATATATATATATATATATATATATATATATATAATATGCATTGTGAATCTTGGTGGTGATGCTTTTCGGCTATATTATATATATATATATATATATATAATATAGTGAAAGAATGGTCCACAAAAGCTGCAAGTACCTACTTACCATTGCTTTGTCGATGACCAACGCTGTCTCAATGTACTTGGTGGCCTCAAGGACGTCCCTCTTCATCCTCCGGTCCGGGGCCAGGCCAGAGATGTGCTTGGGTCGACGGTAGGCGTTCGGCCACTCCAGGTTACCGGAGAGCGCGCAACCTTTGTTGGCCTTCGTCCGTGCCTCGAAGATAACGTGTGGGTGTTTCTGGAACAGGGTGTAAACAGGTTAGTTAATGAGAATTGACTCCAATTAATCGCTTTAATTAATAGATAGCATCCTTTGAACTCTAATATGGAATTTTATTTTCGCAGCTTCGTGTCCTTTAGCGTCGATTCTTCCATGCCAAATGAACACGAGTAACGTTTCATTGTTTGCATTGCGTTCAAAACTAAACTCTTTTGTCTATAACAAAATTATATGGATTTAACAGATAATTCATTCATCCACCATCAAGCGATTCCGCCTAGCAAGGAAAATTTGCAATGAACGAAAAATTAATTATATGATAGATATAAAAAAGTAACATCAATGCATTCCAGATGCCATCATAATGTTTATTGGTGGTCCACCATTGACCGTATTGGGAGCTGAAGAATTTAAATTTGATTTTTAATATTTTATCCTCCAAATTCAACTTTTTCGTGTCATACATTATTTTCACATTACTTAGACAAGATTCTTAAAAATAATTTTATAAAAATATAATTAACTTGAAAAATCTATGCTAATTCTTAAAATGGGTTCTCACAAAAGAAGAAACAAGTTCTGTCTCTTCTTAAAAGAAAAAATAAGTAGGTACTTAAATATATGTTTTGATAAAAATGGAAAGTGGAGTTGACTCATTTTTCATGAACAATTCAAATATAAATCAGAGTTTATAATCGTCTTTTTTTACATATCATGGATTTAATAGATCCCAAGAAGATTATGCTTCAATTTATTTTTGTTTTATGCATGGGTATGTGTATAATTAATTAGCATTTTAGTCACAGCGATAAAAATGTTGAAATTCTCCAAGAATGTGCTGAAAAGGTCGGACTTCAGATCTCCTTCAAGAAAACCGAATTTTTCTGTACAAAACATAGTCTCAATACAAAATACGGACAAATCAACAGAGTCCCTCACTTCACATACGTGGGCGAAATCCTCGAACCAACTGGACAAGAAAAATAGCCCAAAACAACCGTGTTCAAAAATTCAGAAGAGCGTATGGGAGAACAAGACAAATATACAACAAAAAATGTATGTCCCTCCACGTTAAGATTAAACATTACAATACTGTAATTAAACCCGAGGCCTTATATGCAGGGGAAACTCTTACGCTTCATAAAAAAGGCGAGCTTGAAAATATTCTAAAAGAAGAGCGAAAAATTATGAGAAAGAAGAATTTCCAATCCCGGAAATCCACAGAAAAATTATCTAATATTGCGGTAGACCTCAGGAAAAGAAGGCTAAAATTTTATGGATGTGTTAAGAGGCTTCCTGACACCAGACTAACCCACCAAATTCTTGAAAGAGTTGATAAACTGAAGAAATTCCCTTGGGCACAACAAACAAAAGCGGACATGAAAAATGCATAAATTCAACCTGAGGAAATTTTGAATCGAAATATGCACAGAAAGAAAATTGACAGGTGGAAAGTTACTCCAGAGAATGAAGCACCAAAAAGAGCAGGTACCAAGTGGACGGAAGAAAGGAAGAGAATCTTCAGTGAACAGATGAAAGCACGCTGGATCCTTCGCAAACGATATCGTAAAAAAGCTTCGTGTGTTCCGAAAGGGACCATTCACGCAAACTAATAATAATAATAATATATTAATTAGCACGATTGTATAAAAATGTAAACTAAATTTGATTTTAATATACTTAAAAGTTTCTCGATTTAAAATTTGATTCATTATTTTTGTTTTGTTATTTGTAATGTTTTTCCATGCTATAATATGTATTATATATGTTAAGAGAGAGGGTGGTTCACGTTTTCAATGGAGCTCTCATTCCGTTTCTTATCTCCTTCGACGGAGTGAAGCAAAAATTTCGCCCATTCCTCTTGTTCTTCAGCGGAGAAAATTAAAAGCCTTCGAGGACTCGCTTTAATTAAAGAGGGATCGATTGGGGAATTTCGCTAAGGACGACTAATTGAAAGGAAAAGAAAACCTGCCTCTTAGCTGCTATATCGAGATCGCCAGCCTTTCCATCTTAAGCTCAATATTAGATTCAGATTAGAAATTCTATTCGTAATAATCCACCTTCGGCATGTTTAACTCATGGAAGGAAATTCACTTGGAACCTCATCCCAATTCATTTGTGAGGTACAAAAAATTATATATATATATATTTTTATGTAAAAATTATTTAGATTTATACTTGGAAATGACGGTTGGTGTGCGACCGTATAATAAAACACATGTGTGTCTACATTTCAGCCTTTGTAAATGCTATATGAGGTTTATTTTTTAAATTTTTTTATAGCACTCCGAACCATCTTTTCATTGTTCTATATCTGAATTCCCTCGAAATAATACAAAAGATATGCATAAAATACAATTTATTCTAATTCAAAGCTTGATATGAATTGTTCGAATAAACCTGAAATTGAAAAAATCAAGCGAACGGTATATTTCGTTGAAAAACATTGGTCATATATTTCCACAACCTAACCACAGCCTATAACCAATGTTTTTTTTTTTAATTGAATAAAATTCTTTTTTGGTGAAACTAGTGAGAGTAGGTATTCCATTGGAATCTAATGTCCAAAGGCATTAGTACATTCCTCCCGTTCAAATTTTGGTTTGAAAATATAATTTATTCCAGGTATAATATAAAATTGTTGGTTTATTCAAGATGGAAACCAAATAATCTTCTTGAGTCCGATGAGCTCTAAAATGAACACTAATGAACATTAGAAAGAAGATAAAAAAAAAAGCTATTGGAGCACTGTTCTTACTATAGTAGTGTTAATAATGGTGTATTAGAATAAAGTACACGAGTTTGAATGCAGCTTATTGTAATTATGATTCATACTTACTAATTGTTGGAATAACTTACCATGGGCAATACATTTATGAATGTAAGTATTGTGTAAATTTAATGTTGCATTACAGAAAAACATCTTAAGGACGGAGGAATATTCCGAAACGTTGATGTAGTGAGGAAACGATTAAAATAGAATAATTTTTAAATATTTTATTTTCAATTATTTATAATAATCACTTACGTTCAGTAAATATTTCTTTATATTTTTTAGGTTTCTTTATAAACAGATAAATAAAACTACACTATAAAAATGTCAAAAGATTTTAGTTTTAATTTCTATTTCTATTAGGAGCCATTAGCTATTAGGAGTAGCTATTAGCAATTAGCTTCAGTAACATTTATTGGGTGTTTTATTGAATAGGTACACCAGTTACTTTTCAGTAACTACAGTGATCCATAGTAATTATGAGTATGAAATTTTGTGATCATATCTTTATATATAAATACTAGCTGAATCAGCACGGCGTTGCCAGTGAAAAGAATTGCGAGATAAAATACTCTCCCAAATTGCAAGTTTTTTTGTTTTTTATGTACAACCTTTAAAATATAATGTGAGTAACGGAAGACAGAACTGTTGTTCTTATCATTATTCATCATCATACTGTAAAGTTTGTACAAAACATTTACAAACAACTTTTTTAAGAAAAGAAAAGATTTATGTTAAACTTTTATTTTTAACTCATTAGTTATATTTTGCACATTTCATTATATCTATTGCTTTATCAAATGAATTGGAAAGTAAATAAAAGTATTATAGCGAACATAGATTCACCGAGGAAACACATCATTCAACACAACACCCAGACTTACTTTGTGGCGATGTGGAATGAAAGAAAAGGAAGACAAAAAGATATTATGTTTGCAAAACATCATTTTTACTTCCTTGTACGAATTAAAGGAAGTATTGTAATCGTAATAATCGTAATACTTCGTATAAGAAAGTATTGTAATCGCGAAAATTTTCGGTTTTCAGATTTCAACGGAAATATCCATTTTGACCATCCCTGAATCCATTTTGGATAGTTTCGTCATGGCGTCTGTACGTACATACGTTCTTATGCACGTTCGTATCTGGCATAACTCAAAAACGGTTAATCGTAGAAAGTTGAAATTTTGTATTTAGGATTGTTGTAAAATCTAGTTGTGAACCTTTTTTTTTGGTCAGTGCTTCATCACCGAAAGTGGTACTTTACTTAAAGGTCATAATTGATTTCCATCAAAAATTATATTAAAATATTATGCAGAACTTCTCAAATTTAGTATTTATAACTTATGTATTGATTTAAATAACATACTAGATTTTCGTCTAAATTGGAAACCCGGAAGCGGTACTTTACGTGAAGGTCATATTAGACTTTCATCAAAAATTATATTAAAATATAATGTAAAACATCTCAAATTTGGTAAATAGGACTTTTATATCGATATGAATGTATTTACTATATTTTGGTTAAAATTGGTGAGCCGAAAAGGGTACTTTACTTGAAGGTCATAATAAGCTTACATCAAAAATTATATTTAAATTAAATACATAAATCGTATGTTTTGGTAATAAAGGTTACAAACGCAATTTGGTTTCCAATCCAATTAAACATTTTTATTACTTGTTTTAAGTGTTAAAATTGAGTGTAAAATACTGGTTTTCCTCCCCATCTGTGTGTGTGTCAATAGAAGGATGTCGGGATGCCGAGTGTCGTTTTTGAGATACTGTAATCTTCGGAAACTCGTAACCAAATTCAGGATCACTTTTTGAACCACCGATTTATAGCTTTATAGGCTTACAAAGAAGTCATGTGTTGTCCACATCAGATATTTTTATTGTAAAGTTAGTACAATTATAAATGTGATTGTCATATTCAATAAATTGTCATATTTCTTTAATATTTTTCAAGTTGAAACTTGAGTTCTGAAAATATTTTCTAAAGTCACTTAGACTCTTTTGTATTTTTATGCTTCAATTATTAGAATTCTTAGAGTTTCTACCAGAACTTTATTCGAAACGAAACGAAACCTTTTATCAACAAAAATGTTGACTGTAAATCTTCCAAGACCAAAAGGTGAACATTTTTCTCAGTTATCGACTGCACTGTTGAGAATTCGTCTCATTTCATTGAGACGTTTTTTAAGAACAGGATCAAAATGATGATAAATTTATCAAAACGGCAATAAAGCTTCACGTTTTTACACTTTTTCCTTAATCTCCGATTTTATTAACAAATGACGCTTTCACTCAATAATTTCACTTTTGTTATAATGTTTTCTTAGTGAACTTGGCTTCACAGGTTTGAAGTTGTCGTGACAACGATTACAAAATTACCTATTTTTTAAAAAGTTTTTCCCCATTTCTCCCCCTAAGGTGTGTATTTCTAAAATTAAATGCATATAAATCTTCTTGAATAAATTCTCTAAATGATTGTGAAAACCGCATCAAAATCGACTAGCCACTTTTCGAGTGTTGCGAACACAAACAAAAAACCATAAGTAAGAATAATAAAGTTGTTCGAATTATATGAAAAAGTTTAAAAAGGATGAAAGAAGTGCCCGAAGCGTACTCTATATAAAGAAGTATTCTGTAGTGAAGGGTACATAATGGAATTTTATGATGCAATCGACAAATGAAGGTGTTCAAAAGAAATTGTAGGAAGCATACTTTTTGAAAGAATATTTCAGGGCATGTTCGGCTTCATGGTGACACACTTTAATATTGTTCATTATAAAATGTTTCTTGTTAAATAAATACAAGTATATTTTTAGTTATATTTTGTAGCGATCACAGTAGTTACTCAAAGTGTGCTGTCCCATAAAAGACTCCAATTATTTACTGCATGTTATTTATAATCAAAATTAATTAAAAGAAAAATCTGCCCCGGGGTCTTGGACGAGAAAGTCTTGTCACTTAAATTTTTCGCTAAGTTAAACTCCTTCGGAAGTTTCTATTCCTAACTCAAAAGAAAATATTTAAAAAAAAACGGAGCGGATCATTAGTATGAAAGTTGAAAATCCCCTGGAGCTGATCAAGTTAATGGCTTACTTAAGGATTTACCTAGCCATAGCGGAATTTCCTCGAGGTTAACAGGCCTCGAGATGCGAGAGCTTTGCTGCCGGTTGACGAAGTTGCCAACTGAATTAGAAAACTTCGTTTGGTCTGAGCAACACTTTTCCACGACTGACTCACGGTGGAACGACTGTTCTTCCCCTTCAGACTTTGACGATATTGCTCCGTGGATGTTCCAGGGCATCGTCAAAACTTTTTTTTTTTTCTTTTGGGGACAAGAAAACTGTCAGCTATTATGGTAATTTATCGTTTTACGGACAAATTTTACTACAGCGACAGAAGTCGGGGTGGAATTTTACCTCTCGCTGATATAATACGTGCTTTGTTAACTTTAAAAATGATTGCAGACAAATAGGGATCATGATTATTATAGTTTTTACACTTTTATTTCTAGGCTCGCGCTTGTCAATTGTACAATTGACAATCAACATCTGATCTGATGTAATCATACTATTATATAAAAGGACAGCCTGTTATTCGTTTGCGAGTCCCAACCGCGAAAACTACAGAACCAATCTTTAGCAAATTTTAAGAATAAAATCTTCCTAGATGGTTTTGCAATAATAAAATCAGCCGATAATCTAATGTACACATTAAGAGTTGAGAAAAAATAAAACGTTGAAACTGCTTTATTATTTATCTCGAGTTCGAAAAATAATATCGGCATGTTTTTTTCTACAAACCATTTGTTTTTTAAAGTATATTAAAGAAAAAAAATAAGCATTAAAAAAAATTTTTTTTTGGTGAAATAAATTAAAAAAAGTTTATGAATTTTAAATAAACTAGTCTTATAGATTTTTTTCACACCAAAAACGATTGTAGATTTTGATTCAAAACACCAAAAACAGTTCCTGATTTATCGAAACCAGGGTAGTAGCATCATGTTATGGGAGTAAGAAAAACAACCGTTTCACGGGTTAAAATGAAGCTTACTTTTTTCTTACATCTCCGTTAATTCTAATGTTGTTATTGGTATTTTCTTAATCCTTATTTAGCATTCTTTCAATCAAAGTGACATTGAGGTATGAAATTCAAGTAATTCTGTGACATTACTGAAAAAGGAAATTTTCAGCCGCCGAAACCACGCGTTTGATAAGGAGAGTTGAAGAGGAACCTAACCTTAATTAGCGGACTATGAGGAGGTAGTTCGCCATATTTTAAAGTGGCCAGGCTCAGGACGACCATCTCTTGGTCGCAAAGGCTCTACGAGACCCGAGGCTCTACAACACGCTACACCGACGCTCTACGACCCGCTATTGAAAATGATATCACAAAAAGTACTCAGCAGCTAGCTTCCGAACTTGGTTTGTCACAGTCAAGTATGAATCGTCACACAAATTAGATTCCACATGAGTTACCTTGCAACAAGCCGAACGTCGCCTGGATATGTCGCTAAACACTTGCTGAAATGGATACCAGCAAACTTCTACCGCACCCTCCCAATAATCTTGATCTTGAGCCTTTGAACTTTTATATTTTCTGAGCAATGGCTCACTTTCTTAAGAGGAGGACATTTCAAACATTGGAAAAGGCAAAAATTGGAGTAGAAGACGTTTTCCAGTCGAAACCCAAAGAGTGGTACCGGCAGAGAATTTTTTGTTCGTTAGCTCTAGCCGCGAAAACTCGAAATTTGACATTTATTTGGAAAAATACAGCTCATTGAAATTGTAGCCATGTTTTATTTCCCTACCGCTGCAGGCTGGAGGCACATAAGCGCGCTGGAAGAAAAGTATTTTAATCGGGTCAAGTTTTCAATGTACAGTTTTCAACGTTTCTATGCATTGCAGAGCTCTCTGATTAAAAAAAAAAAAAAAGAAAAAAAAGAAAAACGGCCATATTTTGATAGTAGTTCTGTTTGTGTAACAAGTGAACTAATTATATTTTGAAATTCAATTAATTCGATCTTTTATTACTACATTTATATATAGAATAATTTTTATCAAATTTTCAATAGTGTTCATTTTATAAATATATCTATATACTCGTATACATATATATGGAGCGCTTTCATAGTTAATCCACACGTCAATATCTCTCTCTCAACATATATAAAGTTTGATAAAAATAATTGTATTTATAAATGAAATATTAAAAAATTCGAATTAATTGAAGTTCAAAATAGCATTAGTTCATCCGTTCAAGACATAACAGACCAATGACCATGTCATTTTGATATTATTTAGTTTTAGCAGAACGCATCTAACCTACTTGGTTCTTTTCTGCTAACCATGTTAAAGTTAATTCAACTAAAACTTAAGAATAATCAATAAAATTCAAAAGCTCTACATCGTAACTAAATCAGTTTTGTTGGTTATAAAGACATTGTTCCTTGAAAAAAAACGGTAAAATTAAAAATATCAATTTCTAAATTTTGATGTAGATGACCTTTAGTTATAAACATATGAATAAATAGAGTTCTCTATTTAAATGCTGGTTAGTTGATTGTATGATGGGACTATTATGATACATGGTATACAAAACAGACAATTTCAATTATTAGTTTTCGGGTATAACATTTACAAATATTAGTAATGGAATCTAATTTGCATATATAAAGGCGAAGAAAATATTTAACATTTCCAAAAGAGAGAAAAAAAAATTATGGTCTGTTGAATATGAAAACAGAATTAATAAACATTTCCATTACGGTAATTGAAGGTGGAATGGGAAATGGGAAAATATATGATTAAATGGAAAGATTGAAAATTTAATCCAGCACCATTAGATGATTGGCTTATCGTTCATTTGACTCCCTACTAATGCAAATTAACCCGTTCAAATATTATCACTATTTCTAATTTAAATATTATATTTCAAAATTACCATCTGAGTCCTATTTCATAATAAAGCACAAAAGTACAAGTATCAGTGGTAAAAATATTAGTGGAAAATTTTGTTTTTAGAGGTTACAGGTTACTTATCGTCTTTAGATAATAATAATTTTATTCAATGTTTTTTTTTTTTTTAATTTACTATTTTTAATATAACAGTTTTAAATGCTATTTTATTTTAACATTTTACTTATACCTTATTATGAAACAGGGGGTGTCTATAAAGTAAAGTACGAGATGTTACATATTGTTAAAACATTATTATAATGCTGAAACACGATATTATTTAAAATAGTGATATTGAAAAAAAGTAAATTAGAAACAAAAATTATAACCTAATGACGATAAGTAACTTGTAGCCTCTTAACACGAACCTAACCACTTGTACTTTTCTCGCTTGTACTTGAACATTATTATGAAATAGGATCCTGATGGCTATTTTAATAAGTGTTATAGACATTGTTTTGTTATGTCACATATTCACTATTAAAGATCAACATAGTTACCGTACCCCTTCAGAATGTAATGTCGAAAAATTTAAAACCGCAATATACGAGTTAAATTTACCTATCACCATATTACAATTTGATTAAAGGTGCGGTGAGTACATAATGTCACAACATAACCTGCTGTTCGTTATTTCAGACAATTCATCTGATGCTTATGAAGTTTTTTTTTACAGGAATATTTCGTTTAAAAATCGAAAATCAGTTATAATATTCTTTACTTTGAGTTCAATTTGAAAAAATAAAAGTACAGAATACAAATTCATTAAGTAAAAAAAATTAAAATTGAAGTAATGATGAATTAGATAATAAATGATGAGCATAACTTGAAAAAATTCTTTCCTCAAAATGATTATGTTCTTCATTCTTAGAGTGAATAAAAGACAATGGCCATGGAAATTTATCGAGATCATATATTTTGAAAAATCTACAACGGTTTGTCCAAGACGCCACAAAGACTGCTGCTTAATAATCTACTGAGACAAAAGTCAATATAGCTGAATTAATTGTTTTTTAGACCAAAATTATTTGTACTTGGATGGAAAAATGACATTTCGATATAGAAATGTTTTTGTAAGCAAGGGATGAAGTTCGGAAGAGTTTTTGTATCATAGCAAAGGATGACGCCGGAGACAAGGGACTACTTTTGTGAAGGTTAGGTGTAAAAAGAGCCGAAGAATTAAAAGAAATGTTGCTGTTCCAAGAACGTGAAGGGCAAACGCAAGTCCGCCACTTTGTTCTTACATTTTAAGCATACAAATTAGAAATTGGTATTGTATCTGAACACAGACAAAAGCTGGAATGCTCTGCCAGAACGCTCTGGAAAAGGGAAGATAACATAGTATAACGAATCTCTACAAAATATTCACTCGCATGGTAAGGAGTATATATATATCAATGTATTTATGGTAAAAACTAATCAGGAGTGGGGTGGAAGCAGCTAATATATTAGTTTACTTTCAATTACCTATTATAAAATATAATGTAAGGGAAAGCATTGCTATCGCGAAAAATTTCGAATCCGATTTTTCAACGGAAGTACACTTTTTAAGTTATCCTGATTCCAAATAACCAAGTCTTCCAAAATGATCTCGGTGTATATGTGTATTTCTTAATTCTAGCTCAAAAACGAAAAATTGTACGAAACTGAAATTACGTATTTAAGATAGATATATGCTTGAGATGTAAATCTCAGTAATTTTTTTTCTAAATATCTAATAATTAACTGGAAATTTGTTTCAATACGGGAATTTATTTACATCATTTTATGATTTCCTGTTTATCATCATTGTTTTTATGCATATTCCCTTTTTTTGCAATTATAAAAATTGTATGACACTGTTGGTAAAACTGCATTTATCTTATTTTATACCTCGTTACTTGCCAATTTTGTTTTCAATTCTAATCTCAAAATGTGAGAACGTAATATAAGAAAACGAGCGTATAATTTTGAAAACGATTTGGAGGAATCTCATTGCTTTTTTAATTTCTAATTTTTTTGTTAGTAGTATTGCAATACCGAAGGAATATAATCTCCAGCCTCAATTACAAGGGTTTCATGCTGCATTTAATACGAAATATCCTCTAAAATCTGAACATTATTAACAATGTCCAAAACCCAATTTACATTTAACAAAAACACACAAAAAAATATGATGCCCGCCACCTGACCGATAACCTATAAATGTGCCCCCAGGTAGAATAAGGTTGGGATCTCCTGGTCTAGGACGTAGTTATCTATGCCTTTGGGTAAAGCAAAAACAATAAAATACAAATGAGTAATAAAGCTAAATCGGTAAAAAATGCAGACAGTGCCCTTTACCTCCGAGATATATATGTATATACACGAAGAGATATAGGCAAGAACTATGGGTCGATAGATAAACGGGAGGCCGGGACGGAATGAGATTGGAGGCGAGTGAAGCGAAGGATAAAATCAGAAAGATCGGGAAATGATGAAGCGGCCCTAACCAGCGAAGCAGTCGTGAAAAATTCCTGTTCCTCATCGGAGGGGAATAAACCTATCCGCCTCGGCCGGTGTAATCCTCCAGGATCGGATCAAGTTTTCATCCCCAGCGACCCAAGTGCTTATATATTGAATCCCGCTCCGCCATCGTCTTCCATTGCTACTTACAGTCCCGTCCAATCGGCAATGCTTCTCGCCGGCTTAGGTTCCGGCTATTGCCTTGTTTTCATGGCAGGTTTTGCCGATTAAAGAACCATGTTCTAGTGTCTCTTTTCAATTTCAACTCATTCGATCATAACATACTTAATATTCTAAATCCTGAGGGATCCTGGTCAAATCTATCTTTTGAGCCTAGGCATTTTCGACCCAAGTTTAAAGTGTAATAAGACCTGCTGAGAGACAATATTTCTTTCGTTGAGAAAATATACTGCCGAAGGTAAATTATGATTTTCAAGATTGGACGTTTAAATAAAGAAAACAAATGAGATTTGAATTTGTTTGCTGATTCCTACCAATTTTTTTGTCTACCTTCTTCTCTATTCCTTATCATATCTTCTTATCCTGTATGATTCTGATTATCTCTTGTTGGAAAATAATAAGAAGCTAAATGAGCCCATTCACCTATTCATTTTTGGGATCTCCATAGTAAAACAAAATCATTAAGACCTCTATCTTTAATCAAACGTTAATCAATTTATTCAATTCTCACCGAGAAAATGTAGGAAAAAAAAATATGACGAAAAGGATATTTAATTTGCGCTTAGCTCGAAAAATATGCATTTTATGGTCAATTTTGTATTTAATTATTTAAAATATAATTGAATGAATGAACATCATCTAAATTGGACCGTTATTAGCAAAGATACGAGGTATTAGACATCATAGCTATGTTTTTACTTTCATACCGCTATTAGGTAAGGAAAGTGCAGTAATCAGGTCAAAATTTCGATGTGTAGTTTTCAAAGTCTTTATATTTTCCAGAACTCCGTCTATTAGGAAGAAAATTAAATTTTCTACAAAATAAAAAAAGAACCATCTAAATCGGTTTAGTATTAGCAAAGATATAGCGCATTGAACTTGCAAACAAATGTTTAATAAAGCATTTTGTACATGTTCCTTAGGAAACCGGTTCTACTTTATTAATTTTTTAAAACTTGTACATACATCTTCCGGAATAATCTTGATTCTCATTTGAAAGATAATTCAAATGTCTGCAAAGCTAACCATTAAAAATAAAATTCTTAATTGGATTAAAATTAGCTAAGATATTATGTGAGACATCAGATATTTTTCATACTAGATTCGACAAAGTATTTTGTAAAATATTTGTGAAAGTCAACATTCCATTTACATCAGCATCCAGAACTATATTGTAGTTTTATTTATAGAACCATTTATTTGATCTGGAAAAGTGGTTCCACCGATGGAAAATTAAAATAAATGCAACCAAACCGAACTAGGACAACTTCTCCGTATGGAAATTTCACGTACATCTGTAAAAATCGACAACTCAGTATTTATGAAGCACTATGCACGTTTCGGATTATGTTTATCTCAGACTATGTTTGAACAAAAGACCCAAACTGAACATACATACAAAATTAGAAAGACATGGACTGACAAGACGATACCAAAGACTATCACATCTTTTGTACTACAGATCCTCACATAACTTACAAAACAAGCGACTGATCTACTCGCATACCACTAAGACCTATTCGAACATAAGGAGCAGAACTTAACGATTCAGCAAAACGAGTCCACACGCAAGATATAATCAACAGCCTAAAATTATTCAAAAAATTGTAAACGTACCTTGGTTTATTTCAAATGACACCATCCACAACGACATGAACATTCAAAATCTTACGACGTACACCGCATTTCACTCTTCAGCTCATAATCACCTCAATCCGCTCCTTTTATTACTTTTCTACTCCCTGTTACCCGGTCTGTATGAGCGAAACTATAAAGATAGTGCCCTGGAGATCTCATTAATCAGCAATAATTTAAAATCGAGACTTTTATCAAGTAGATCGAGGACAAAAAAAAACAAAACAATCACATCGAATTTTCGATGGATTACAACACAGAAGCAATTATAGTATAAAAGAATAAAAAAAAAAAAAAAAATTAGTATTTTCTTACAAGTTATTAGCTATCGATTTATTAACTATATTAAGTTAATTAATTGATATCCGTTATTATTTCACTTACATAAGGTACCATTGGATTCTTTTTGTATGATTAAAATTAATTGTCATGTATCAAAAAAAACAAATCATACATTTGAAGACAATTGAGAAAAAAAATGCTCTGAATACAAAAAATACATTCACCTAAATTTTGATCAAATAAAGTTGAAATTAGCAAAATGAGATAATAAAAATGTAAATTATGAAATATCACAGTCGGATCACTAAAACCATTACAAAATGAGGCTAAATTTTAATAATATGAATTTCTTCATATAAAAGAAAAAATAATAATAAAATTAATGTAAACGAGGATTAATCAAATGCTTTAATCATGACCATGAATTAAATAGAAATCTTATCTTTTTTTTTTAATTGAAATACTCATGTGTATGGATTTTATGGCCTGTTGCATCATTATTTTAGTTAATTACTCTCTTAAAATTTTGTTTAATATTTGATTTTATAATATTACTCATCTACTTGTTACATTTTTTTTGGATTTGCTAAACGCGTTTTTGATTTTTTTTTTTTTTTTTTAATTCTGATAGTCAAACCATTCAAATATCCATAATATATTGGGATTGGATATAAACATACTAATAAAAAATGATTAATTACCTTGTTGATAGTTGCGCTACTGACTACGAAATATTGATAATCAAGAATATCGTAGATTTATTTTCAGTTTAAATATTTTTAAAGGTAATAGGTCAACCTGAAGAAAATAAGTTTTAGTTATAATGCAAGCATGCTTGGAAACTGGTTTAGTGTACCTAGCTTATTTCAGTTCCTGATTATAGTTTCCACAGTTACTTGCAGAGGGTAAGTAGTAATACAAATTCGAAAAAAAAAAATTAGAGTTAAGGTTATAACTACCAGATATATAGTTTAACTTCAGAAAAGTTGGTAACAGTATCTGAAGGGTTTTTTTCCAGTGTGATATGATTTTTTTTAATTTATATCATACCACTAGCAATATCAATGCTTTATTTAATACTGAAATTATCACATAATATAACTTTGAATTAGCTTTGTCTAATGAGGAGATTATATATTTATTACTAAGATTGGTTCCTAGAGAGAGAAAGGGATTGCTCCAGGATCAGTTAAAGCTGATGTTGACCTTCTGACAGCATGTGTCCGAGCTGAAGTTTTCTTGGCAGCCCTTCCACTTAGCTGTTGGGTTGCCAACACTTTTCATGATCTGGAATGATGGCTAAGTGGCTTACAACACTACTTGGCCATCTAGTTTTTTTCTGGCGTCGTTGACATTACTATCAGGATTGTCCACGATGAAATATATATATATATATATATATATATATATATATATATATATATATATATATATATATATATATATATTTTTTTTTTTTTTTTCTTTTTTTTCGGTTGGCTCTACAGACCTTGTAGATCTTTGGCCGCCTGAACCAGCCTTCTCCACCTCTGCCTATCTTGGGCCACTGCTTTCCAGTTTGCTGCATGCAGCTCTTTCGCATCTTTGTTGATCCTATCTATCCATCTGGTTTTTGGCCTTCCACGTGGTCTCTTGCCAACTATTGTGGCATTCATCGTTGTGAAAAGGTGTCCTGATGGATTGCTTCGAGCAACATGCCCCGCCCATCTTAACCTCCTTGCCTTCATATCATGAGATATTGACTGACCAGTTTCTGTAAGTAGTTCTTTATATGTTATATATATATATATATATATAAATGTATATATATTATTGTATAAAGCTGATGAGTTTGTTTGTATGAACGCGCTAATGTAGCGCTAATGCGCTAAGGAACCATCTATCCGATTTTAAAAATAATTTTTTGCGTAAGATAGACCGTTTTAGGCTTTATACCATCAAACTACGACCAATAGGAATGGAGAAGTAACAATAAATAAAATGCTAGGAGAAAAATAGTCTATCTTGCATTCCTTTCGTTGTCATGACCACTATAAATAAAGCTGAAGAGTTCGTTTGTATGAACTCGCTAATTCAGAAACTACAAGTCCGATTTCAAAAATTCTTTTGATATAATCCGTGCATTGAGGAATGTTTTAGGCTTCATAACATCGCCTAAGACCCTAAGGTCATTTCATTACCATGTAAGTTATCTTGGCCGGGAACCTATTGAAATGTTAACTGCCAGCCTTCACAACCCAGTTCGTTTAATGTCCTTCTGCACTCCAAAGTTCTTGTGCAGTGAGTTATATTGTTACATGTCAGATTCCGCATGACAGCTTGCGAATCGACCAAAAAACTGCTTTCCGTATGGAAACGATTAATTCAAGTTGGGTAGCAGCTGCTTGAACTGCGACAATCTCTCCGTCATAATTGCTTAGTGAAGCGACGATTGCAAGATGTACTATTCGGCACTAATATCCGGAACCTGTTTCTCCTGTTCCTGGTATTGATGATCCGTCCGTGTCAATGTGTACCCATTTCTGTTCTTGATAATAGTTATGTATGGGTTGGAACGCGGCCTGTTTCAATTCCGCTTCATAGGAGACATGTTTTGGCCGTTTATAAAATTTTAAATTGTATGTAGCTTGCGGTAGGTGGTCGAAAGCGTCCTGGAAAGTTTTAAGCGTTGTTACATCAATAAGATACAGTCCGTACTTCTCATATGATTTGTTGTGTGGTGCGATTTGAGTTTTGAGCCAGTTAGTTGCTTATTGGTAATTGTCCTCCTGCTGCTTATACAATCAGAAACACAATGCATTTATTTCAAGGCGAACCTGAAGAGGCTCCACTTGTGCCCGAGCTTCCATAGCTGCCACTGGAGTGGATTTAGCAGCTCCGGTAATCACTCTGGGGTGACTGTCACTTCGCTTCCATATTCCAGGACCTAGACTGATGTATTTTGTGTGTTGTCCTTAACACATCTTGGTTAGCACCCTATTTCGCAGCAGTGAGTCTTTTCAGTAAACGAGTTCTTTTCATTGCTTTTCCCACGCAATGTTCGACATGTGGCTTCCAGGTGAGTCATCGGTTCAGGGTAATTCCCATGTATTTTGAAATGTTACATTTTTTCAGTTTTCGATGTTTCCGTTAGCCAGCTTGAGCATTGTCTAAGATTCCATGTGTTTCGATGAACTGGTTTAGACGGTTGACAATCATCTTCTCTGCTAGTTTACAACATTAGCCGAATATAAGCAGACAAATAAGTAGCAAAGACACTTCTGAAGAATCAAAATAGCCTACAGGAATACCATAAGTCTTTTCGAAGCTGACTTTACCATCCAGGAATTAGATGATGCTCTGTCTCATACTAGAGTATTGTGTTCATGTTCAGATTATCCGAGACGAGAACGTGTACTCGTTCAGGTTGGGAAAGTTTTCATTGTTTTCATAGGTCGAATTACAAATTCCTCCTCATCAAGGAGTCAACTTTTCCTAAAATCTTAATTTTTTTTTTTTACTCTGAGGAAAGATATTTATGTAGTTCTCTCCAATAACGATGCCATCATTTGTTAGTATAGAACAGAGTTGCTTGTATCAATTTTTGGGAAATTTTAAAGTTTAGTTTAATAATTGAGATTTCGAATTTGGACAATTTCTATCTATTTAGCAAGTATTTTTTTTAGACTGTCCATATGAGATATACTATCTGTAGTTATTTACTGCTACTTGAGAAACTCAAGGCTTTGTTTTAGAATTTTCCATAGTATTCCTAGTTTTTCTCTCATTAATTAAGAATTAAACGAATTAAAAGTTATTTAAAATGTTATTTTAATTTACAAATTGATTTGAACTGAATCTCATGAATGAACCATTGATTTGGTGTGGATTTCCGCAGCCAACTTTGCAATATATGTTTCCTCTTAACTCGATCACGCGAGTTAAAAGGAGGGAGAGGTAAAAGTTCATCAAGCCTTCTTTTCACTTCCTCTCCTCTTCTCTCCCCCCGACGACGCTAAGACAAGGTATCTTAATAGAATCAGCAGAGGTCTCAGTGTCTTCCAAAGAAATGATCATTTCAATTTGGGAGTTTGAAGCGGCAATCAGCGGCTCATTGAAATACAGCCCAACTCGATCAGCGATGCTAATCGAGTCCTGCCTGCAGGACAATCGAGTTAGCACTATCGATAATTACGGCAGGACCTAGCCATCAGGAAGGAATTCCGGGTCGAAATGGGATATCCTTATTTAAATATCGGGTGGAATAAAAAAAAAAGGGTAGAAAAGTGGTTATATTCTCGTCAGAACTTTATACTGACTGTGAGTAAGATTTCGCAAAAACATTTTAAAATCATGAATATGGTTTCTAGACCAAGATTGAAGTTCTACGAAAAATTTCATGTCGTTGAAAAGGCCTCTTCGCATACTGTAAGCAGGCAACAAAGAAGTTGTCGAGGGAGAAAAATCAGTAACATAAGTTTTTTAGTTAAGAAATACCATTTTTGTGCTTTATTTTTTCAACCAAGTGCGGATGTGTCTTCTGTTTTATATTATACTATTATATCATTATTATAAAACTATAATAATAAAATATTAATATTATATTATAAAATATTAATATAATATTTTTTTTTCTTCTTATAGATAAATATGAATATATTTTTTCCTCTTGCATGTACTGATACGAGTTTGAATTTACAAAAAAATCTTTATTACTCATTTTTAACTATTATGAATTGTAATACTTAAAACTAAAATAAAGGTATTTTAAAAAATATAAAATAATAAAACAAGTAATAGTTTCTTTAAACCTGAATCGACCAATTTGGTAAGATATAAGATAAAGAAAATAATCAAATAAAGAGCGTTACAATCCGAAAACCACCTCCGTGAAAAAAAAAAAAAGAATAGAAAATAAATTCTCCCGTTTTTTTATAATATAAGATAATTAATGAAATAAAACTAGTTAAGATGTTGGAAATATAGTTGACCTTAGAACTAATTATAGAAAGAGTTGGTAATTATAATGTATATTGCCTAAGTTTTAGGTCTTCATTAGGGCTAAGAAAAAAAATATAACAATCAGTATGAAATAGGATAAAGAATATTATGATAAGAAAATAAAATGATACCAAACAGTAATAATAGATGATGGCAAAAAGTAATATAGAGAAGATATCAACTATTATGAAAATAAAAGGGTATGAAAATAAATGAAGATTATTATGATAAAATAAAGTTGTATATGTAAATAATGAAAATTGAATAAATGAAATATTATGTATTATATGTGAGACATAATAAAATGCACGAAAACATGATGTATAAATAACAAACTAAAGAATAAAATAATGATAAAATAAAGAAGTATGATGTAAAGTTATGAAAGCCAAAAGATGATAAGACACGATTATAAGTTAATATCATATATGGGAAAAAATGAATAAGGATAAAAACATAATGGGATAGAAGAATATGATTAGAGAAAGGGGAAAAATTCTTAATAATATGAAAGACGTACGGACATTTCTATAAATCCTGTAAAACCTTAGGCCAAAACGTTGGCACACTTCCTCCATCTTAAATTGAAAAAACAAAAATTGCAATTTTTCATTTGATTTCGCCAACAAAACAGTCTCAAGCCCAAATATTTTACAATAGATGATTTTCGACACCACCATTTGTTAAGTGTATTGCCTCAATAAAAGGACATATCTTCATTTGTATTGTAATTTTTTATATCTATATTAAATTTATAACTAATTTATATGATTAGATAAACACTCATGTAAATTATTTTTTAAATATAAAATGCACTCACGGAGAGATCTCCGCCGTAGAAGGGGTGGATGACGAAGGTTTCGTTGCCAACGTGGATGACGCCGGACACTCCATTGCAGGTGTGGAAGGCGGCGGTGGCACCTGGGTAGTCTTTCACTGTGCCGTGGTAGTAGCAGTGCTCGATCTCCTTAACAAAGATATATTTATTACTTGATAGCATATAACTGTTATTACTACAACTAAAAAGAACAAACAATTACAATATCGCTCATTAAAAAGAAAAGTATTTTTTGAATACTTTGGGATGACAGGCTACGAACTAGTGGGCTTGCGTGGGTTTGGAATATTGAAAGGAGGCAACGAATTCGGGCCAAATCTGCAATATATGGAATATTAAGGTCTTTATGGATTATTGCATTTGTGACATGATATGGAGTATTCCAAGAATTTTGTAAGGATTAGGTTCGGAAGGAATTCAATGTTTTTTTTCTTATTTTTTTTCAAGGAGTCCCAAAGCTCAACTCCATATGTCCCAATAATCCTTATGGACTATGAGCTTTCTATAATAATTTGGATGATTGGAGTGGTTCTTTGATTAAATAATGAAGTGATTGGAATCATCTGGTTCTGCCAATCTTGTGTGATGATTCCGTGCAAGATGTTTATCAAGCGTAAGTCCTCAGCTACCGGATCTGTCCAAAAGGGATAGGTGGAACGTTATTAAAGCATACTGTGGGACAGGATGTGGGCTTAATTATATCTTTTAATTATTAATTCGAGGTGAACACTTATTTCAAACTGCGGCAATAGGTAAAAAAAAACCCAGATAAATCAAATAATTTAAAATTATGATATCAACATAAATATTTGAGTCATAAAACATTATATTTTCGCAATACACAACCAAGGTGTAATAAGATTAGAGTACATCTTTTACATTAAAAATGTAAACTTTAAAGCGATGAAAAAAAATTAAATAAAAAAAAAACTGAATTCAACTTGTTTATGGATGATTCTCAGGAAAACGTAGATTTTCAATGACGAATTTCCCCAAAAGTATAGCTCTCAAAAAAAATAAAAATATAAGCACGATCTTTGACTAACAATTAAGAGAATAAACCACATATTTGAGATCAAAATGACATTTTATAATAAATTTATTATAATTATAAATATAATATTTATATTATAATAATTAATAAATCTGATAACAAAAACTGAAAAAAAAATATATCACAAAAACTTAAAAAATTACTAAAAAAAGGATTTCAAATGTTTTAATGCTATTTAGTGAAGTTCAGAAACATGTACCACCTTGATTCTCATTTCCATAGGTATATTGCCAACCCCGTACACAATAGATGCACGTTACGGACAACTCACACTAATTCGAATAATCAGTATTTAAAATTCCTAATGAAAAACAGAATTCGATTATGGAAAAAAATTAATTATTGCTTGAATAAGTGAAACATTGAAGCATGGGATGTACATTAATAAAATGTCCTACTTGAGTGACGTTCTTCTCTACAACACTGTCTGGAAACTAGTGTCTGGGGATCATGAAAGAAAAGCTATTGCCAGAAAACAGGACTGTCGTAACCAAATGACACCCTAAAACCCGTTCGTCCCGCCAAAGCATGAGTAGAGAGTATTTTTCACTCAACAACGGGATGGACTCATTTCTTGTATACATTGTTCATGGAGCTCAAAAGTATATATAGTTTGTGGTAATAAAACGAAATAATCTTCACCATTACCAAGCCAGTTGCTGAAACCGAAGCCTTTTCTGACTGATTGTATATTTTGAAGCCAAGAATTGGGTTTTGAAATCTGAAAGCAGTAGTGGATAAAGCCACGGTACGGACTTTTTTGATATTCATGGAAAGGAACTAGCTAATAAATTAAATCAATCTCCAGCAAACGGTGGTCGATCTGAACATCTGAATATATATAGAAAATATTTTTAAAAAGCTAGGATTCTAGAGCATATAGTCCTGATACATCAAAATTACCCTTTTCTTGAGAATCACAAATTACCCCTTATCTACTTTATTGTGACTAGCGCAGAAATGGTCCCGTCACACAGAAATAAAAATATTCATGGTTCTATTCAAATTCTATTAAACATTTTAAAATTATTTTAGTTTGATTTAGTGTCAAATTTTGCTATTTTTCTAGCTTAAATTGTACTTTATCAGATTTCTGTTAAAAGAAAATATATATATATATATATATATATATATATATATATATATATATATAAGTCTTAATGCTTCGTTTTTCAAATTGGATTGTTTTATGTTTTTATAATTATTGTCATTTTGCTCCAGAGGATATTATTATAAGATACACGTTCAATTATTGTTATGAAGGCGCTAATCGCGGAGATAGGTAGCGAGGCAGGCCTGTAATCAAGTGCTAATATCCTGGAAAGCGCTAAACGGAAAATGGATGAGGTCGGCTCCTGGCTATGACGGATCGCCATCCCCCCTCCCCCTCACCCCTCCAGCCTCTTTCTCCAACTTTCCATTTCCTATCCATTATTCATAACCATACCTCTCTTTCCTATACAGTTCGTTTCCAGGTCCAGGCCGATTGCCAGGTAGGTATGTAGTAACTAGTAAAAACGGGGTTCCCATATTCCAGTTATATAACTTCACAAAGATCCTCGATAGACTATTATCTGAGGGACGGAAACGAACCCAAAGCCTTGGAGTATTTTTCTTTTCGAAGAGACAGATATATATATATATTATATAATAGCCATTAGTCGGAGAGAGCAAATAATTTAATAAATAAAAGGCCCATTATGCAGAACTTCTTTTCGAGGAGGGGGGATTTCAATTTCCTTTCGGTGGAGGGATTGAATGAGAAGGCAAGTAATAATTAAGAGTCTATAGTGGCGTATGTTTTAATGATAAGCATGAAAATTGGATAAAACATTATTACTCAAAATTAATATGAAAATCAATATTTTTTCAAAAATTTCAGGAGGAGGAAGATATACACCGTCCACCGAATCTCTTCAAAATCCAATTCCATCAGTTTTAACGGAATCCGTCCATCTTCGTTTCAGTCTATTTCCCGAAAGACAAGATTGAAGCAATAATTATAAACTTTAAAATCTGGGCCAAACTAGTGGGGAAAAAAACGTTAACGAACTTATCTACTAAACAAAAGAATTTAGCTCTGAAGAATCGTCTGAAAAAGTGAAAGCTTAAATATCAGCTCATCTTATGTCACATGTCCCTAGACTTGGAAAAAATTTATTTGAAATAATAATTGAGAAAAAAATTGTTGACTGTCCAAAACGAATTATTTTTAAATAATCAATATCATCATTTTACTTTAATCTTATGTGTTACATGATTATTTCTCGAAATAAGCTACTTGATGACTGATGATATAATTATTTCACGAATCAAGTTATTTTAAGATTCACGAAATAATTGTTTCACCAAATATTTTTTCTGAATTTATAATGCCAAGTTTATCTAAATACATTTTATTCTGTCAAGAGACCTCATCAAGCTCAAGTTAAGAAATTATCCGAGGGCATATTATCCAGGTCAAAATTATTTTATAAATGAAATTACTCATATATGTTTGTTGATTAAGGTGAACACTCCAATATATAAAAATAAAGGCAGGCTGCTTTTATTTCACCACTTTATTTATTATGATGCAACTTTTCGGCCTACAAGCCATCCTCAGGCATCTCTGTAAAAAACCCCTATTTAGTTCAATTTTTAATATGACAGTATATTCATTTTAAATAATTTTAGTATGTATATTGTATTTATTAGAATATTTAAGTATAATTAATTCTGTGATATGTTAAAAATTGAACTAAATAGGGGTTTTTTACAGAGATGCCTGAGGATGGCTTGTAGGCCGAAAATTTGCATCATAATAAATAAAGTGGTGAAATAAAAGCAGCCTGCCTTTATTGAAATTACTCATTTTTTCATTTACATTATTTTATTTATTATATTTTTTAACATTAGAAAGTAAAAACAATTGGAAAGTAGATGCTAATGTTATTAACATGAAAATGTCAAAACATTTCGTTCACTACTACTTTATTGGTAATTAATATTATTTGTGGATTTAAAAAGTAATTTCACAACTGTAGTTATTTCAGAAATACATCTCTTTATTTTAATGGTAATAGCCAAATAATAACTTCTAGAAATACATTCACGTAACTATTAATTTCTAACGGTCTGCCTCATTGAATACATAACCAATGTACTCATTTGCTTTGAAAAATAAATGTCATAGTACGACGAAAGCTTGACGACCAGTGTGAAAAGAGAGAAACAGAAATGTTTTTTTTTCAAACGCATCTTTAACATCTTCAAACGCATTTTTTTTGTTTTAATCAAACGCATCTCCTCGCATGAGCAAAAACCCGTGTGCGTAGCCATTAACACATTTGTTTAATGCGCAAGAGTTGATGCGATATCCTTCGTATCTCACAACACTTTGATTTAAAATATTGTATGCCTTTGTCCATCAATATTGTTTTTGTATATACTGTATAGATTGTAAAATTAAGTACTATTTTTTTTCCGTATAAATAACAACAAGATCGTGGTACAGATGGTTTCAGTCTCTTCGTGTAAATTTACTAACCTGTTGGCATTCATCCTAGCCTTTACTTCTCTTTGGAGAAAGACAAGTTATTAATTAGAAAATAGCAAAAAACTATGACGACATAATCCTATATTTCGTTTGTGCCACTACGTCGTGCATAGTCATAAGGTAGGATGTTGTTCAGCCAATTCTACTCTCAAGAATGCAAATTATGCGTTGAACTAGAAAAATTATGATATTGTTCATATTATAAGTCTTCACACAAGTCAACCTACTGAAATGAATCCGAAAATTTTATAAAACTTTAAAAAAGTAAATTTTTTTTAGTTTTTTTTTTTAGGCCGCTGAAACTGAATGTTATTTCAAAGAATACAAAATTTGAAATAGCCGACCATATGTAGTGCATAAATATTTTAAATAATTTCAATAAAAACCAGTACACTGGCATTTTAGATTTATATATTCAACACCATAAATACTATGTTCAGGCTGCATGAAGTGCATAAATATTTTTAATAATTTCAATAAAAACCAGTAAATTGGCATTTTAGATTTATATATTCAACACCATAAATACTATATTCAGACTTAATGAATATTTACTGCTTTTTTACAAAATTAATAAAAATTTATGTTTTATGGGAGCCGCTCCTTATTGGATCGGCCATTTTGTATTTTGTAGATTTTACATAAAATTTAATTTCATTGGCCCCCAAGAACATTTAATCATTTAGTTTTTAAATCTTCAAATATCTAAATCTATTTTACCCAATATTTATATTAAATTTTCTGAGCAAGCCTATGCCGAAATTTTTTTTTTAATAGTTAAATTAAAATTAAATAAGAATAATGACAACAAAATAACGATATAAAAATATGAATAAAATAAAACGCGCATGGAATACTATGGAATACGTTTACTAATCATAACCGTATGATTGATAATAATAATCATAGTTATAGCCTTAGCAGCTCTAAATTTGTTATTATGATTTAATTCTTGACTATTATCTTTATCAAGATTATTTATCAAGATTAATCTAATAAAAACCTATTATAAACCGTTTGCAAGAAAAAATTGATAACTAGATGTGTGTGGGCTCTATCCGACTGACGGAAAATTTGGGAATGAATTGGAACATGGTGATCAAACAGCCGGAAGGAACAAAGAGAATTTTAATCAGGCCGCAAGAAGAATTATAGCGTTACTACCCAATTCAAGGAATCCCATGATTACATTTCAAATATTCATTCCCTTTTGGGCTAAATGGCCAAAAGATTTATTAAAACCATTAGTATATTTCACCGACGCTAATTATTCTCCGGAAAAGGAAAACAATTATTTTTTTAGCTGTTTCTCTGAGTTACTATCATCGATATTTGACCAAACTTCCATTTTTGATTTGTTGAAATATCAACTCGAGATGCTGAAAAATATATAATGTGTAAATAAATACGCAGATAAGCGATTAGTTTTTCCTTAACAGTATTTTATTATTAACAACGTTGCAACGTTTTCCTTATATTAATAAGAGAAGAACGCAGCATGTTTTCATTTATTAATACGTTGTACGTTAATATAAAACCAAGTATATATACAATGTGTCTTAATAATTAAGGAAAAACCTAAGCGGAATATTGTCCTTAAAAAAAAAAAAAAAATCAAGAACAAATTTTCGAGAAAATGTTCATTCAGGAAGTTTTTTTTTACATACTGAGGAAAATACAGATTCGATTAGATCATTCGAAAAAGTTTTAGTTCTACTGTGATATAATTTGATTTTCAATCTTCAGGGTTACTTTTAAAAATGGGCAAATATCCGTTTAAAGATCTGATTAATTTAAATATTACATATTACTTAAATTAAAAAAAGAAATAAATAAAAACACCTAAAACTTGTCTAGTTTCATAAAAACCACTTAATTTCACGGATATTAAATTAAATTGATATTAAACCCTAGAAAACAACGTTCCATTATAGATAGCAAATTATGATTGAATATTAGACATTATAGTTCAATTAAATATTTATTAATTTAGAAAACAATTGGGTGTGTAAATTTTAGATAAATGGATGTTCAGTATATTGGAGTTTATCAAATCTAATTTTTAGTGAATTTTACCACACACAGACACGCAAAATGAGTTTATCCTCTTAAAATAAATAGATTTGCATGGATTTTTCCTTTCCATATAACTCTACCGAAAACCCCCTCTTCGTTCAAGCCTTGCTATAAGCATTTATAGAGTTAAGATCCAAACTACTTTGGGTATAAATTTTCTTATTCTTGCTCCTCAATTTCAGTTGTTTTTATCTAGTTAACTTTCCTTGTGTAATTCTTTATTTGACCACACCACTATAAATATTTTATAAGGAAATTGTTAGTTGTTTCTTGAGAATTCATTAATCGAAAATATCGGAAATTTTTATTTTCATCAGATAAAAAAAATTAAATTTTGCAGCTAGTAGTTTAACTTGCTCCTGAACCATTACAACACATATTGCAGAAGCACACATCATCATATGTTTTATTTTTAAGTTTTATTCATAATTTATTAAAATTTAAGATACCTCCTGATATTTAATGCCAATTGTAAATTGATTGATGGACAAGTTTTTTTTTTTCTTTGAAAAGCTATTTGTAGATAAAGCTACAAGCTTATGAATAAAATGTGTGTTGCAAACAAAAATAATTTTATAAAAACAAGTTTATATACATTTGTCTGATAAATGTTCATGTTTCTCATGAATATCTCAATTCTCAGTCTTTTATTTTAATTTGACAATTTTTTTCTACCTGTATTTTTATCAAAGACATTTTATTTAAAATAATAATACTTTAATAATATTCAGAATATTACAACTTATATTACAAAAATTAAAAATTGCAAGCATGATGAATAACCAGCCCCGAGCCGAATTTTCCAGAAAATTGAAGTTCCATGAAAACAAAAATCGAGAAGGAGTTTTACACTACCATAAGCATAATGAAAAAGAGAACA
The DNA here is from genome assembly GCA_948150685.1 of Rhaphigaster nebulosa. Taxonomy (NCBI): domain Eukaryota; kingdom Metazoa; phylum Arthropoda; class Insecta; order Hemiptera; family Pentatomidae; genus Rhaphigaster; species Rhaphigaster nebulosa. The sequence goes on from OX411311.1 coordinate 62,327,796, forward strand.
GTATGTGAAAAAGAATGGAAGAATTTCTCGACATTCTAAATTCGTAGAAGAAAAAGAAAAGTAAAGAAAAAATTCAGTAACGAAGATGAAAATCAACCTTTCGTAAACCACTCTTCCATGGAAGCTCATACGACAAGGTGAACATGATTGGTATAAACAAAAAATTATGAATTGTTTAAAGAACTTAATGCTATTTCTTAAACAAACCAATTTTTATTTATTTGTTGTTTAATATTATATTTGCAACTGCACCGCCTCTAGCAAATTCGATGTCGTGATTTTTTATGTCCTTGATGTGCCTGGTAGAGTGTCTTGAATTTTCAGACACTATAGACACTATTCATAGACCATGAATTTCTGGTTGTATCTTGTATATGTATTATGAACGAACCAGGAGGTCCCTAGGCAATTGTCTTTTTAACTTCTGTACAAGTAGACCGGGTAACAGAGAGGAGGAAAGAGATAGAACTAATGGATTGAGGTGAGTTTGAGTTGAAGAGTGAAATGTGGTGAATTTGTGGTGAATGTAAGATTATATTCCTGGATTATCCATGATATTGTGTAGAGTGCCATTCGAATTAAACCATGAAGCATTTACTATTTTTATAAGAGTTTTAGATTGTGTTGTTTGTACCTAGTGTGTGTGGACGTGTTTTGCTAACCCCCAAAGTTCTGATCCTTATGTCCAAATAGGTCTTTGTACTGTTGTACAGATTAGTAATTGGTTTCGTAAGTTTAGTGAGGATCTGTAGTCCAGAAGATGTGACAGTTGTTTGCAACCAGTTCTAGTCTTTTAAATTTTGTATGTGTTCCATGTAAGTCTTTTGCCCAAGTATAGTCCGAGATACCGAACATAGTTTTTCGTATTTACTGAGTCTATTGTTACATCTAGGCTTGCAGCTTTCCGTAGGGAGAAGCTAACGTGGTTCGATTTTGTGGCGTAAAATTTAATTTTGCATTTCACAAAATTGTGAGCATTTAAAATTTTAATATAAAATGAAAATGACTCTAAGCGGTCGATAAGCCCAAAACATTTTACAGGAATAAATAAAGTATTATGTAACACAAAATCAATTAGTTATAAATAAACCAGCCTGATACTTTCTGGTTTTTAACATAACCATTGGTCTCCTCCATGATATATGGGCGTGACCCTCTAATATCCACCAATGGGAACGCTCACTGGCACCCAGCCCCCTGATTTATAGAGGGAAAGGGGTTGAGAGCTATCAGTCGACGAGGTTTTACGGCGGCCTACAATAACATGTTAATCAAATGCAAATGAAAGGCAAATCCTATTTTAGAGCTGGTCCTGATTAATTGACGCCGTTATCTGTGAATAATGGCTACTAAATATTAATTGGATGTTAATATCGAATAAACAATGGGCTTGCAACGTCTAGAATGCCAATCGGCATATGTTTACCTGCTCTACCTAGGGAAGCAATATGGGCTCGTAAAACAATATAGGTAGAAATCAGTTATTAGAAAACAGTAAATTTATTATATCCCATAAGAAAACAAATAAAAGTGTGTATATCAGAGCTAGAGTTCAATAACTAAGGTTGTATTTTAAACTATCTTAAATAGTAACTAAATTACAATATTGAAAATATCTAAATTACGGGGTTGGGAGAAAAAACTATAGACCCCCAAAAATCACTTCCATAATACCAACCCAATTCACATACAAATTTTCAACCTTCTAACTTAATTTGGAGGGTCTGTAAAGGTGCGGAAAAAACTTGATAAAAAACATTTAAACATTCCGAAATTTTGACTGAAAATTACCCCCACTTTGATGGCATTGTTCTGACTAGAAAGTACCTTCGATGATCTTCCATACAGTGCGAAAGTCTATCATTTTCGGGAGAAATAGAAAGAAAGAAAAATCAAGATTTTTTTTTTTTTTTTCTCTTCGCACTGTAGGCCGTGGAGATCCTTGGCCGCGCGATGTGGTATTCATACCACATCGCGATTCTCAATTTAGGTACACGCGGTAGGATCATCGCTCTTACGCCCGGCCTTTTTGTGAGTTGCCTCCAAGTAGGCTGACGAGCTTCACATACCCGAGGGGGGGAGGAGAGGGGGGCGGACGGGATGAATTGCTTGAAGTATTTAATTTAATTAAATTAAATTCATGCCGGTGCCGGGATTCGAACTCACAACCTCTGGGTAAGTTAACGCACTCGGCCGCCTCGACTCCGTTTTTAATTTAATTTGCTCCTGTAAAAGCTTTGTTATTTACATAAAAACTAAGAAAGAACTTGGGATTTACCATTATTATTTTTTTTTTTATTATAAAGGTTCTTATTTAAAAATAATGCAATCTGCATACTATAAAATACTCATAGGCAATAGGTATTAGATCTATAAGTATCATAAGGAATAATATAAGTATAAATAACAATAATAATAATAATATAGATAATTTATAAAGAAAAATATTTAAAAAAAAAGAAGAAAAAATAATGGGATAAATAAGTAATATATAGAAGTATATATATATATATATATATATATATATATATATATATATATATATATATATATATATATATATATATATATATATATATATATATAACATACGGTATTCTCGGCACAAAAGAAAAAAAAAAAAGGAAAAGGGTTAGAACAAACACCCTCAAGAACTGATTAAACACTGACTTTATTTGCCTTCTAAGCCTCTATATATAGTATTACTATATCATACCTTAACTTATATATATATATATATATATATATATATATATATATATATATTTATATATATATATATATATATATATATATATATATTTATATATGTATTTACTTCACAAATAAAAATAAATTAAATAATAGCAATATAAGTTAGCATTAAAAAAATGAAGTTTAAATAAAAATAAAATAAATCGTCTTGAAACCACTGCTAACTAGCTTAAAAAAATCTCACCTGTTTATTCATAACTTATTTAATCCACTCCGAACCGATTAAGATATGAACAAATAGTATAGATATTAAAGCATAAAAGAAAATTAAAGTAAGATCCCGAAAATTAAAGTATTCGTAAATAACATATAACGTCAAATATTCCCAGCTATCGTACACTCTAATGTTAGCACGCCACACAAAAACTTTTTAAGAGATTTTGCGTTGCCTACAATGGCACCAGAGGCAAAAAGCTGTAGAGGAATATGATAGAACTTAGCATTTTTCAAACTAGTGAGACATTTGAAAAATACAAACTCGGAGATTCAAAGCACTTAAAGGTACGCATCAGAACTTGACGTGCTTAGATTTAAAACTTAGATATAGCTTTAGAGTATTCAGTGAGAAGAAAGGAATTATATGTTGGTGTATAAATTCGTAACAATAATAATAAAGTGCTTTGTAAACCGTAAGGTTCGATGCCGATACCATCAATAATTGGTGGTACTACATACCTTCGTCCCTCTGTTTACACCCAAATGTGCAAGTAATGGGCAAAAACTATGTAATTTTCTAACAGTTATAAAAATCATTACCGACAATTAACCTAGCGGTTATTTACTCTTGAATTCCGTTTCTTTCAGTTATTGTAGATCCTAGATAATTACTTTTTTCGGTCTATTTAAAGGTGACATAATTCTTGACAATCAGTTCGTTAAACAATTCGTATAATGCCTGATGCGTATGATATAGGATCTTGAGGACCATATAATCAACGTCATGTAGAATGATGAAGTTTAAAGTGTATAAATGATTTCTTAGAATTACACACTATTTAAAAGGATTTATTTATTTTTTTGTTTTAATTTAATTCATAAAGGAATTTTTCAATTCCAGTCTATGATAAAAGGTCACAATAAATTACAGGCAACAAAAAGTAAAGCTGTCAACGGAAACCTACCAATTATAAACTGTTTTGAATAAGTTTCCGAACTAATTCCGAACGAAGTTATCCTATTAATTAAGTGTACAATTGACTTCACAGAAGAAAGGTATAATTGTGGTGGGAACAAAAAGATGAAGTTTGAGGAATATTTTCAGCGAGGCCTTTATCCACTAGAGTATATATTGGCCCGAAGAGAGACAAAAGAGCAGCGGGGCAACCCCTAACGAGTTAGAAAACTGATATTGTGAGGGAGGGAGGAGACAATGAAAGGTGGGCATTGTCTAGCCCACCCGCCACCAGATAAACCCACCCTTATCGGCAAATAATTAAAAATGATCTTCTTCATGTTCATTGCTATCTCCTTCGGGGGTGGTATTCTTTGACGATTCAGGAATCGTTTGAATGAGGATTTAGATAGCTAAAATAGCAAGAGAGAAAATTTTCGTAATTGCATCTATGTACATGTAAAACAAAATTATCTCATTGTTCCAACTTTGTGCTAGGCAGGCTTAACCTTTCAGCAGGCGAGCTGAAGTATGAGGGATTATTCATTATGTTCATCCAATGGTTGAACTTTCACTTTCATACCCTCTCTTTATTCGTTTATATGCCACTTCTACGTGTTATCTGAAAACTGACAGTTTTGTCATTAGTTATTCCGCGACAACGACGAAAAAAATATAGTAGCGCACTTATTAAGTCGCGTTACTGTCCATGACGTTTATTTCAATTCTTCAATTTGTTTTGCTTTCAGTTCGTTTTGGTATCGAGTAATTTATTAAACTTCGAGAGATGATAAATATCATTTCTATTATATTCATTATATTGAAGAAACAAGCCCAAGGTAAGTAGATTATTCATTATTTCAGTTTGTAGGAATATTTCAAACTTTTCAAAGTGACGATTGAACTAATACCATTTCATTTTTTATTTTCTTTTTCAAGTAAATTTTGAATTATTTATAATAATAATTTATAAAGTGTTCATGAAATATTCACTTCATTATTATTTCGGTATATTTTAGAGAATTTTCAAATAAACGAATTACCGCTTTCAAATAATATCAGGCCTATAATTTGTCTCTTTTATATGTATAGTTATTCATTAAATAATTAATTATGTTTAGGTTTTATAACATTATCACTTAACTAATTATTAAAAGTGTAGCGCGACCTAAAAATTAGTGAAAAACTGCGCAGTTCATTGTTCCACTCCACCAGTTTTCCATACTCACGATCGTTTGGATAATTGGATTTTGCGATGGGATTTAAGGCAGATGGAATTCCAGCTGCTACACTCTACTCCAACCACTCCACAAAGGATTTAACACTCACGGGTTTTCCAAGATCCATTTGTTGTTGAGTGATTGGATTGGTTATACAAATATAGGAAAAACGGTTATACAAAGATGCGATGTAGTCAGAATATACCTTTAGCTACCATATTTCTCATCTACGCAATGAATGGGCAAATACGAACATTATAGAGACTGGATGAGATCTAGAAGGTCTCCCATGAGATAACAGCCCTTCGTTTAACCGTAGTTTAATTTTAGCGTCGTTTAACCGCTAAGCTAAAATGAACTGGAGTTTGCCCCTAATATAACGAAAGACAAATTTGTTTTTAACAAATAATTATTGTTCATAACATAAACAATATAAATGACAATAACGTTTAATTTTGTTACCTTAAGTTTTTTATTTGTTTATAATGAATAACATCACGATAGGACTATCAATTATTACTCTTAAAGATACATAACAAAATGTTCTATGGAAAATTTAATAATATCCGAAAATGTTTACCTATTAGATATTCAACTGAACAAATTAAATTTATTATCTCGAGATACCTAAAGAAAGCATGTAGGAAATTATGAAAAGGAAGAATCGAAAAGGAGTCAATGGGTGAGACAATTGACATTAAAAAAGATTGAATCATCAAATTCTGAGCGGTTTTTTAGACTAATTCAACTCATTCTTAATTCAGCTAACATTAAAATGTTTTTATGCTGTTATATGCAAGGATAAATTGGTATTTTTAATGCCAAACAGTTTTAGGTGCCACGAACTAGGATGTGAGTTGTGGCTAGAAACGTTGTAAGGAGTTGGAATAACATTAGTAGTAACTATTAAAAAAATGCAGATAAAAACCTAAATTCATAATTTGTACAATTATCAATGAAAATACTACAAAATATACAACATACACTAGGCAGCTTACTATTCAATCCAAAAAAACCGTTGAATTCTGCAGGGATATCCTAAAGGGATTTTAATTATTATTTATTTATTAATTTTTATTCACCCGTTATTGGAATTCTTCGAATCTTTTTTAAGAATTTTTACATCGCCTGTTATTTATATTAAAAAAACATGAAAATTGGAAGACAAATTCATTGCCTTTTGATGAAGAAAACGTTAAATAACTGGCAAAGAGCTGAAGGAAATTATTCTGGAGGAAAAAGGATTGCTCGTTCCCTCCTTTTGAACAGCCTGTTTACACGTTGAAATAAAACTAATTATTTTACCTTAAAAAGCTTTCGATTAATGCTACTCAGAGAGCAGCTGGCTTTTTAAGATATTTAATTTACAGGAAAATAGAATGAATAGAAACAGTTTGAGAAAAACGAGTGAATTTATAAATTACAATTTTATAAAAAGGTATTACAATTTTTTTTTCTCTAACCTTTTTTTTTTTTAAATTTAATATTTTTATCGATTCATGGTACGATTCTAGTACTGAAGAGTGCGTGTTGTTTAAAAAAAAATATTTCAGGCATTATAAAAACATTAATAAACGATAATTATACATTGAAGGAACCTTTATTTTATATAATTTTTTTCTTTGGTAGGTACTTATACAGTCGGAGATTTTTATTAGAGTGAAAAATATTTGTTAACAATAAACAGATACGAAAAATATTACATAATTTTAAAAGTTTATCTGAAATTCAAAATTTTAATCAAGTTATTAGTTAAAAATGCGTTTATAACAAATTTTAATATGCATTTTTTTTTAAAATTTTAAATATATACGTAAATTGAATCGTGTACATAATCTTATTTTATTTTATTTTTATCTTTCAACTAATTATTCTCACCTGCCTAACAGAAGAGTGACAATAAGCAAATGTGATGGATATAAAAAATATATGTGGCATGTTAGGCATAAGGAAGATAGTACCCAGCAGCACTTCTTTCTGGTCTTGAATTAGTCCTTTAACGCAGGAAAGGAGATCTCTCATCCAGCTCCTTTTTAGCTTTCTATTGTACTAAAAACCAGTCTTGGAAAGAGTACAACAAGGATCAATACTGGCTCGGATATTGTGCATTATATATACACATGGCATATCTACCAACTCCGAGATACAAACTGCTACCCACGCTGAAGATAAAACAATTTTAACAAATACACCCATGACCCCAGACTGGCCTCAATGATTGTACATCACTTATTAACGTATAATATTGGTAATCGCTTTGGACGATGCGGTTAAATTCCTCATACGGACACAGCACGTTACATTAGACTAATGTTCGTCCGAAGGATGACCTAGGACCCACAGGTCAAAATAAAAAGGAATACTCTAAGGCAAACGACTGAATAACAACTTGTGTTTTAATACAAGATAATACATAAGTGATTAATCTCATCCCTGTTTCTATTGTTATGATTTTATGGTATTGATTTCAAATAAGGAATTGTTTTGTAAATATCTAACTAAATTTAGAAATTTTGGAAGCAGATTTTTTATTAAATAATTTTTTGTAATTTTAAATACAAAAATTAATTATAATATTTTTGAATTTCAGAGAGAGATATTTTATGAAATATTATATAATAATCTGCTCGGAGGTCAATTGGAGTGTTTATATTTGAAGATAACTATTGACTCCAATGATAAATCATTTTAAACTTTCTTTAACTCCATTTTTATCTGAACAATATTTTCCAAAATACTATAAGAAACGTTCAATAAAAAATTGTCATTTAAAGACATTTCTCAAAATTATTAAATATATTATTTTATGTCTTTTATTACCAAATTAATTGGTCAAAAAAAGCATTCCGGCATGGAAAATTTCATTCCGGAACATAAGAATTAAATGTAATTCAAATTGGTGCTAGTAATTTTGATTTCTTCTTAAATTCACTTTTAAGTGTTTTTTAATGTTTTTAAGTAAAGCTTTGATTGAAAGATATGAATATAGTTAAATATTATTATTAAAAAGCAGCATCGAAGATTTTATAATATCGAAACTCACAACCAAGGGGATGGCTGGAAAATGCATCAAATCAAGCATAGCGGTTCCGAACTTTTGCCTTAACTAAATTAAACTTCAAAAAGCACATATCGGTCTTGGGTGGGGCATAGCTCAGCTGTTTGAGTTTCTTCGAATCCGTTCACTCTGTTCGTGTCAATATTTGCCCAAGAGAGAGAGGCTTCTGGTCACTGATGCCTACTCAGACCTGGATGTAGATGAGGTATATTTGCAATGGCATATTTTACTGGTTATTATGGTAAATCCACGGTCCTTTTCCAGTTAGCTTCGGCCGGTTCAACATTTAACTGCCTAGTTTGTTCAGGGGATTGTTCGTTTAGAATCCACTTCATCAGGAATAAGAAGATTTTGATGGAATGAAAACTTAGGCCATAGTCACTATGTTATGCTAACAACTTTTTTTTATATACCTAACTGGAAGTAATCAATATAAGTAAATAGATTCATTTTATTTAAGTATTTCAAGCGCAAATAATTGATAATATAAATAAAAATTGTAGCCACCTGACTCTAAGCTATAAGAGCAGAAGTCTCTATTTTTACGTTTAAAAATATATAAAATTAGCGTGGATATGTTTTAGTTGGAATCGAAATATGGACAGATTCAAATTACAGTTTCGTTTCTAAAATTCGTTCTGAATCGCTCAACCATCTTACCGAATTATAGTTTGTGATAAAGACGCTATGGCTATTAACAGAAACTCGGTTACAAGGATATCGTCTGGTTATCCATAGAGCAAATTAAATTTTCAATTTAAAATTCTAAGTAGCATATTTTATCAATTTTTTATCAGGAGTTGAAATCGTTGTTTTAAAATTTATTTGAATTACAAAATTATTTAAGTTTAAGTAATTTTTTTCTTGTTTTCATTGTGATTTTTTAGTTATTAAAAAAAAGTCGTACCTGGCAGTGGAGAGAATTACATTAAAAATGAGCAGAAAGTTCAAATCGAGCCTCTCTCCTCATTAAAGATGGCTTTTAATACAACGGTTAAAGTGTTCATCATCAAATATATAGCGTCCAAATATACAAAAGATGGCAGCAGACACCAACAGGTCTTAAAGAAGAAGATATGACTGAATGACATTAAAGTTGGCGTTATGGGCATTTGTAAAAAAAATATATATAAAAAGAAAAAAAATAATATATTTTCGGTATAACTTGAGTTTAAGTGACTTTGTAGCCTGCGCAATTCTTGTGAATGGCATTACATATAATAGTCACTTCCTGTCATCACTCTAGAAATATAATTTAACTTCTAAAGTGATTGATATGAAACCATTGTTTAATTTATCAATTTAATGATATTTCAGTAATGGATATTAAATAATAGGTGAAGTTTCACTAGGTAGTTAACTAAAATTATGATTTGTATATTGTATAAAAAAAAAATATTTAATTTAATTTGGATATCTTTCAGATAACCACGTTGTTTTTTTCGATGTATAATGAAGGTTTGCTGTAGTGCAAGAGCTTTATTTTGAAAATTCTTGAATTCACTAATTTTGTATATATTAATCTAATCAATTCATGATATAGATGTATTTGTTTGAAAATATGTGCATTTGTTCAGTGAGCTATAAATATGATATATTTATTGAAAATACTACAAAAGACAAGGGTAGAATTATTATTGACAAATTTCAAAACTAATACTGTGGGACCCGGAGAGGTCGCCCTTTATTTCATAAATATTAAATACATTTGTATGATGGGAATTCAATAATGCACGCTTAGTGCTGTATATTGAAATTTACACTTCACAGGAGAATACCGAAATAATTCTTTGTTCTGAAGAGTAATAAAAAATGAATCAAAATGATTTAAAACTTCATCTGTGATTTTATTCTTTAAAAAAATAATAGTTTTATTTTGGTTTATTTATATTTAAACTAATATTAAAAAAATGTAATTATAATAAATATTAAAGGAAATATTGATATTTATCTTACCTGCTTGGTAACCTGCTCTGCTCCGTTGGCGAGAAAGTGTTTCTGCATAAGATTCGGTGCTAAGAGTTGCCTGCAACACAATAGAAGAAATGTGATCAATGAAGTATTTAAATCCACCTTAAAAGGATTTAAATGAATTAAAAATGAACTTCTAGCGAAGGTGAAAGAGAACTTTAAAAAAACAAACAAACAAAAAACTCTCCTAAAATCAGAAGAGTCTACGCTCATTTAGCGCGAGCTTTGACTTTTTGTTTGCTATAGTGTTTGGGCAACAAACAGAACGGTGAAGTTAAATTCACGCCTGGCAGAGTACAGTTAACTGAGATCGTCGGCCCTGGGTCTAAATTCTTCTGAGAAAAAAAAAAAAGAAAAAAGAATTACCCAATGTGGATCTTTGAAATTACATTTTACAGTTGTGTAGTGACTCTAAAAATTAGATCAGTGTCGTCACGGAGGAGTTGAACTTTGAAGTTAAATTGATAAGGGATCTAAAAATAGAATATCTTATTCATTACTAGGAATTGATACCAATACTATTCACTATTGAATTTGAACGGAGACATACTTTTATTTCATTAGAAAAAGAGATAGAATTTGATAAATAATGATCTTTCAAATGCCCAAATTACTGGTAAAAATGATCTATTCTTTTGTAATATATCTGCAACTGCATCGGAAAGCATCGAGACAAATTTTTTATTTAATTTTTTCCTCGAATCGCTTGATTGGTGAAAATATTGTGCCATTTTCTTTTACCGTATGCTCGGATACTACATAGAGTAATCTATATCGTGAATGGTACTTCATGAATGGATTGGGATGCTTATGAGTGGAAGAGTGAAATGTGATGTATTTGTTATGCATTTTTCGAACAATTTTAGAATGAATTTGTATTTTATTTACGTTGGCGTGTTTCGCTGAACATCAATATTCTGCTCTGTATGTTCAGACAGGTTTCAGCGTAGGGCAGTTTATATATAAGTCGCTTAGTAATTTTTTTTTTTTAACATTGTAATTTGTAGTTGTAAAATATATTGCCATAAGCCAATTTTTTTTTAATTCCCCTTCGTCTCTTTATTTGTTATGTTTTTTTAAGCTCATTTAATTTTTCATCTATTGTAACCGTGTTACATTGTAAGGACTATCTGTTCTTTAATATCGATTTTTAGTATTTATATATTCATAATTTATATATATATATATATATATATATATATATATATATATATATATATATATATATATATTCATAATATATTCATTAGTTGATGGAGTTCACACTCTATTTGTATACGCCTTACATATGTAAAAATAATAAATTAATTAATCTATTTCCTAACTTGATTTTGCCATAGTTGGGGAGCTGAGTTTCGTGCGATCTTATTACATATTTTATTCTCCGATAGTTGCAAGCTATCGAAGAAATTTTTATGATGTAAATTAATCATTTCTTTAATGCTTAATATCTGTACCTCGTCAAGAATTTCGTTTATCTTTGCCTTCTGGAGTGTAGTTCCTTTTACAATTTTTCATCGTATACCATTCTGAAATGATTCCATGCGTTTATGTGTTGTTTTTGCTAAATTCTTCAACATAGATGCACCATAGAGTAGTGATGGCATAATCATGCATTCATAAGTCATCAATTTCAGCCGAAGAGAAAGATTCCTTTGTTGTCTATACGCTTGTTTTTATTATTATTTATCCGGTATGGATAAGTTGAGGACTAGTCTTAACATCCTATATTAAGTCATAATTCTTGTTTCCTTCAGACAATTTCTAAGTCTATTTTTAATAATTTGCAAACATTGAGGTGTTTTTATCAGAACCATATTAAAGAGTATCCGTTCTCACGCCCTCTCCGTTCTCTCCAGGAATAATTAATCCAGCCTTAATTTGGGACTTTGGAATTTTAAACCAAAAAGGTCCCTGTAATCCTAGAGAACAAACCCTGTGATTTGCCCTGGGGAGCAGCTGATGAAAGACCTCTTCTGATTGGAGGATATGCTGATGAGAAAGAGACAATGCTGGGAGCTGATTGGGAAGGAAGGCGTCAAAACTCCACTAGCGCCCTGTCAAACTTCCTCTCCCTCCGGGCCCTTCGCGCTATAAAATATGCAGAAGAGTCCTACCATGGCGAGGCATCAAAGGCCCTTCAAGGGGGAAACTCCCGTCGAAGAAACACACGGCCCTTCTAACTTGGAATCTAATGCCTTCTCAACTCAAATATAATTTCAGACGAAAGTCGTAGTCACCATTGTTCGTACAACTTTACGATTGCATCCGACCATCCTTCTATCTCTTAGTGAAATAAAACTAAGGATGTGTGGTGTGTGGTAGCGCAAGTAATAAATGAACTACACTAAGTTTGATTATTTAAGTTTGAATTACGCTGCTATTCCAGCTATTCTACCATCGGGCTTCCTATTTTCGAGCCTTCCGTCTCCCTAAAAGATGTGCGTCTCGATCTTATATTTTGTTATGACAGGAGATATACTAACAACTTAACTTGTACCTTTGACTAAAGCAGTATCGTACTCGCGATGTTAGCTGTTTTTTGCAGTATTGAGACTAAAAATTAAATCATAAAACAATAATTTTACAACATTATTAAAAATACGATAGTACAAACAGTAAAGATGAAAATATTTATTACAAATCTTTGAATTCTTTGGTTCCATTGTAGTAAAAATATCGTCTTGAAATAGTAAGTTTTACATATATATGCAATAAATATATTTATTGCAAACTGCATCTGTGGAGATCTCAGATTGGGACCGATGCTGGAGAAATCCGTACAAGTTGGAGAGTATTGAATAAATTACGAGAAAAAAAGATACATGATTATATGATTTTGAGCTATAAACTGAAAATTTAAATTTTCATCTTTTTTCATTGGTGTTTCTAAAACTTAAAATAAATTGGTTTATTTGAGAGAAATTAGGGATTAAATGGTTATGTTAAATACGGATGGATTAAATAATAATAAAAACGAATCCTGAGAGAGACTGATTAGCAAGGAGTTACTGAATTATATTCTTCCTGCAGGCACGTAATTTTTTTTTATTTCAATTTAACTAGAAAGGTTTTAAGAGTAGCTTTGTTACACGAAAACACACAAATATGAATTATAATTTTATGAATTATTACAATATGAATTTGTATTTTTAATTTTCTCTTGAATAGAGATATTGCTTAATGGTGCAGTCAACCTGAGGTTTTAATTTAAATTAAAACATCTTTAACCTAAACACACATCATCTATTTCTACAGAGCTTTAATGTAGCTCTTTGAGATTAGAGAGTGGGGTTTATAGAACGGCTATTTAAATATTTTTTTTTATTTATTTAGCGGAGAACCTTTTAAAGTTTTATCTCGGGGTTAAACATTTGAGATATTAAGGGACTACCTCACAGAATTTTACCTGTCAGCTATCCGAGCCCCCCAAAAAAAAACACGAAAAAAAAGCACACTCTACCCTGCCTAGATTGGGTGTATTGAGTTTTTATCACCAAAGAAATTAAAAAATAAAAGAATATAAAATGTTATAAACACGCTGGTAGCTAGAGGGTTTTTTTTCTACAGGTTTTTACACAAGTGATTGATTTCCGCATAAAAATTGGGAAATCGAAGAAAAATGAGTATCTACCGAAGTAATTAATTTTATATAGTCCAATTTATAAAATGCAATTATGCCAATAATTTTATATCGTAAGTTTATGTTATATTTTTTTTTCCGCAAAAACCCATCATTGAAATCACTTGTTTCATTTATTTTCATCTATTCTTCACAATCACTCTCAAAACTGTCTTATTTTTCAACTTATTTACTGAAAATTTGGAAATGAATATATTAAATTGAGTATATTATATATATAATATTATATATAAAAGATAATAAATATTAGCTTATTTATGTTCTTAAATTAATTAATGCATTTTTATTTTCCACCTTCTGATATAAAAACGTTAACGATAAGTAGTTTTTACAAATATACATACAATTGTAGTAAGAAAATCGAATTCGCAATTGTTATTTATAAAAGAGAAAACAGCAATTCAATATAATTTTTTAGCCCATTAACATAAAATATAGGTGTATTTTGTATACTACCTATCCATATTGTTTCATAAATTTCTACTAATGCCAGTATTTGGGCCAACTCTTCGGAAAAAAAAATTTTGGATTCGATTTTATATTCGAGATTTGTCACTTCCCACAAAAAAAAAGCCCAATGTGAAAATCTTCAATAAATAACACTTTCCCTGTAGCTCACGTCATAATAAAAAAATAAATCGGGTGGGGGAAGCTCGAAGAGCATAAAATAATTCTGTAGCATTGTTTTATTTGGCACAAAAGCCGTCTCGTCACAGTTTAAAATGTCTTTTATAGGCGGATTCGGTAAGCCAAATAACCAAATTTTCAATTTTTGTCAACCAGTATCTACTCACGTCGGCGTTTTCCAAGGCTACTTCTCGACTCAATATTTTTTTTTTTTAAGCGATTAACATAGTCATAAGGTTGTATGATGATTGAATGAAAATTGTCAAAACAAAAATATGTGTAAGGCTGGTGAAAAATAAAAAAAGTTTTTTTTTGAAATAGTAATGTTTGTTTACTTACAAACAATGAAACAACACTCCCATTACCTTTCTGCGAAATAACATTCTATGAAATGACTTATAACACGACGCATTAGCTCTTAGCATCTGAAAAAAATGTCTCTTTTCACTCACTGTCCGCTTAAGAGAGGCTTAAAAACGCTAAATCTGTGTCAGTTTCCGTTTACCAGAAGGTCCGGTTAATAGAGGTTGTAAACAATGTATGGTCAACATTGTAACGCCGGGGAAAATAAAACTGTCCGCTTATTAGAGATTAGAGTCGTTAGAAGTGTCCGGCTAGGGAAGTTCCACTATATTTTCAAGCATTTACAGAGAAACAATCAAATTTGTTTGTTCTAATAATTCCTTTGAAACAATATAAATTATTTTGTACACCGAAGAAAATATTAGGACAGAAAATTAATTTTGGATGTGATCCTATTCCGGTTAATGAGACTGTGTTTGTACAGATATTTCCAGTTATTGTATCAAATTGTCCTCTTGTACTCCAACTTCTCGTTTCTTAGAACGGTTAATTTTGTCATTGCAATTAAAGGGATATTTGCTGAGTAGCGAAAATATTGTTTTTCAGATGGACGGATTTTCCTAACCCAGAGTTACAGAGTTCAATTTCCAAAGGGTCAGTTAACTGATTATTAACTATTTTATATTATTTTCATATCTTTCTTGACAGTCGTTAACACGGACTTACTGTAATGTAGGGTATTACGCAAGTAATATACATCACCTTCGTTAACCTTTCTTGAGAAATCGTTCGCCAACCTTAGCCCAATCAGTTTCACCTTGCCTTGTAATCATCATTTTCGTAAATTTTTCAGATTTTCTGTCGAGTGTATGATACATGCGGAAAATAGCGGAAAATGAAGTACGTTTCAAGGGTGTTAATTTGAACCTACCCTAATTTAATGTTTTGTAGTTATTTTTATTTTTTTAAATATTTTTTAATTATTTAAATAATTTATTTCCTTATAATGTTATTATTATTTTTTTATTAATTTGTAGTTCTGGTATGAATGGAATCTATTACCGATTGCCCTTCAGTGTGGCAGCTTGTATTATTGTTTCAATAAAACTTTTTATCAAAGAAAAGATACTCATAGGTACGGATTTTGAAAACTGGAGCAACCTCAAAATAGATAGATAGCGAGTTGGTGGTAAAGGAACGTCTTGAGTTATGAGAATAGCCGCCGGTACCAGACCATGTCGAACTTTGGAGCGACATCTAAAAATCCCTGTTGATAGTTGTTGAGGTCCACGACTTATGGGTAAAGTGACAAATGTTCTGAGGTTGTAAAACAAAATTAAGAACAAATGGTGACGCAGAGCGTTTCAAGATACGTGGGAAAGAGCCTTTCAAATTGTTGAAAGTTATCCACAGCACCTTCCTAAAATGCGTTGTTGTTTTTTGTAAATCTGTTTTTCCACCATGGATATAACAATGGCTGATCTTAGATATAACCCTTTAATGATACAGCAGATACAGTACAGTAAACTAAATCTAGAGGCTGATACAGTCGGCGTTGTGAGATAGAGCAGAACATTGATATACCCTACTCTGTTTGCCTTCATTATTTAAAATCATCTATCTATCTCTGTGGCACTGCAGCACGGCGTGGGCCTTGGTCTCCTCAATGAGCCTTCGCCATTCGGCTCTGTCTAGTAATGTCGCCTTCCAGTTCCTAGTCCATGAGGCTTCTTGCTACCACTCCATCACCCACCTTAATCTTGGTCTGCTAGCTCTTCTTGTTCGATGAAGGACTTTCTCCAACACTTTCCTCAGGACCGCTTCCTCACTCATCCTGGCAACGTGACCGACCCATCCAAACTTTCGAAGCTTGATAAATCTGGCCTCATCTGGCTCTCCATAAAGGTCATAGAGTTCCCTATTATTTCTCATGCCCCAATGGTTTCCGATTCCAAATTTAACACAAAATGTTTCAATTAGGGATTGATAAATTATTTGCCACTTTAAAATTTTAAAATGTTTTAATTATTGAGATTTTCAAAAACAAATATTTCTTCTTCTTCTTCTTCGATCTTCCCATTCAAATGGCCAAGTCAGGGAATGACAGAATAAAGTCGGCGGTACTCCTGAGATCCTCCAGGTCGCCGTACAGCTTGGTCACCAAGTCAGTAGGTTGAGGCCACCTCTGCCTCCGTTGCTCCTCCATAATTATGCATGACTTTAGAATATGCTCTGTAGTCTGTTCGCCTCTTCCACATTCACACAAAGGAGTTGGGCCAATTTTAAATTTTTTGTGGAGATGAGAGTTGAGCCGATTATGACCAGTTCTGAGACGGAAAATTAAAACCTGTTAATATTTCTAACACAATTGCTACTACCAAATAAAATATATGGTGAATCAGTATTTGAAATGAGGTCGACACTTAATACTAAAATAATAGTATTAAATAAAAAATCTTGCATATCTACGAAGAGAACAAACCAGCAGAGAGTAGGAATATTTTCACAAATAACTAGAACAGACAATGCGATGGGAGAGAAGCAAACCTGAATGCTACAGTCCCTCGTTAGGGGAGGACCAAACCAGGTTTCTTAGGCCACAACCTCTGTAATGAAGCGACACTTAATGAGAGATCATTCCGTCTTTGTCATTCTTCTCACCATTAAAAAGTTCTTTTAAAACAGATTTTTTTTTCTGTGACAGATGTGATTATTTTGTGGTAGAATTATTCAAGATCCAATCTTATAACTAAATTTATACTTAAAGGCACTGTTAATAGATCCAAGCACAAAACCTCAAATTGCAGTTAATAAACAACCAGTCAATGTTAGTCCACAGTATACGAAAATAGTAGTAAAATTAAATACGCCTGAGAAAAAAGTCTAATATAGAGCTAGTAGTCTGAAGGATGTCCTTATTTGTTATGTTTGGTATTATTTATAACCGTGAAAATAAAACCGAACACCTTTAAAAACGACTCAAACTACTTTACTCACTTGTTTTTTTCATAACTTCAAAACTACACATCGCAGAAATAAGGTACAATAAAAAAAAAAAAACTAACAAAACCATAAATTTTCGCATAAAAAATATTACGAGTGATTACAATATCAACTTGATACGTGATTAACAAAACTATACGTACTGCCTCACATATAAATAACATTCGACAATCACACTAGGCCTCTTTACCAGTGCTTCCATTATTGCTTACATGGGCATCACCAAAGGACTTATTCAGGTAATGGCAACTTTTGTCATCCCAAACAATACCGGAAGGAGAATAAAAAGTTGCTGGATGAGAGATCTCCACTGGAATATCAAGACCGGGAAGAGGCATCGGTGGGGTATGTCCTTCCCTGTAACTTATGTGCCATTGTTTTTATGTGGACTGACGATTTGCTATTCGTCACTAATATCCTATGATAGGTACAAATCGAGAATTGAAGTAAAACAAAAAAAATATATGACGTATGCATAATACTAACGAAAAGTACTTTAGACAGCACATTTATATAGCGGGCTGTATAGGACTTCAATGGAAGTCTTAAGCCAAAAAAACAAACAAAAAAAACCTTATATATTGATAAAAGAAACGGTAGCGGAGAATGCGCAGAAAAGGTGCTTATTAAGAGATTTTCCGAGCAATTAATTAAGTACTGCTGGGAACAGTCTACTGTCGTGACCAATTTTCCTTTATATAATCCCTAAAAATTTATTTAATTTTGAGGATCATTTTTTTTTTTTTTTTTTTTTTTTTTTTGTGGGGTCAAAATTAGACTAGCTAATGAAAATCGTTTACTTATTTCTAAGTAAGCAGTTGTACACCGGATGAGAAGATTGTTTAAAATTTTGCCGACACGAAGCGGAGGGATAAGAGCTATCTTGGAGGAGAGAAATAAAGACAGGAATTGAAGAGGACAGCCATTAAAGGACTCATTTTTTTCGAGGGAGGGGGCGGTGGTCTATTGGGTGAGCCCCCCTTTTCCCGCTAATCCTACACCCGCCAAAATCCCTCCCGCCCAATTACTAGAAATGTCAAGAGTTTTCCGCTTCCCCACACCTACACATTGGGAAACTTCTTATCTTTTCACTTTCCTTTTATTTCCCGGCTATGTCTCCCTCAGAGTTCTGTCATTCAACGGCTTTTGTAAGATGGAAATACTTGAATTGGGTTTCGCCAATCCTCTAATGAGATTATACTTCTTGCAATTTTTATAAATCCTGTGTTTATGTGATCATAAAGTATATATTATTTATGTTAATCATAAAGATACTATTTTATTTATAGTGCAACACACAAAATTATTATTTTAATAGCTGGGAATATAATTCTGTATATAATTTTCTCAAGAATAAAATTTCCTTCATGCATTAAAAAACAAAATTATTCTTAATTTTAAATAATTTTTTTTAATAATGAGCTCCAACATAACCACCATTAGTTTAATTACTGTCCGTTCAGAAACTTAAGAATAAGACATATCAAAAGTGAAGTTGATTCTGCATTCGAGAATAATCACTAACAAGTTATTCGGTTATCAACCGACTTCATATTTTCTGTTTACACAAGAAATGCTTATGAAATTAATCTTAATCCAAAATTTAGATACACAAAATAGGTTTTACTGAAGTGACATATACATTTGATTGGTTAATTTTAATGATAAATGTAGGAAGGCTTTAGAGTGACATCCGGTATGCGCCTTCAGGAGTTGCAGATACCACACCGTATTACGAAACCTAATAACGGGTCGGTTGCTTTCACAAATGAAGGGGCAAAAATGTTCTAAGGAGGGATCGAAATTGAATATAATTTTTTCTAGGAGGAAAAAAATCAAATCATAACGATATCTTTATATTTATACTTTAAAAATCATTTTTGATTTTTGTCCAGAAATTTGACAACAGTTTACAAAATTACCTCATAATGATTATTGCTGAGTGAAAAAATAATTAAAATTCCCCTTATTTTTTTCTGTTCAAAATAAAACTCAAAACGCTATTACTTGCTTAAAATTAGAGCTAGCAAGTACTAAACTATATTTCATAGAACAAGTTACAAGAAAGGTGCTAAAAAATGGCGTAAGATTTGTTTTTGGTTTTTTTTTTTTATGTATTGCCTGTATTTTAGTTAAATAGCATTTTAATCGCCATCAACCCCAAAGTTTCTATATTTTATTAGGTTATATTTTTTCTTATGGGAGTTATTTTTTTAATGACAAAATAAAACATTCAGCTTAACTTTTTGAGAAATGATTGCACTACTTTTCAAGGTATTTAACATTCGGGATATATACTCTCCTCGTACTCTCCTCTCTCTCTCGCACACTCTCTCTCTCTCTCTCTCTCTCTCTATATATATATATATATATATATATATATATATATATATATATAATTATAGACGGTAGAACTTACATGAGAAGTTCTTGCGAGGTTCTTCGACTGGCCGGTTCCCGATATCTCGAAAGCCGGCGAGACAGTATTCCCCTCTCGTTAGATTCCGATATGTCCATCGTCATCGAAGCCATCACGAGGAGAGCACTTCACTACCATTAGCAAGATCGGCAACTCTTCGCAACTATAGTCCCCCGCAGTTAGGCTAATAGTCACGTATTGTGGTCGGGCCTCGGGGCCCAAATGGCGGTAGTGCTACGGCAGCATTACTATCAAAGGCTGTCATTAAAGTTAGCAACTGTTTCAGTGGGAATCGTCCACTGTTTTGTATAGAACTCAATGCTGGGCAAATCTGTTGGAGATAGAAAATGTGTCGATTCAATGGCTGCTATTAAAATCCTTTGGCCTATTAATCAGAAATCTGTTATTTTATAATTATTATTTCCTTTAGCTGCTAAACTTAATTGCTTAATCTGCTGAACCAGAGATGACACAGATTTTGTGTTTTTATATTTTTCATTTTTTTAAACTATGCCTAATAAATCACGACATATTCAAACTCTGGGCTATTTTGACCCATCCTTACCGTTTGTATCAAAAAACGTTTGCTTTTCAACCAGTTGAATACTTATTTGTTTTTATATTTTTTATACTCACAATATACCGACAATGCCTATTTACCACTCCTGAAGAGTTTTTTTTTCGAGGAATATACCTTCAAGAAGAGGAATCAGAAGATGAAGGAGATACCTGTATTGAAGATTTGAGTTCAAAGATAGAGGGATAGGCCAATGCTAATTGATAACAAAGTGAGTTAATTATTTGGTGAAGAAGAACCAATAACTGAAGCTGTAAAGATAGAAGATATACCTCTCTGAAGAATCGCAACAAGAGCAATAAAAAACAAAAAAAAATGAAGGAGGTGTGACCTGTATGTTTGTTTTGTTGTTTTATTGCGATTTATATCTTCCTATTTTGTATTTTTTTTTTAAGCATACTATATAGCATAAAAATGAAGATTCATTTTTGTCGGGTCATGTTATCCAATCTTACCGTTTGTTTTTCCTTACCTTACATGCCTTACCAGTGCCGGATTAATAATCTTGAATGCTACATCAATAGATGTAAAAATGTGGTTGTTATATATCAATCTTTTCTTTCTTTTTTTTAAAGCATAATTATGTATATTTTTGAATTGAATAAAAAAACAAATTAAAATTAACTCCTAAAAGAAAGTCTCATAATCGATAAAATCTATATGATAAAACTATTAGGTGAGTCCGACCGTGTCCTTCGTTTAGACCCACTGAACCATTCAGTATTGCGGGTACTTAGCCTTCCCCTTATCTATTTCTAAGATATATGAATTGAGAACCTATAAACATTTAATAGTTAATATAGAGAATACCTGTATACAACTTTACTATGGAAGGCATAAATAAGTAATCATAAATAAATATTATACATTGTATTTTTTCCCAGGGTCTATAACATCCTTTGGATGGGACTCCCTCCTCCCAACCTCCAGGTAATACATAAATCCTTTTCCTGAGAAATATTAATCCTAATTATACAACGGGATCTATTATATTTAGCTGGTATTCATAATCAGTAGTATAAAGTTGCAGATCTAAAACTCAAGATAAGTACATGGAAGAAAGCGCAAAAGACGGCCGTTATAGGAATCAGAAAGGACGAAAATAATCTTCAAGGTTAAAAAAAAGAATCATTAACGTAAAATATTTTTTTAAGAAATAAATTTCACATTCAACATGGGATTGAATCAAAAAATGTTGCTAATTTCTAGTATGATAAAGTTATTTGAAAAAAAGGAAGCCTGTTAAAATCCTGAAAAACACTAAGGATAAGAATTGGTTCAACTTGCCTAGTGTAGGAAATATTGGAGATTAGATAATGTTTTTAGCAATAAAGAAGAAGAATATTGGTAGGGCCAAAATATTAAAAGCTAATTTTTGAGAATTTCACGATTTTAATTTATCTTTTTTTTCTTAACCCGTAAATAGTTTTCTTAATCCTGCTTTAGAAAAGAATATTAATTTAAAGGTATGTAATTACTCCGTCTGTCGGATTAATATTACTGTAAAAAAACAATTGCTCTAATAGCATTATTTTTACGGAAACATTCCTTGTTCACTATTGTGATTTGTCGTATTGTGAATTGTGATTCTCTTTACAGATCAAAAATGCCAGAAAATGTATAACTGAATCGTAGATACTATCCTTACACAAAATATAGAATTACGAACTACAATGGTGTTAAGTGCGATACTCGAAATTGCTTGGAGTTTTTCTAATATGTGTGTACTGATTTTGTGAACTTGTCTGATGTTATAATTAATTTTTAATCATGTATATAAATGCCGCTTGTTCTTTTTTACATTATTCCATTTTTTTAAGTAAAAAAATTGACAATATTTTATAGATTAAAAAAAAAATTTAACCTTATGGAAGGATGTTACTGGGAGCATTAGTCAGATAGATGCCACTATTCAAGTTTTAATTTTTCATCTCCATTTCATAATTATTATTTTCTTTTATAATGGACATTCCTAAAGTATTTTGATTTTTGAATGATGAAACTAAGAAATCCTCGTGAATCAGACCGGAAAATATCTTGGCATTATCATAATAGATCAATTGGTAATCAAGATAGCCCCAGAGAGCTAAGGTAGGTAAATAAACTGCGATAAACACTCGTTACACCAAGATTATAGACCTATAAATTTCATTAACAGTAAAAAAAAAAATAAATTAAACAGCTTTTTTTGCTTTTAAACATTACTGCAATAAAAATTTCACGGATTACAGATGGAACATTTTTCTTCCTAGCTCCGAAGCTAAAACAGTCCATCCTGAATGTTTTCTTAGCATTAATAACTAATTTTTATTACTTAGTATGTGGTAATCTTTATCGGACCTGGGTTTTCTTTCACTACCTCCAGTTTGGTCACAATATTAATTCATTAAGAACTAGCGGAACAAAGGATACGTTCTGGATAACATCATCAAAAATTTGTGAGAGAAAAATATCATGATCAACGGGCTAAATAGAAGCCTTGCATCACTTTTTTTATTTCTTGCCTTTTAGCCAGTAATAAGTACTGAATGAGTAATGGAGATAATAATTTTTTCATGGTTCTCCTTCTGCATCATAGAAGCAAAATGCCTAGATGTTTATTTTTCCTATTTGGCCATTTTTAAAGATTTCCAACGTAGCATACATTAGAAGAATTTGATGCGGAATATGACAAGAAAACTTTTTTAAAAATACCATGATACTTCTACATATACTGTTATATTTCCGCATAATCTAAAAAGTAAAATTTTGACCCAATTACACTATTTTCCTTAACTAGTAGAAGTAGTAAAGTAAAAACATAAGTGGAAGGACCAATACAGTTTATATTTAGTAATAGTGGTCCAATTCCGATGATATTTTTAATGTTTTTTGGAGAACTGTTTTGCCTTCCAAACGACTTATTGGAAAATTACCATAAAATGTATCCTTTTGGAGTTAGGCGTAAAAAAAGTTTTCATTTCTTCATAACTTTATTCCTGCTTTTTCTGAAGGATGTACTACATATATAAATAGTTGAAGGGCTTTAAGGAGAAGTTTAGGCAAGTTTCATAAAAATCGTTAGAGCCGTTTTGGTGCTACAATCACAGACATCGGAGGTTGAAATCCTAATAAAAAAAAAATAAAAATCAGTCTACCCGTCCAAAAAGTAATCGTGGTATAGACAGACAGACCAATGGCGTAAAATGAGCTTTTTGGATTCAGGAGGCTCTGAAATGCAGAGATCCGTTGATAACTACTCACCGAAATTTGCACCCGATCACCAATTAATGCCTTCATTATCTAGGTGGAATGAAAAGTAAATAAGTTAGGTTAGGTTGAAAGTTTGAAAACGAATATTACTAAACAGAGAACAACCAAATAATTTTTCGGAGTAGTTATACACTACACCTTCTGAATTCGAACCCATTTTTAGCAACAATAATACAATAACTTTTAATTCTTTAATAAATTTCGCTATATAGTGAGTTGGAAATAGAGGTTGCATGTATCGATGGATTCAAATCAATACGTCGTATCTCAAAATCAACATCCTGTTCCAGCTTGTGAAGTATTATACTCTTTTTGTTTGAGAACACGATACGAAATATTGAAAGAACTGTTTTATATTTGATAAGGTGTTGAATCTTTTCTTATAATTCTTGGAAACGTACAAATCATTGTGACGTAATGGAAGGGACACAAATTGAGAAATGAAAAAATTTGGACTTTCGAGGTATCGATTTGAATCCATCAATATATTCTTTCGGTGTAGGATACATTGCTTAGAATACTTTGGACCGAAAAAGGATGAGTGAAACAGAGAATTTAAACAGCTTTAGAATCTTATATAGCGAGATCTGCAAAATGTAAGTACAATTGAGGTGAGAGCTTCACGGAATATGAAATGGGTGAATAAGTTGTCGGAATGGACAAGGAATAGATGACTAAAAGGCAATTATTATTAAAAAGAAGTGAAAGAGTTCCAAGGGGTCGACCGAAACTAAGGTGAGAAAATTATGTTAGGTCCGATCTAGAGAATTTGATTTTGTTGGAGTTCACTGAAGGGAGGTAAGGAAGGCTCACAAAGCATTTATTATATTTTGTTTTTAAAAATTATTATTGGCATAATATAAGAGATATAAGAGACCATATAAGAAAAGTTTTTCGATCGTAGGCCTTTCTGATATTCGATAATCATAAGCAAGAGAAGAAAACTAATTAGCGGGGTTGTAGGATTTCTGTCGAGGGAAACGTCTATTTCTGGCCAAACCGCCCGTCTAATGGAAACTAGGGTCCAATAGTTCCACTTTATTAAGTAAATTGAGAATATTGATCGTTTGTCTGGCTTGTGTTGAACTTGTCTAAACAGGATACTTTAGAGCAAGGGTAAAGACTCAATTAATAATTTCAAAGTTTATCAAAGATTTCAATTAATCTTCTAAAACATTTTAAACAAGCAGAACTTTAACATAGAACTAAACAAGCATGTATGAAAGGTATCCACGTTTGATTCAGTGTGAAACTTATAAAGTAGTTTATGTCTTGGCACAATAAATAGCAAATATAAGGCATAAGTGCGGTGTAACTCTTTTTTTTTTTTTTTTTTTTTTAACATAAAGAGCTTTGCTATTTATGATAGTGACTGGTGCTATCTTTGGCGTAATTAATGACCGGGAACAACAGAGCTTAGACAAAACTTCTGAATATATCCCATTGCGTTTCACAGAGATTGAAACGTCAAGAATAAAGAATTTATTTAGCTACGTCTCCAGTGTTATGAAAAATAACTAAACTTATACATATCAGTCGACTAAATAATTTATGATCTATAAAAATTAAACTTAATATTATGTAATAACTACTAACTATAATTTCTTAGCTGAATATATTTTTAAAAAATGGTGAATAGACCGCTTATTATTGCATTTAAAATGCTTTGACATAAGAACTGTTTTTTTTTCATGGCCCTTTATTTATGCTTCTAATAACTTCATTGCCTTGAGATTATATTTTTTCTGTAGGCTTACATTTTAAGGAGGTCTATGTTACATCTCCATTATTATTTCTGTTGATTTGTTATAATTTTGAATTAAGTCATTGGGCTCACCTTACATTTTGTATCGAACTTACAGACTGACACCAAGACATAATTTTCGAATCATTTTTGACATCGCTGTGGTACTCCAGATGTTATGAGCTCACTGAATGAAGGGTTCGTTATATGTTTCACTGATTTGAAAAAAATTCTTAGCTGGAATTAAACTAATATTTACTTTGTTGATACAAAGAAGTTTAAAATTTAGATTACGAACAAAGCCGAATTTACAGAATTTACTTCACATAGATTTATATGAAAGCAACTTGGACAAATTTTAATTGAACAACAAATAAATGACAGTTGTCTCCAAATAATTCATAATTGAAATTGCTTTTTGTTTGTTGTCAATATTACCATATTTTATTTTTATATTTTTACTTTCCAACTAAGTAAGGAAAGTGCGTGCTTACCGATGTACAATTTTAAAGGAATATATGCGTTTCAGAGCCTCTTGAAGGAAAAAATCGCATCTTCGGTCATTGGGCTGCCTTAGGGCGTGAGGGTCTTTGCCATGGGTACCTGTTGAACCGGGCGACCAATTTTGTCGCTTTTTTTTTTCGCTTTGAGAGGTTCCGGTCTCCGACGCCTGTGTACCAAATCGGACACACTGCTGCGCAAGAGCTGAAAATGTGTTTTTATAGACTATAGTGTCAAAGGGCACAAACGATTTTGATGAAACTGGCCTAACTTAAGTTGAATCAGATTTCACAGACGGATTTTCGTTTCCGCATGCTCGTTCGAGTTTTATGGCTATTCCTGATTTCAGGGAAATGATTTTTCTTTTTTACATATATATGAACGTAAAGAATCACTATCGATTTCTGAAATTGAATAATTCAGACAATTGTCCATTTTGATATAGGACAACGAGAATCATCCATAACATTGTCTCAATCGGTTAAGTCGTACCGAAGTAGTTTTGAAACCCTGATAGATTTGTGAAAAGTACATTAGCATTCCAATTATTGTAGATTAAGCTTAACGATCGGATAATGGCTAATAATTGGCATTCATGCTAATTGGCTTTATGGCTAATTAATTAATTCCTTCTAATTATCTCTGCTTTGGGGTTTAATAATGTAATGTGTGCGGTTAGTATACACGTACCAATTACAAATGCAGTAAATTAAATATATTAAATAAATATTAAATTAAAAACTATAATGTTGATGAGCACAAGATTTCTTATTATTTTATTATTATGTTTTTGTTGACAGTGTAATTCGGCAGACTATACTCAAAGCCCTGAAAAAGACCGATGAGTTGGTTATATAACTAAACAATGTGATTTGAGAATATAATCCTTTTGACTGATCCGCGAAAGAAATCCTCTGGATTAAAAAAAAAATGAATAGCAAATAATTAAATTTTTTCATGCTATAAGGGTTTTTGTCCTGGAAAACTAAATTAGTAAACCAAAAAATACAACGAATAATGTTCTAATCTACTTCAAGTAAATATATACTCATTTTATTGAGAATCATTGTTAAACGCGGATTATTTTTAAAATTATCTATCATCAATTATTATGTTTAATAGATTTATTTTATTCTCAATTTCATCAAACTAAATTTTCCTTCATTTCTCATTACGATGAAATGTTAGTTGTGTTATATACACCGAAATGTTTTTTATAATATTACAATAAACCAATTTCTTAGTTATGATTTGACAGTTTTATTACGAGTCTAGAAACTGAATTAAATTAGTTTAGAATTACTTTAGATGAAAAGTCTATGACATAATAACATGTTAGTTCAAACATTTGTCAGCATTTCGTTGTCAAAAAAAGAACAGTCCCATTTTATGAGAAAATGCTTGCAGAAAGTTCAGTCACTAACTTCATTGCCTTATTCGTAACTGTCTCCATTAAAGCAAATCTTATTCGAATAAAAAAATAAAGTATGACTTATAGCACAGACAATTTAAAGATTAGCTCGAACATTTAAAAAAAAAAAAAAAAAAAAAAGCTTGTCATAAATTACCCTTTCCGTAATAACTGGTAAAAAGTTCTGGAGTTTTTCATGTCGAGTTTTAATGGGGAGCGAAAAAGGGATAGAAAGCTGATTTGTTTACCTTTTTTTGTTGATATCTCAAAAACTAAGAGCAAACATTGTGGTATAAAAATTAAATAACATTAAAATCTCTATAAAAGTCATTCAGTAAATTTGTTTGCTTAAATAAATGGTTACGAATCACCATTAAATTGTGGTGGTCGAGGGAGATAATACCACTTCGAGGTTGTTTTTTTCATGATTTTGCGTGCAGCTCCTTGTCTGCTTGTATTTTTTTGAAAGGAGGAACTTTATCTTTTCTGTAAATGCATGAAAATGTTTTACCACCTGCAAAAACATCAACTGCTTGCGGGTGTACGTTTTACGACTGCACTTCACCTACAGCATTGTCCAGATACATACCTTTCACTCACACATATATAATTAATTTACAGAAAAGATAAAATCGTTCCTTTCAAAAAATTACAAACACATTGGCAAATATTAAACTTAACTCATCTGATGCTGGTGAATACTTTTTCACAATTTCTGTGTTAAGCTTTCTGACTACTTACCTGATTTTTAAAGCAGAGATTTTACTTTCTCTGTAAATAAATTATATAAGTTTGTGTGGAAGGTAAGTTTCTGGATAAAACTGTTGTGAAAGTGCTTGCTGAATGCCGTAATACGTACAACCGCAAGCAGTTTATAGTTTTGCATGCTATGACACAGCCTCGTCCAGTTACAGTAAAGATAACATTTCTCCTATTAAAAAAATACAAGCAGGAAGCTCACATAAAATTGTGAAAAAAAAACCCAAAACGACCTCGATGTTTATAGAGATTTTAATGTTGTTTGTAATTTTTACACCACAATGTTTGTGATAAACCTCATAATTTTTGAGATATTAACAAAAAAAATGAAAAAAAATCAGTTTTCTGTCCCTCTTCCCTTCCCTCTCCCCCATCAAAACCCGACAAGGGAAACTCCGAACCTTTTTACCAATTATTATGGAAAGGATAATGAGCAATTTATGACAAGTTAATGTATTTTTTTTATTTTATGTTCGATCGAATCCCTAATTTGCTGTATAATTACTACAAGACTATCCCTCTCAGCACATCATTCTATAAATTAAAAATTTTATTTTTTAAGTTTTACTTTTATTTATGGTAATACTTAGGCGTTAATTTACTTCCATTCTAAATTTTTTAAAATCATAAGAACGATGAACTTATTTAGTTTTTCGTAATTTGTTATTTAAACAAATTCCATTTGTGCCGGTTCATTTAATGATCATAAGAAAATCCAAATTCGAGATTGAAATATTACAATAGTTGTCAATTAAAAAAAAAACCATAATTATTCTGATTTTCAGTTAAATTAATATAACTAAAATAGAATTAAAACCAAATTGGAATAAATTCTACATTCATTTTCACACAGCAATTCGGAACTGAGGGATAGCCGCAGGTCTATGGCCATCAAGCGTTTCCATGGACAACGTCAGTCCAATAATTCATACTCAGCATAAATTAGATTGTCCTAGAAGGGGAGAGGGACTTTTTGCTCGGTTGTAGGGCCACCTATATCTGCCAAGTATCGGTAATTAACTCTTCTTCTCTGGCTCCATTATCCTGTGCTGAGGTTGGATTCTCGCTGAGTAATATCTATTGGATGGAGCAATAGATATCGACTATTTGACTGATCTATAGCAGGATAATTTACATTAGTCGACTACTTGATTTCATATTGTATAATTTTTTTCTTATTTAGTACACTATTGCACATTTTCATACCGGTCTTAATTCAGAATAGGATATTTCCCATCCAATTCCTTTTTAGCCTTCTCCTTAAGATCATGCCAGCTATAGCCTTATCGTCTATAGTCTGTTGTGATGTCCGTGAAGGTTATTATGGAAACGGAAATAAAGGATACGCATGTATTGGTCGACAGTTGGTTGATGCAAGTCGGTGTGTAGAGTTTTGTTGTTTACCTACCAAGGGGCTTCCGTTATCAGCCTTAAAATTTTGGATTGAAAAGATTGTAGTTTTGTAAGTGAGTCTTTATTTATTTATTATACATTATATTAAATCAACTTTTGTTAAAATTTTGTTTGCAAAGATTTTTGAAATAATTCTTTCCCGAATTTCATAATTAAGAAAAGAGGGAAAATGAAAAGGAGAGAGCTACGGACAGGCTTTGAACGCAGACTGTGATTGTGGCTGGAACTGGAACGGTAACTGGAATAGAAACAGTAACTGCAACTAGAATCAGAATAAAACAGACTGATCTTGGTTTTTAGGTAGGGACTGATCAAAGTCTGAGAATGACCTAACAGTTTAACCTCACTGTAATATCCGGTTTGCGTCTTCAATTTCTGGACCATTCAGCATTGCCGAACGGAATAGTGGGATCTGTTGCTCCCATAAATGAAGGGGCAAACCTGTTATTAATTACTGTAATGCCAATTGTATCATATAACAATAAGATATAATCCGCTTATAGTCACAGATTAAGCGAAAGCTGAGAATGCTACAAAAAGATAAAAACATTTTTCTTGTATATTTAATATTACGGGATGGACGGTATTTGATGAAAAAATCTAAATTATCTTAATTAGATTAATAATAATTATAATTAAATTACAAGAATTAAAAATTCTTCACTTTTTTCAAAAATTATTTATATTTTGTTCTTGAAAACCAGACATTGTAAATAATACATAAAATACATATCAAATTTTTTTTAATGTACAATTGGAAGCGAAACACTACTTAAAAAATTTATTTTTCAATTCTTTTTATTGGGACCTAACTAATCTCATCATAAGTTTTATTAATAATAAACAATTTTTCTTGTTCCTATATTTCATTTCTTCGTGATTCCTCTTGCGATATGGACACAATTACAATATATATTTCGCGACGGTCCCAAAACATTTATTTTGACACTCCCACTCAGATTATTGAGGGGCGGCAACTTCTAGATGACCTTCCGAGGTTGGTGAGAAGGACCAAGCAGTCCACTAGCGGGACTAGTTCCCCAATTAATACCAGTACAAGTATCAGTATATATAATTATCTTATGATTAAAAGATGAAGCACACCCATTTGGAAAGGATAAGATTTCAATTCAACTTCACGCCCCTACAACCACACAACCACTGCCACCCTGATCTACTTTATTTCTCTTACATCCGCATCTGAAAGTATGCCTTTATTAATTTACACACGACTTTTCACTTATTATTTTATTATCTGCACTAGCAAACACCTGCACCAGAACGTCGTATCAATTCTTCATGCCTGGCACTACCTCAATACAGGTATGACTATTTTATTGTGGCTATGTGAGCTTGAAAATGCCTGTTTTTTTTTTATAATGAAAGGCTTTTAGATTTCTATGAATGATATAGGAAGAGATTATATATTCTTTCCTATGTCTAAGCCTAAAACACTGTTAAATATAATTAGTGCACAGAGAAGGTGGTATAGCTGAGTCATAATGCTTAAATGTTAAACTGAAAGAATATTTGAAGTAAGGGAAGCTTACTTATCAAGGAAGCTGTTACTTCGACATAGTCATTATAAACTATAATAAGTAGCTTCACCAAATATGTGTGCTGAATAGACTTTCTTTATAATATTATATTGTTTATACGAATAAACGTTTCCGTAATATCACTTATAATTCGAATGCATTAAGGAGAAAAAGGATAGATACCTAATGCGAGAGCTTTCGCACAGGTGTGCTATTATAAAAAATTATTAGTATTATGTGAAACTACGATAACTTTAGAATAAACATTTTGTTTCTAATTAAATACTTCCCTTCGGTAAAAAAAATTAACCGAGGTTAAATTTCGAGACAAAACTGTCCATGAGTGACTAGCGGCTCCGAAATGTATAATGAAGAGGCTGGGGCTGTTACAGAAGTGTAAGACAAGAAGTAGTTGAAAGTTGAGAAGTGTTGAGCCTCGCGTAGAGATGTTCTGTCAGGGGAGGAGTATATTACATTTTGTCAAGTTGAGAAACTAACAAAGGGTCTAATGTAACAAAGGGGAACTTCTCGGCAAGTGTAAAAGATGAAGAGGGCGCGATCTATAGCCATCTCTACAGCACAGATTGCCTCCTCGCGCCAGGTATTAGATCACCTGTGGCCCAATAAATCTTCAATGGCCGATACTTATCTTCTCCCGGGGCAATGCAACTACTCTCAGCTCTAATGATACTTTATATTACCCTGGTGCTCGTCCATCCTGCCGCTGCGGAGGGTAATATAGGCAAGAACTTTAGGAGTCTAACAGGGCATTAACATCAGGACTCTTAGGTTATACATTTCATGGCGGCGAAGTTTTAAACAAATTGGCGATAAGAATGATTTACACACTTTCATTTTTTTTTCTCCAACATTGTAAGCTTTAGTCTCGGCTGCATTTAAAATTATCACATGCAAGTGTTGGTTTCTGCTAACAAGTTAAGTCCACAGGCATTAATATATTTAAAAAAATAGAAACATAAACCATACTTCTAATTTTATCAGAACATTTCACATCGATAACTATCCAAGGAAGAAAAGTAATTGGTTAAAAAAAAATTGTTCAGAAAAAAAAGCTCTCAGAAGGAGAGGATACCACATATGTCTCCTAGATTTTGATGAATTTTTTTAAGGCTAATACAGGTCTTAAAATATTTGACTGAAGTTCTCATGTGCAAAACACATTACATTTCATATACCTGGTTCAAATGAAGGTTGAAATATGATTTTACTGCAAAAATACTCTCATTGCCAAGCCAAAAAATATTCAAGGATTAAGGTTAGAAAAATATTAAAAATATCAAAATTGTGTTTTTTCAGGAGTAACGGTCAGTTTTCTAAAAAAAAAAACTGAGCTTAGTTTTGGATTCTTCGCCCCAAAATACAGTTAATTTCTAATTTTTATGAACATCAAACCTCAAAAATACGATGAGGTTATTATGATATGATTTTTTTCAAAACAGTTTATGTACATTGCATAAGCCTGAAATTTTTCACAAATTTGTACCATAATGTAAGGTAATAAAAAAAAAAAAGAAATAAGAAATTGGATATTTTCTGCGACGGAAAGAAAAAACATTAATTAAAGAAAAACACAACCGCAGGTTTTTTTTATTTTTGATCAGGTTTTTTTGGTATTTTATTCTTTAAATTTTACTTTTTTAAAAATGTGTTTAACCTTTAAAATCGGTCTTTTAATTTAGAAGTTATTTCTATGAGTCATAAATAAAGGAACCTGAACAGATCTTTAAATCTCTTTATTATTTCGTTAAAAATAAAGATGACACGAACAATTCTGCGATTTTCAACAAATAATTTTGAAATATCGCTTTAAAAAAATAAAATTTATATATATATATATATATATATATATATATATATATATATATCATTGACAGAATCGAAAAATGAGTACAGATGAATAGTCTGAAGATGAGGAGCGTATGCATTCCCTTATTCATCTTAAATTTTTTTCCCCTGAATGTTTCAACGAATGATAAAACACTCTTCAAACTTTGTGGGAATAAAAGAAAGAAATTCAAAGAATTAAGGAAATATGTTTCCAACATCCGTAGGCCGCAGTAACCTCTACAGGCCGGATTCGAACCGAAGTCGCTTCTGAAATTCAGAATGCTGTGGTGCTACCGTAACACTCTACATCTCCATTGCCTCTTTATTTATGTATATATATTATATTATATATATATATATATATATATATATATATATATATATATATATATATATATATACAAACAGCAGTGAAACATGACTGGTTTTTAAGATTTATTTTCCCTTGATGAAGTTAGGTCAGCAATTCCCAATCTTTTTTGCACACAGACAAAAATAAATTTGTATAAAAGTTGAGACGAGAGTGATTAAAAACACACAACTACCCAGTTGAAATAAATCATTTTCTTCTAAAGGAAAAAGGGAGAGTTTTCCATGAAATATTATCCCTTCGTGTGGCTTTCCATTCACACATCACTTGAATAATAGATCAACCCCCTCTTAATTCGTTTTGTTCATTTTCTCAAGAGATCAAGTTGGAAAGGATTTAATTGTTTTTGGGAAGGATTTTCCAAATCATATTATTATAACTTACGGTTTGTTTTCCTAAAAATTATTATCTGCCCCATTCCCTGGTCATATTTGCTTTATTAAATATTTAAAAAAAAAAAAAAAACTAACAAAACAGAAATACAATTTTGCTGACTTATTATTTTTATTTCTTTGGAGCAGTTACAGAAAAACGTATTGTTTATTGTATTTGATCGTAATACTTGGATGCAGAAACTCTATCATGGCCAACCCTAAGTAAACGTAATGAGTTATAGAGATTTTAAGAAACAAACAAGTTTCTTAAAATCTTTATAATTTAATGATTATCTTAAGGGAAAAACATAGTCGTGAAGTTGTCGACCAAAATCAGAAATGGAAAATGTAACTCGAAGACTACTTACCCTTCAGCAGTTGCAATGAATTAACTATAACCAAGTTAAAATTACTTATAATAATTCTTAATATTTGAGGCATTACGAACATTTTTTTACTTTGTAAATATTTTTTTGCCTTCAAAAATTCCTCCAATATTCCTTTATAGTTCCTTTATATTTCATAATTACCCGTTTTTTAGTTTTATGTAATCTAACTACTTAGATATATTTTTTTAAATTTCAAGAATTGTTTAAATTTTTAACATGCGGTTAACAATAGGATAGCATATTTAACTACATAACAGCGGCCAATTTCAAAACTGATTTGGGTGCAATTGCAATTCATTACAGATATAAGAAATAAGACATATACGAGTATATATATATATATATATATATATATATATATATATATATATATATATATATATACTCGTATATGTCGATATGTCGTATATTTTCGAAAAAAAATAAAATATATATATATATATATATATATATTATTTTTTTTCGATTATAGCTATAGACCATGGAGATCTGTGGCCGTCCGATGTGGTATTCAAGTGTATTACAGACAGCCTGGAGGGGGTCACCCAACCTCACGTTGCTATGAACCACGATTTCCATGGTGCAGCGGCAGGCTATTCCTAGCTCCATAACCGGTCCCTTCGGGGCCAATTCGGCAGAGTCCTTCCCACCGACTCAGTCGGGTTCAAGGACAGTGACAAACCGGTCAAGATCCACGGATTATGGCTGGTCAGAGTCAGCAGGCGCACGAGAACCTATATTTCTTTCTCCGAAGCAGACCGTCCATGGACCGAACCTCCGGGCGGCATTTTACGTCCTGGAAAACCACACCGCGATTCGCAATTTAGGTACACGGGGAGCATCGGGGTAGGGTCATATATATATATATATATATATATATATATATATATATATATGTATATATATATATATATATATATATATATATATATATATATATATATATATATATATATATATATATATGTATTGAAAGAATTCATAATTGCAACAAAAATAGATTTTAAAAAAAATAGATACAAGAAGAATAATATAAATAAAAGATAATACCAAGTATTGCTAAATAGTTGGGGCACTGGTAAGTGTATATAAGGATAGGGATCGAGGAACATTAAAAATATGGTAGAATAAGAAGAATAAGGCAAAATAAGTATAGGCACTTGAGGCTGATAATAATAACAATAATCTAATTACATATAGTGTGAAAAATTTATAAATTTTTGATGCAATGGAAAATTGACAAATGAAGGGTATGGGAAAAAAAAAACAGGTGTCACTTTTTTTCAATGGATCAGAATGAAAAGCTGTATTTTTCCAGATAATTGGAATACGATAAATAAAGAAATTTGTCAAGGAATATTTGCCATTGATGTTTCATCCATATAGAAATATTGTAAACATGCTTTTTTCCACACTCCTAACGTCTTGAAAAAAGCACTTTTCATTCTGACACATTTAAAAAAAAATAGTAAAAGCTGGTTTCCCTCTCCTCCCCCCCCCTCCTTAGCCTTAAAATAAACCTGAGAGTTTAGGATAACCAAAACAAAAAATAATATAGATCAATCACCCACCAAATTTGAACAAAGCACAATAATACTATAAATTTAAGTAAATTGTTGTACATATTTATTGATTTAATCATTGGCTAGCATATAGCATATATATAATGTATGGATATAACAGAGTAAATATGAGAATAAACAATATTTAATTACCAAACAATAATTAGTAGATAAGACTGATATTCATATAATGTTAACTAATCCTATGTAAAGACAAATATATGATTATATAAATGGGTGATTGTACTGAGATGTATATCAGATGAATTACATATCTTTAGATGAATGTTTTGAGAATTCAAAATGTAGTCGGAAACGTTATGAGATAAATATAGTATAATTTTTAGAAGTTGGAAGATTTTATTTATTATTGAAAACTTGTAGAAGGAATATAATATATTAAATATGACTAAAGAATAACAAAAATAAAAGATAATACCAATAGCCTTCAAGATAAAAATGCGTTTTTTTTTTGTTTTTTTGCCAAAGTATAATTTTTTCAATTTTTTTTTTAATAATGATTCATGGCTAATAAAAAAATTGTTTTATAAATAATAATTATATTATTTCATAACCTTCTTCACAGTTTAACATTATATTCATTTAATGCACAGTTTCTTTGCTTTTTCATCCATTCCTTTCGATAAAGCAGCTTCTTCATTCTCTAGTTTATTAACTGTCTAAAAATTCAATTTAATACAAAAAGTTTATCTGAATAAAAATATCGAGACCTATATGTAAATACGAAATTAAGAAAGCGCGTATTAAGATAGATTTTTTATGTTCTTAAAATAAGTATTCTGCTCATATCAATGCTAATATATCTGCAATTTCCACATAGGTTCAAAGCATCATAGAATCGTCAATGTATTGTAAATTTAATTCTTGTTAAGTTAGATTTCTTCCCTCTTACAAACTATGCTGTTTCATTTCTTTATTTTGGGCCGATGAAACTATATATGTGTGTTATCAGTGAATAATCAGCTATTTATTTTATTCTTAACCTGTTCGTCACATATAATACACCTTGAAGAATGGTGTACCATTGGGGTACCTTCGTCTTAAATCTAAAACAACCAGGCGTACAGCGAGAGCTCATTCGTAATATTCCACTTATTCTAGTCTAACAGATCCGTTATCTAAGACTTGACAATCTTGAAAGGCGAATAACATGGGCTCCTCCACCAAAACTGAAACGACAAGAAGCTCCTCGTTAAAACTTCATAAGCATTAACTTGAAAAATTGGCGTCTTACAATCGATTATGAGTTCATGATTCGGCTTATTTGAAAATACTAAATTAAGCTTCTTTTCTCTTGAATCCAATTTTCACGATGAATCTTTCCCAAAAGCTTTAATTTTATTATCATATCATATTTATGAATTATAATTTTAAATTCTCTCCTTCAGATACAGGGCTGAAAAATATTCATAGTGATTATATTGTAAGCACCTTACACATATCCACATA
This sequence comes from Rhaphigaster nebulosa, assembly GCA_948150685.1. NCBI lineage: Eukaryota > Metazoa > Arthropoda > Insecta > Hemiptera > Pentatomidae > Rhaphigaster > Rhaphigaster nebulosa. Next base: position 62,365,113 of record OX411311.1, read on the forward strand.
TTTATTCCCCAATCCTTTCCAGATAACCCTCATGTGTCTGAAAACAACGCCTGGTGTCCCTAAAAGCTTTTTGCCTTAAGAATCTTTTTAGGGATTTATAAATTATTTGCCACTTCTATAAATTTGTTTTATTGAAAACTAGTTTCGAATGTTATACATTCATCCTCAGTTCTAAAAACACACAAAAAATTCAAAAATAAGCAATTCAAAATATAGTTGGTATTATTATACATATTAAATTATATAAATCAGTATTATAAAAGATTTATGAATATATAACTATGAAATATAACATTCGAAACTAGTTTTCAATAAAACAAATTTATAGAAATGGTAAATAATTTATCAATCCCTAATTAGATTGATGCTTCTATACCACCATGCGGATGTCAACTGATAAAAAATCTATATCAGCTTGTTTATCATTCATTTTGTAAATAAAACTCTACATTTTTATCAACCTAATTAAAAATAACCACAACAAGTAAGATATAGGCATTAGACTTAGCGTTCTGTCCAATTCGCTATGATTCTTCAATTCAGATTTAGAATGATATCGTTTATTGAAATTATGAACCGGTTTCTGTTCGATATCTAAACGCTCAATGCAAGGCACAGTGTGATGAAGTGAGCCAGGGCATGTGCAAAAGTTCTGAGCGCAGTTCCAAAAATGGGCTAAAGTACCTTTAGAAGACAGAGTGCTACGGAACATCCTACACCTTGGCGTAACTCTTGAGAGATGGGGCGGTAGCGTGCCTCGGAAGGAGCAGTGAGAAACGGGAGGAGGATTTACTGGAAACAATCGCACATGAAATAAAAGGCGGGAACTCTAAAAGCCAGGCGCCATCAGTCAGGGACAGACAATGACAGATCGGCTACCCCACAGCCTCCCCGATAGCTATACTTTGTAATCTCTTCGGCCATCATGGCGTCTATCGGGTCCTCTTAGTCAGTCACATGCCTTGTCTTGTCCCTGCAGGATCCACTTGTAAATCATGATGTAACGATAATACATCATACATAACCATGTTCCGTTTAGGAAAAAAAATAAAATGAAATAAACATAATAAATACTGCGTTAATTAGTGAATATCACCCACAGACTCAATTTTAATACAGTAAAAAAGAAAACGAAGTACAACGAAATATCCATCTAAAACTAATGTTAATATAAAATGTTGTGGAATAGTAAATAAAATTGAGGTTTGGGCCATTATGTTGGTTTTTTATTTATTTTTATTTATATAGATATTAAGAATACCTATTGTTATTTTTAATTTTTAATTATAGTATAGATATGCCAATATTGTTATTATATTATTTATATTCGTATATTTTTGCTTAACTTATTATTACTATATTATTATTGTTACACATGTATTTATTTTAATTCGATAGATTTTTTTTTTTTACTTTTACATACTTATATAAGAAATATATAGCCAGAAAACGTATTGAGATCGTGAAAAATTTCGAATCCGAGTTTTCAACGGAAATACATGTTTTAAGGCCTATGCTTCCAAATAACCAAGTCTCACAAAACGATCTATGAGTGTATGTGTGTGTGTATTTGTCGTGAGTCTAGCTCAAAAAAGAAAAGTTATACGAAACTGAAATTACGTATTTGAGGTAGGAGTATATGACCTGGTTGTTAAAGCAACTTTTTCGCCAAAATCGACTGTAAGAGCCGATTTATATTATCGATTTTACACATTTTTCTCGAAAAAGGATTTTACGATTTTAATCAAACTCGTTATATCAATACACAAATTAAATGGTAATTAATATGAGCTAGATCTTCGATACACGAGGTATTCATTTAATAGATATTAATAATCATAATATTTACATACCATAATTATTTCATTGCATATCATACCTAGAGTATAAACTTCATTGATAGGGCTGTCGAATAATTTACAAGATTAATTAATTCCTGACTCTTTATTGCATAATATGCAATTCCTTACCCTTTATTGCAAAATATGCAATAAAGGGTAAGGAATAATTTCCTTATAAAGATAAAGATATTCTATTATTCTATCTACAGAAATTCATTTATCAGACAGTAGTACTTAAAAGCGTCATTTATTATATAGCAGATATTAAATATAATTTAAAAGCTTTAGGTGACGCTTTGTCAACCTCCTAATGTAACGGCCTATTATATACGATAAAGACAGTATCGACCAACATTGTACCGAAAGCCATAGCAGAGCAGAAACGTGGAGGTGGAAATGTCACATCCCGGACTGCAGTCACGAGCCGAGCCCACTTAAATTTGATAGCTCTAATTGAAATTGTAGACGTGCTTAAAATGGACAAGCACCAGTGCCCATTCTACCCTCTTCTCGCTAAAAATGGTCTTTGTCGATTGCATATAATCGTGGTTACATTGACCTTTCTCGATATTCAACGGAGTCTATATATCCATAAGTCGCTCTGAGGAACTATATAGCTGTTCATGTAATCTACTTTCAGATACTACTCCGTTACATGAGAAGCTATTATTCAGTGAAAAGCTATTTTTGACATTAAAAACTTATTCTCTTTTCAGAAGTTTCAGGCAGATTTATAAATATGATGGATTACGTATTTAAAAAGAAAGTAAAAAAAATAAATAACATTTTTTAATTAGACTAACTTTACCATAGAAATAGATCAAACAGAATGAACTCAAAAATAGAGATTCGGTTCATAGCTTCGGGTTATAGAAAGTAGAAAAAAAAAAAATAAAATAAAATAAAACAGATTTACCATTACCTTGGTTATTTAATATCCTGGATTTTAATGCATTTATAAATTATTCTTTATCACGCAAGGATATTTTATATATATATATATATATATATATATATATATATATATATATATATATATATATATACATATATGTGCTTAAAAGTCTTTTGGTTGAATAAAAATTATACAAGCATGTATTTTTTGTTTTTATGTTTAGACCGTAGTCATAATCATTTCTAATAACAATGACAACAAATAAAATTAAAAACAAATGATATACAAAATTCTATACTATTCTGCTATGTACAACAATTAAATATTATACTATAATAAAATAAAATTATCACACTTTTGATACAATCACATTAATATTTTAAGACAAAAATAAAACAATTAAACGATATTTTTATGTTTAATAATTTTCCTTACATTTTTATAACAGCTAATTATATCTGTTCCCTCCCACATTCTTTCTACCGAAATATAAAACTTAAATTTTCATTAAAATGGTGCTCTTTTATTAGTTCTAGCCGTAATTGCTCACGCGATGAACACAAACACATAGGAGCAGGGCTCCAAAATAACTGTGACCTTTTATTTTGAAAAAAATTCTTGTTCTAAATTGAACTTTTTCTAAGGAACTTTTTTGAAACAGTTCATGAAAGAGCTTTTATGTTAAAACGTTTATTACAAATTCTCACGGGAACGTTTTACTCAGAACTTATGTAGTAAAAGTTAATTGAGAGTTACAATGTAAGAACTTTTACATACAAGTTCTATATTAAAAAAGTTCTCGATGGAGCTTTATAGTAAGATTTTAATAAATGTTTTCATTATTAAACTTCTCAATTAAATGTAAATTCGTAAATACTTACGGTATTGTGTCTTGAAAGATTTTCTTATCTTAAAATGTTATTTCTTTAAATAAACATTCTGCAGGCGATTTAATTAAAATTAAAGAAATATTTCTATTGACATTAAAAATTAAATGGTAAATAATACGTTAATTATTTTTCTATTCGATCTTTTATTTATTATCTATGTTTTATCTTAAAAGATTTTTTAATTTTTTCAACAATACTGCTGTTTCCTTAGGTTTCCCCCACCTCCCTAAGATCCCTCTCAAGCTTTGCCTCATAAGTATGTGAAAACGTATATTTAAAATGTTCTGGTAGGAATTTCTATTAACAGAACTTTCATAAAAATAATTTTGGCAAGAGCATATATTAACAGAACTTTTATCAAGCTTTTTTAATGATATCAGTTCTAAGAAACTGTTTATCAGAAGGTTCTTTTGTGCAGAACTTGTTAAAACTGTGGTTGTAATTTCTAGTAAAACAGTTAAACTGAAACTCTTTGAAAAAGTTCAATAACTGTTTCGAGCCCTGCATAGGAGGATTCTTTCCGATTAATTTAAATCATACTTCAATTTATTAACATATGATTGCTTTTCGTCATTACATACGAGAAAAAAATCTTGTTTCTAATAAAGGCAAAATCAACAGGACACACCAATATAAAAAGCCAGAATTCCAAAATCATTGAGGAATTTTTAACAACATTAATTGCGGAGTCCAATCTCCGGTGCGCCTATCCAGAAGTTGTGTAAGTGATACTCGGCTTGAGAGCCCGAAGGGAGCAGGTGAAGACGTCAGTATTGGAAGAGTGTTGTTGAGATATTTCAAAGGCAGGGGGCTCACGTAGCCAAACCGCACGTCCGGGCCATCGGAAATCAAAGCAGAGAAACAATTCCGACGTACTGCCAATATCACGTATTCCGTCTAGTATCCTGGGCCAATAGTGCTTCTGTCTGTAACCGGTCCATAAATATTATGGAATAACAGTGATTTGAACAGTTTTAATATATATGTATTTATGGATTTTGTCATTGTCACCGTGAAACTTCCAATAAGACCAAAATTCAGTTATATAATTTTGCCTTCATTAGAAACAAGATTTTTTCTCGTATGTAATGACGAAACGCATTCATATGTTCGAGGAGTAAATATAATGTGTCAATTTTTCATAAATTAATTTAAAATTTCCATAGTTTTTACCAGTCGTATAATGTATGTAAATGATATCAAGTAAGAGATGTGTGAGAATTGTTGTATCGTCAGCGTAAATTAACAATCAATGCATCATCATGCATCAATTAATATATTTTTAAATAAGTTCGAATTTCAATTAAATAATTATTTGAGAGATACGTAGATTACGGTATTTACCAGGAAAACCATTGGCTTAATTATAAGACACAACAATTGGTATAATGTCTGGGACATTAACCAAGTGCTAAAGCATTGGCTTCTTTTCATTTTTCTATAGAACTTCTTAAATTTGGTATTTAATAATTACAATTAATTTTATATTTCCACATGAGTGATTTCCTACTCTGAAACGGGTTGGAACATCACGGAGGATAGATTCAAAACGAGACATCAATAAAAACGATTCTTGAAATCTTTAATTAGAGAAATGAAAACCAATCAAGGCAGACGTTACCTTGGTAAACGGAAGAGATGAACCGAATCGATAAAGCCCTAATAACGTACTGTTTGCGATGGAAGATTGGGAAGGCGCTGAGAGGAACAGGAAAATACTCGGGGTATCAACCCCCATCTCATACCGGCATTAATAGATATTTGCTCCTGTGTACACTGTACACAAAAAGATGGTGTTTGCGATCAGGCCTTTTATTGTTATGTCTATATTAGTTTAGTTTATCTTCAATTGTTTTAATGTTTTATTTTTTATTTTAAAGCCCCGTGGGATGTGGGGTTGGCATTCACGGAATGAGGATTGGTTGTGAACTCTTCTACTGCATCGGATGCATTTTAAGAGGATTCCGAGGAGTTGGATATTTTTCAGAAATTAGCTATTGTTATTTTACGCCGTTATTTATATGAAAACCTCTCAATGAAATTACTTCGGGAAGAAGTAATAATAAAATTTGCCGGATCCTCTCTGGTAAAACATTGTTCCAAAAATATATAAACTAGTGTTCCATAAGTCCATAAATATTTTTTGAAGTGGATATACATAAAGTGCAATAATTCTGGGATTAAATTAGAAATTAGAAAGCACATAGCGAACATTTCTAGAGAAGTCAAATTTTTTTTTCTAGTTTTTAAGGTTTAGTATTTTATCATTTTATTCAGGCTTATATATAGGTTTATATTTAGTGATACTTCTTGTTTTTTTGAACTTATTTATTTAGGCCCATCAAAATATATGACTGATCTTGATAACAGAGAATTTAGTACATTAATCTATTTCTGAAAAAATATTAATAAATATCTTGCATTCTCCAATTGATAACAAAAAAATATAAAATTATAAAAAGATTTTCCCGATATTCCTGATTAAGTTGAGGAAATTCATTTTTTAGTGATGTTAACGGTCAAAAGTGTGGTAAAACACTTTACTCCAAGATTTATTAAAATATAAAACCAATATCAATACCTTTTTTATTAAAGAAATTCGGATTTTATCGATACAGTGTCGTGCTTGAATAAAATAAAAAAATATTATCGGAAAATCCGGTCAAATTGTTGTAATGCAAATCCCTGTAAATTGCTTTGCCTTAATCCTTCTAGATATTTAAATGCATTCATATATTCTTTTTTATTCTATATCACTAAAATTGTTACGGTTTCTACTGCCTATGTTATTTGTATTTTTTCAAGATTTAATTTACTTACCTTCTGATGGATGGGATAGATGGCTTTTGTTAAATCAGATTAAATGAGGAAAAAAAAGGAATCAACTTATCTAAACGAATTTCAAATAACGAAAATAAAATCTGCTGATTCGAACTTTCTAATCTTATTATTTTTATCTAATCTCGAATTTTTTAGTCATTAACATTAAAAAAATAATTATTTCCCAATTTATGCGGTGTTGCTTTTTCTATCACATTGCTTCTTCTTACGGTCAATGGATTCGTAAGTTTTTATTTAAATCGATGTAAAGCATGACCGACGATTTCATAATAAATTAAACGCATACACTGACTGAATAATAAGAGGTATGGCGAGGGAAAATGATCGAAGTTTTAATTCCAATTTCATTATAATATATACGTTTATCAAATGAAGACAAATTAATATAATTATAATATTTCATGAGAAATACATCAGCTACGATTGAGTAACTTGATAGTAGTGACTAGTGACCGATACAAGTTACTAGTTGATAAGGTACCGACAAAAAATAACGACACCGTGCTTCGTGAAATCGTGCTGATAAAAAGCGTGTAAGAGGTTCCGTGTCAGACATGTCTGGAACAAGTGGTTTAATTAAATTCCAACTCCACGTGCATTAGCGAATCCTGGCAAAAAGAATTACCTCCGATATTGCACCCTCGTTTGTCGTCGGGGGCATTCGTCCCGGCAAAAGCTTTTTGTAGTAGCTCGTTAAGCCGATAGTCCTTAGCGTAATTGCCCAGGGATGGGAACTTTTCGTGCTCAAATAAATATTTTTTTAATTTAAAAGAAAAAAAAATTTTTGGACGTTATTATTTCGGTATTAGGATTATCAGAATAGCCCTGCTTTTACATTTTTTTTTCACCATTCCGGGAAAAGTTAAAAAAAAAAATGTATATTTTTATTGAACGTATTTGGATGAACCCATTTTTTAAATATTCAAGCCGTCATTTAAGGGTTTTAGTTACTTATTTGTTGTGAGCATAAAAAACCATAATTTGGATGAGCATATTTTTTAGGTTTTAAATATGTTCATTACATTGAAATTTCAAAACAAACAGATGCGCTTGAACCTATAATGAATACGATTATTATGCAATGAAAAAAATCATGTAATATATTTGAATTTCACATGGTTTGATATATTTTGATATAAATGGTTAAGATTATTTTAACTTTTGAAAAATTCCTATATTGCAAAAAAAAAGTTAATAAACAGAGCAAAATTATCAATAGTACAGAATTGAATGAGACTAGTTAACTGTTGTTACAAAAAGAAATATCTTTAATTGTAAAAATGTTGAAATGGGTATTTTATTTCACATAAGTATTAACTTCTGAGTTCGAGGTTAAAACTAATATTTTTCTGAGGTCAAAAATCTGAATGTTTTATGACAAGAAAAAAAGTGTTAATGCAACGAAACGATAAATTGTACAGTATTGAAAGAATTAAACAGTAAAAGTTTATTTATTTATTGTATGCCGATAATTCTTCAACGTGCCCGATTTCAAATACTGGCTGTGTTCCTGAGGAGTCGAGATGGGCGGAGCTAACTGCTCCACCACCTACGTCAATTCTTTCATAGACTCGACTATAGTGAGGTAGTATGTCAGTCAACAGAAAGTAATAAGTTGCCTGGTGCAACACAATAACAATTAATGTTATACTTCATTATACATGCAGGCCATCCTTAGAGCTACACACTTGATCGAATTCGTAAACTTCGTACACAGAGCGCGATCTGCCACGGCGATCTGCAGTCTCAACCGGCGAGCTGGCGATCTAATGTATTACTACTTACTGCACTATACAAGTAGCACAGAAGGCGATCTACCGCAGCGAGCCAGACTTGATCGAGCCCGACAGCGATCCATTTCTATACAGCTAGAGGGATCCAGAGAGATCGCATATCGTCGCGTCAAATCGCATTCTGTGTGCTTGAGCCTTCAGTATTTCATATTTGTTACCTACGACTAATGTAATGGAATGAGTATTCTGTGAATACTGAATAGTTCTCACGGAAAATATAAAGTATTAATGAGCATGACTCTCTTTAGTAACCAATTGATCCTTCATGATTAGAATACCTTCTTAGAAGGAATATCATTCCAGAAGAGCGGAGAAGATATGACTGCTGATGAGCGAGGAACTGTTTGCCCTGAGTACGTGAGTCCTAAGAGCCGCGGTCTACTTTTACAGAAGTTCTCTTTTTAATAAAGTCTTCCCCTGGTCGCAGCCTCCGTGACCTGGGAGCCCAACCAGCCACTGCACCAGGGCTATTGCTATAACGGCGCTGTCTCCATCGGGGATGCCAGGCTGCCTTCTACCGCCGCAAGTGCTTCACCGTTGTTTGTACAGACCTTCCTTCTGCTGTTTTAAAAGTCACTATTATTAGAACTTTATTTTAGAATGGAACACTGATAAGTAAACGCTAGTCGCAGTTGTAGTGTTATATATGAATATTAATTCACTAAGTGAACTATTTAGGTATTTGTATTTAAATAATGAATAAAAAAACGTCCATTAGATGCTTGTCCTCCGGGCAAAAGATATTCACTTTACCTTCGAAGGAAGCAACTTATCTAAACCTGAAGCCTGTCTGGACCCAGGTTTTCTCTCTTATATATATTTGTATTTTCGGTTTCCGCAAAGAATAAAAGCACGGACGATATCACATCATTTTAACCTTTGACGCAAGCAACAATAGTCGTAAAAAAATATTTACCGACTGTATCCATCGTAAATGACAAAAAAAAAACTTGAGGATCAGTGCTCGGTCACTAAGGTCTTTTTTAAAACAATGATATTTGTATCAAACATTCCCGAAACTCCCAAAACCGTGTTATGGAGCTTTGAAACAGATTTGAAATATACTCTCACTCTCCGCCGATGACCTTTGATACTGTGCAAAAGTCTATTATTTTTAGAGAAAATACAACTAAGAAGTAAACTCTGAATGAGTGAAAAGTATTTTCTAAAAATGAAAAATTATGCCTTTTTAGCCATTCTTGTATACGAATATCCGCGATCTTCATTAGTAAGGATAAAAATAGTAAAGAAATCGCTTATGTAATCGAAAAGAAAATGCATTGTAAAAATTTGTCAGAATCGTTGTAAGACGTGTTAAAGAGCAATCTCACAGGTTTATCTGACAACCACAGAGGTCGGATTTCCAAGGATATGGAATAAGGAAGCACGGGAAGGACAGGGGATTCTGGCAAAGGACTCGTGTGGAGCCAAACCGTACGTGCCCAGAATCGGGCTATGTCTTTGAGTCCTCCTGTTTTATACTGCCCTTTGAAATTCTGACGTGCTCCAGAATATTTTTCCCCTCTATCGGATGACAGTTTTAGAAGCATTTTGGGATCAATTCTTGTTCAAAATTGTCTTGGAACGGAACAGATGCAGAAAAGTACCTACTTAAATTCACGGTAATGATTTTTCGTTCTTATACTCAAGGTATTTAGCAAGTCACATCGTGTATCTTTGAACGTAAGCAGAAAGATGGTGGTTATGAATTATCTGTTTGTCAGCTATTAAATCTAGAAATAGGTTAAGGCGGGATAAATGCGCACAATATTTTACAAAGTTCGACTATAAATTACTGCAATCATCATTTTTTAAGCTAGAATATTTATATATTTTTTAAAATGTTCCTTTGAATATTATGTTTTAAATATTACATTCAAATTTACTTTTAAATCCTGGACATTTTTATCAGATTGACAATTCAATTTAGTTATACCTAGTACACACTAACACCAGTATACACTCACTCCAGCCTTACGAGGTATCTGAAAATCTCACTACCCAAGCAGTAACGCTTACGGGACAAGTTCAAAATCATCAATTTCCGTAGGATTATTTTCTGATGTAATCATCGAAAAAACAAAAATTCTGAGGCTCACATTTCACAATTTTCAGTGACAGCCATGAAAGTAGGATGTGGAAGATAATTGAATAGATATAATGAATAAAAGAACCTTTACTGTCAGTGTGCTAGTCTAGGATGGAGTAAGTGTATATAACAAGACACTTGTCCCACAACAGAGATCTGCATTTAGTCAAACTATCATGTTCCGCTGGTACAACTACGGGTTAGAAACTAGAAAAATGTCAAATAGAAATGTAAATCACAAGGTATTTTGATGAACAGCTTCTGAAGATTCCACTTACGGCAACACAAACAGGCATGGTGTTGAATAAACACCGATACAGCTGTACAGCAGAAGTTGAAAGTTCCAACTGAATCAAAAGGTTGGAACTTGTATCGTTACAACTCGCTATACTTCAACTTGGCGAAATCTCGTGGCTGATTTCAGCTAAATAAGTATTTAGGCTTCATGTTCCGTAAAGGACAGTTCTTATCAGTTGAGGGTTTGGATTTAATAGGGCGATTATGCACTTACCCCGAAGACGCACTTACCTCATCTTACCTTATATATTAATAGTCACTTAAAATTATAATTAGGTACATAATAGGTGAAGTGAATAAAACTGAGAAAGTGCTCATTTCTCAAAAAACTTAGCAGATTAGATGTTAGATGTGAATAAAGAGAAGTTACACAATGGAATAATTAGTTGACATCCGCATGATGGTATAGAAGGTTCAATCTAATTAGGGATTGATAAATTATTTGCCACTTCTATACATTTGTTTTATTGAAAACTAGTTTCGAAAGTTATACATTCATCTTCAACTGCATCATGCGGATGTCAACTGATTGAATTCTTTAACTATTTTAATCAGTAGATGAACCATCTCTGATTGAAACACGCCGATTAAAGCGCGTATAAGTTCCTTTTATCTCTGATTTAACGATTTTCCAGTTTTTCCCGTATATTTGGTTGCACAATCATTACAATTTAGTTCGTATACTCCGCTTTTTTGGAAAGGGTCTATTTTGTCCTTTAGCAGAAGAGAAATATGAGGATAGGGTTTTTTCTATTTTAAATGCAGGGTTTAATCCTAGTCTTTTTCAATTCATTTCCGACTTTGGTGGATATAGGGCCGTAATATGGAATAAAAACATAATATGTCGGGATGGGCCTATCTTCAGAGGTTTTTGAATAGATATCATTAATTGTCTTTTTTTGCATTTTTTTTTTTAAATATGATTGATAGTGGTTTTATTGTACCCGCTATTTTTTGCTATGGAATATATTATTTCAATTTCTTTATTATAGTTCTTTTCATTTAATGGTGCGTTCATAAGACGGTAAATCATGCTATTAAAGGCTGCGAGTTTATGTGCTATCGCTCACCTTGCGATGATGTTTGTTGATGATGATGATTCATGATGTTTGTTTTTTACTGAGATTTCTAAATCTAAAAAGTTTGTTATGTTTTTTTTTTTTTTCAGTTCTACTGTGAATTTAATCGAGGGGTGAATTTCGTTTATTTCCTTTAAAAAATATTTATTTGTCTTGTCGTACCAGACCATAGGTCTGTCATCTACATACCGATACCAGTAAATGATATATTTAGCTAGTTGAAAATTGTTTGGGTCAAGAATTGTTTGTTCTAATTTGTCCATCAATAAATCTGCCAGAAGGGGTGAGAGAGGGGAGCCCATCGGTAAGCCTTCTTCTTCCTGTTTGAAGAATTTTCAATCTTTTATTTATTTATGGACAAATTAGAACAAACAATTCTTGACCCACACAATTCTCAACTAACTGGAAAAAAATAAAACCATAACCTTTTTAGACTTAGAAGTCTCAGTAAAAAACAAACATCATGAAATTTGAATTTAGAAATTAAATAATTTAATTAAAAATTAAATAAAATTTATTGGAAAGATAAAAAGAAATACAAATGACGTCTTAACGACAAATTCGGATTCAAGAATCTAAAGAATTTCCAAACAGCAACTAAGCAAATTTTAACTTTGTTGAACCCATTTTTTCGTATTTCCGTAATATTATTCGAAATGAGTGACAAAAAAATAAATATTAAAAAATAACAGAAAAACAAACAAAAAACTAATAGGTACGAATTACAGAAAATTTAAGAATCCCTGACCACCACATTATTTGCTTATTTTTACCTTGAACGCTTATCAGACAAATCCCAATTTTGTATTGGGAGACATCATATTTAAACAAGAGTGCCAATATACATTTTTCTTAGGAATCGACGGGGTAATATTAACCATAATAAATATCTGTATTATTTTAATTTGATTAATTGTGGTTACTACTTTATAGAAAATCTGAATTGTGCCGAACTGGTTGGCGATATCATCATCCCTGGATACAGGGGATTGTGCATTAATCTCTGCAGTGCTCCAGATGTTGGTGACAAATAGGGAGGAGACCTGCAGCACTGTTCCGGGCGTCCTCTCATCACATTTACTAACAACTACAGCTTAAATTAGCATACATTACAGCAAAATGGCCTTGTCTTAACAACATTAATAGTTTGAATAATACATATCACGAGGCAGAGATTATAACGATGCATAGTAACGTGGATTGAGGCGAATGAAAGCAGAATTGATAATATTAATTTTGTGATAATTGCGAACTGTTCCCAGATCAGCTTTATTCATTTTTTGAGATATCATACTAATGAAAATCGATTACCGAAATGCTGCGTTAAATTAAAGATTTCTACTAGCTAAGTTACAAAATCCTTTAATTTGTTTATTTGAAAATTGTTCTAAAGAAGCTTTAGTAAAATATGATCATGTAATGTTTAAAAAAATATCGTAAATTTAATCTATAGCAGGCCGATTTCGTATCCAAGTTAAATTAAAAAAAAAAATTTCTCGCTTTTTTGGCTTCCTAGTTTTTGATATAAAACAGCGATTGCCAGTTTTAGTAAAACACAATTTTTAGTAGGATTCCCCGATTAGGAACATTGGCCGATACCGATCCTTATTGGTACCTTCTTATATATATATATATATATATATATATATATATATATATATATATATATATATATATATATATATATATATTTAATGTATAAAATAGAGGAATTACTACAGAAAGAAAAAAACAGAAGAAAAAATGTATATGTTAATATTACTGCACTAATCTATTTAAAACCTTTGTTATAAAAATTATTAAAAAAGAAAAATTCAAAAAGGCCTATTTAAATATATTTATCTCTAGCGGCCGATTTCACGTATTTAATAAATTCGTAAGTAACTCAAATTTGTGTGCTAAGTTTTTGCTTTGAAATATAAGTTTTGACTGTAAGTAAGCAAATAAATATATTGAATGAAGGTTTACTTTTAGATTAACATTTTTTTTAAATTTTCCAGCCATTTGATCCCAATTGAGAGCATTGTCCGCTAAAAGGTTAAATGCTACTCAAAAACAAGAATGATTTACTTATGTCTTTAAGATAAAAATGTTTTGTTACATAAGATACTTAAGTTATTATAGTAGCAGAGGAATGAAGTTACCTGAAATAAAAAAATAGGAACGCATTATTCCGCCGTTCGAACAATGTATTGATAAATCTATTGAATTAAACCAACTGTGTTGCTGAGAATTTGACCACCACACAGCGTGTATAAATTAAAGAATATTAATACTAAATATTAAAAGAATATTAATATAGAATATTAAAGAAAATTATGTAAGGAACCTGACCTTTTTATTTTTTATTTGTTTGGGTTCTAACGTCCTTACCAACTCCAATTAAGGCAGATAGGGCGGTTTATCCCTCAGATTACCAACCTATTTGAACGAGAGTGGTCGAAGGTCGAAATTCATTCTGTTTTCGCAACAAAATAAGTTTCAATCCGCCTAGGCCGGATTCGAACCAGCGCCAAATTCTTATCAAATATAAAATTATTTGATTCAGGCCGAAGAGCAGGAGAAATTGAGAAAGACTCCATCTGTTGGGGGATTAGTTCAGAGAATAAATTTTAAAAATATAAATTAATAATAGACAATTATAGACCCCTCATCAACAGAAAATATTATTTTTGGAAACAATTTTTTTCCAAACTCCTCCTCTGAAATTCCTTAAAATTTATTAAATTCCGTGTAGTAAAAAGGACGGTAACCCTAATTCTATTTTATTTGATCCAAACGAAACCCAAAAGGTGGATAAAAAAAGAACAAGGAAGTTGTTGACACGTTATACGTTCTTGATTTAATGAATATGTCCATACAGCCACAATGCTTTATGAGCACCCATCAAACGAGAATGAGATTTATTGTGACAAAGTGAAAAATTAATGGAATATATAGGAAAAGGAAAAAATATTAAAGAAGTAATGTAAACAATTCTATTTATATCTAACAAAAGAATGCAGGACCTATGAGTTATAAAGACTTCATTCCCATAATTATAAATGGATATTATTAATAAATTAATTTAAATCTTACTAAAGATACTTATAGCATCTAACAAACATAATTGAAAGAATTTTGAATAGGTGTGTAATTCGAATTTGAGAGAAATTTGACTAACTACATTGAAATCCTACCCTTGGTGTCAGGAGCTTGGTCCGTAAGTGAGGTTTAAAAGTGAGGAAAGTGAGGTTTAACAGAAAGGGCACGGTAGGGATGTACGTTATTCCATATATTCAATATGGAGGTAAAAAATGATTTATATAACATGAAATGTTTTTTTTAAATATTTATGTGAACCAAAAAAATTGTGCATAATAGTTCTCATAAAAAAATCATTTTTTTTTTTAAATTGAAAAATCCTGATTTTACACTGCAGTATGAACTTAAAAATATCTCATCAAAACAAATTAAAAAAAAAATGTTTTTACACAAAATTGTTTTATTCTGGCTAATTATCCTTCAATGGAAACTGTCAACGCAGGCAGAAGAAACCGGCGAGATAGAAGGAACCTCAGACAACAGACAGCCATTACGTGAAGAAGGCGGGAGTGGAGGAGACGATAAAAAAGGAATGAAAGGTGAACATAAATCTTAGTTTTTGTTAGGCGGTTAGATAATTAGGGCTAGTCATTTGTTAGGAGCTATTAAGGCTGGCCAATGACTGAGGGTCATATATACCCGCCCACTTATCTCAACCAATCAGATTTATTATTAAATTATTGCCACTCCCCCCGTTACAATGGCCAATCAGGTTCCATCTTCCTCCCCTCTTTCATGAGATAATGACTCTTTTTGGGATATTGGGCCATTCGTATCTGTCTGAACTATCTCTAACACTTCATTTGTATGTATGAAATTTATGCAAGTTAAAAATAATGTATTTATGACAATTACGTTTTTAAGATTTGTTTAATTTTAATCGATTAAAAAATTAATAATAATAAATAAACCCTGTACTACCAGAACCCATGAAGGGTCTTGGAGTTCAGTACTTAGTTGTGCAAGGAGGTGATCTGGCCAGGTCACAGTTGACCACCGGGTTTTCTCCCAATTAAAGGTGCCTACTTATAAAGGCTGGATGAGTCCCTAGAGGGACCACCGACCCCAGGACCAATCCAAGGGTAATCAGATTTATTATTAAATTATTGCCATTCCCTCCGTTACTTTGACCAATCAGGTTCACTCTTCCTCTCCTTTTTTATGAGATAATGACTATTTTTCGAATATTGGGCCATTAGTATCTGTTCCAACTATCTCTAACTCTTCCTAGGTGCTGCTGGGGGGTTTGGGAGGTTTGTGACACCCCTAAGAGGAAGGGAGAGTCTGAACCCCCCAAAACTATAAATTTGTCTATAATAGATTAGTTATTTATTTAAGTTTTCTCTGGCGCGAAGCCCTTGGAGGTCGCCCTCTTCGTCCCTCTCCCTTAGTTCCGTTACTTTAAATCGTATTTTTTTTTATTTAAATCTATCTATTTGTTGTTTCTTGTTTTAAACAAGTTTTAGCAGATACTTTTTTTAGAACATTAAGTCAATCGTTCTTTAAAAGCTAACTTTTAGAAAGTTTCTGACTTTAGTTTTCTTTGATATAAGTATATATCATTATTCAAATAAGTTTCATGAAATGTAGTAAATGTAGAGAGTTAGCCAGATCCGGCATACAGGAAAGCACTTCTCGGAATCGATTTAACCTTCTTGGAAACTGAACAGGGGAAAAAAAGACAAAAGTTGTATCGGAACTTGGGCACATTCCGCTTGTCTACAAATATTTTAGGATAACAAACAATCGTTTTTTGGGTCAGGTATGGCATTTATCGGTTATGGAATTTTTTGTTCAATTTAAAAGTACTAAAAATACAGTATCTGTCTATTAATTAGAATAAATCTGAGATAAATATATCTAGATATATATCTAGAGATAAACTAGACATATATCTAGTTAAACTGGCCGTTAAAGGACACTTATTAGTGCCTGTATCTAAAAAGTAAATAACGAGAAAGTAAG
Organism: Rhaphigaster nebulosa; assembly: GCA_948150685.1. Lineage (NCBI taxonomy): Eukaryota > Metazoa > Arthropoda > Insecta > Hemiptera > Pentatomidae > Rhaphigaster > Rhaphigaster nebulosa. Next base: position 62,381,887 of record OX411311.1, read on the forward strand.
TTGAACGTAGAATCGACAGAGAATTAGCATTAATACTATTACTAATAAATATGTTGGTAGTAATGAAGCAACGATTATTGAATCATAATTCAGATATCGAAACGTCTTAAACGTTTGAAACAGATTATACGTATGATCAGCTGAAGTCATATGTAAATCTTCGTTTCTAACATCATTAAAAACTTTCTGTCTTCTTAAATTATTTAAATACTTTATATCATTATTATACCTAATATGCTACTATAATAATTTGGAGCGAAATTACAAAAATTTCGTATTCCAATAATAATTTGTACAACGTAAAATTGAGACAGAAGAAAATTCTGACGCTTTTATTGTAATTTTTGAACGTACATAGCCCCGGTTCTATATATGCCAAAAAGCAAGAGATGGTATCATATAATGGAGAAAATTGGTCATAAGAGGTTGTTAAGAGAAGTTTCTGATTTTAGTTTTCTTTGATATAAGTACATATCATTATTCAAATAAGTTTCATGAAATGTAGTCTATAAAGAAATAAAGCTCCTTGGATATTTTCGTACCATTATTTTTGTATAAATTAAGACTTTTAGTCTAGTCTTTAAAATAGAAAGAAAGGAATGAAAAAAAGGCTGCTGAAACTTTCATTTTTTTTTTTTTTTTGTGCGTTATCTTCGTACACTTAATCTAGTCTTTAAAAAGATCACTATTACTGAGCTCACGCGGTCATTATCCTGCATTTCAACATTTTAAATTTTCAACGAAAAAAACACTTTTGATCTAGGTCGTTTGCTAAGTTTAATAGCTAAACTTCAATAGAAAGTTCAATAGAAAGAAATACCTAAAAAAAATTATTTAAATGAAGTCAAAATTATTAAAAAATTTATTATGAAAATTGCCCGTAATCTGAGAATAACCCAGACAGATTCTTTTAAGATATACTTGAAATTGGCTAAATAATATTCCCGAAATGGTTATTATAAGTACATTTTGCGTTTAGATTTTCGACTTGGTGACATAACATTTTTGACAGTCACCAATAAGTAATAAAAAAAATTAAATAATCATTTTCTTATTGAAATCAAAAACTAAAAAAAAAAAGGGCAAAATCTTTATTAGGTTAATGTGGGAGGATTAGGAAACAAATTTATGAGTCTCTCAAACTGTAGTAAATAACGAACCAGGCAACATTTCGCAAACTCACGACTGAATTGAACTGAAAATCGTTAACAAAAATATTAAATAAGTGTTTTTTCTTTGTTTTTGTTGATTGTTACGATTATTTGTTGATTGGGATCTTAAGATATTCTTTGAGCCGAGGGTTTAACGTTTTAATTATTCTCAACTTAGGCTTGCACTATAAAAATTTCTCTATATTTTGGATTGACAGTGACATTTTTTTTTTAATTGGCATACACGCCAATATTTCACTCACCTACGGCGAGAGTGAAACTGTCAAAATATTGACGGACACAGGGATGACCGACCTGCTACCTCTGAGACTGTGGCAATCTTTCGTCGTGACCCGGCTGTTGGAATAGTTTGCTCAAGATTTAATAAAGACCCGCCGAGGCGCCTACTAATTCGGCCCACTGGTTTAATATCGCCGCTCTTTCTTCACGAGTTGGCTGGAGGTGTCTAAATACCCTCTCGACACCTTGCATAGGTACCAACTCCTCCTTCCAGACTCTTCCTATGTTCTTAGCTTCATGGTTTGAAACTGATAAATGTTTACTTAGGTGCTCCCACAACAGTTAACAGTATTTTTATTCTCTATTGATCGTTTTAAGCTATTATCAGATGATTCCAAAACCTTGAAGTTCTCATGTAGTAAATAAATAGCCAGCCAATGTTTCGCCAATTCAGGACTGAAAAGCATAATATAAAGAAAACACGGGTCAAATATCTCGCTTCGAATGCCAAAGAAAAGACCAATCAGAGAAATATCGGATATAATATATCACTTCAAAAAAATTCAACACACTTCTATAAATATGTTTCTGTATATATCGTTTCCCAGGTCTTTCCGAGGTCTGTTTTTCTCTTCGTTTCATGGCAAAACAAATAAATCTCTAAACTGGCAAGTAAAATGTCATCCTTTGGTCAAGATGAAATTATTTGTGCAATAAAAAAAATCTATAAGGCAAGTTTACTTAATAATTTATGCATTTTTTAAAATTTGACCAAAAAGTGATTTTTTTGTGTATATATACTTATATTCAGTTCCGACAGAGTTAAAATTTGTTTTTAAATGTATAATTACCAAAAATCATATTATTGAAATCGGTAACGGTTCGTGTACTCTCCTTGCTAGTCTTTTTTTTAGACTGTTTTACTGAGATGTGCTTTCCCTGGTATAATTGTTTACAAGGAAGTCATTAGAAATTTTTGTTTTACGTAGATAGTTGTGGAATCAAATCAAATCACGTACAAATTTCTACTTTTGAAAAAACTTTGTAAAGAAGAAATCGCCATTCTGCACAAGTAAAAAATTAAATAGAAAATAGAAATCCGTGTTTTATTTTTACATTTTTTTTTTTAAACTTTGTGATAGTTAAAAACACACTTAATAGAAAATGAATTAAGAATAATCACCACGGTTCATTTTTCAATTACATTCTTTTCAGCGATAAAAATATAGAATTTACAAAGTTCATTTCTTTACAATTTACATTTTATAAAGGTCAGAAAAGTATTTCATAAGACGCAGGAATATCACGAATGAAAGCTAAATGAACTTTTATTGTTACCAATCTTGTGAATCCAAGCTATTGGGGCCCCCCTCCTTCGCCAAATAAAACTCCTCTGCTGTTGGGAAACTTTTATAGCATCTCATGAAACAGTTTCATTCGGCTTCGCCATCCTTTATTTATTAAGTCCATTTTATTCTTCTTTTTTTGTATTCATATAATTTTTTTTACTATTTTGAACATCATATAAAATTTCGGTCACTAATTACAGCTTCATTTATTAAATAACATTTAATTTTTTCATAATTTGAACGGTTTTATTAATTATTACTCGATGTTTATGTTTATAAATAAATAGAGCTATTTGACGACCTCAGTTTTTAAAAGCTTACCAACCCTTCATAAACGAGAGCAATCTGCTTACGAATAATACTGTGTAACACCGTTGTAAATCTTCGTTTCTAACATCTTTCAAAACTTTCTGTCTAGTTAAATTATTTAAATACTTTATATCATTATTATACCTAATATGCTACTATAATAAATTGGAGCGAAATTACAAAAAATTCGTATTCCAATAATAATTTGTGTAACGTAAAATTGCGTTCACCCATCTCGGATGTTAGGACAGACAAAAAATCTGACTCTTTTGGTGTCATTTTTGAAAGTTCATAGCCCTGGTTCTAGTATGCCAGAAAGCAAGAGATGGTATCATATATTGGAGAAAATTGGCCATATGAGGTTGTTAGGAGAATTTTGGGATTTGTCTTAAGACGGAACTATTGGAAGAGAGTAAAACAGACTAATTTCGAGTGTGAGTTGATGACGTCTAGCGTAATTGAAATACATTTGAATTTCTTAAACATCATTTTAAATTGGACATGTCACCAAATAACCGTCCTACGTTTAAAATACGTTTATATATCTTACTTTTAGAAGAAACATCTTGCCAGAATTATTATTATCAGTTTGTTTCTTCTCCTATCATCGGCCTATTGTACATAAGCCAACTTTCAATGAATAAAATTCATTTCAACAGTAATATGAATTTTTTTTCACCCAAAATAACCATTCTAAGCAATTTTACACTATAGAAACAGTTGATACAGTCCCTGCTCGATTTTATATAATTTTGATTTCGAATCGATTGCATGTTTACTCATTATAATGTTTCAGTTGTTCTTGACCAATATTTTTCAAACATTAATAAAATTAATCAACGCTAAGCAATGAATTGACGTATATATGAACTTTCCAGGTAATGGAACATTACTAAAACGTGATATCAATAATTTAAAAATATTAAAATGTTGTAGATATCAACATGTTAGGATAAATATTCATGAATTCATAATATGTAAATATGGTGGGGTCCCCGATTTCCGTGCCACATCACAGTGCATTATTATTATAATGATATAATATAATAAAAGGAATTTGCATTAGCCCAGTTCACAGTAGTAAAATTGTAGAGATTATAAGGCACATTTACATTTAGAAGCTTTTTTTTATTGTTTACACCAATAATTTTTACCAACTCGATCGATAAAACAAATAATTAACAAATACTCGCTCGTTTATGTAATACGATACCTCTTTTATAAATGTTTTAGCAAGGTAATGAGAAGTGAAGAACATTTATTATAAATGATTTATTTCAGTTTTATAGTTTGCCTTTCCGTTAGATCGGTCAGGGGTATCAGTTAGTGAGCGTAAACTAGACAAATAAGTACAAAGAATCGACTGCGGAATTGATCTAGAAGATGATGGTTCGGTGTGCTTTCAAAAATAAAATACATAGTAAAAAAATAAAAATAATTAATTAATAAATAAATAAAAAAGCTATCTATCACTGTTGCCGCTGTTGTCACTGTTGCCAATTTTAAAACGTCTGATGAAATTAATTATATAAGGTTTTTTATCAGTTTATTCTTAAGTCTTATTTTTCAATAATAAAATCGGATACAATTGTATTCCAATTATTTATCATGCATAAAAAACTATTGTTTTATATTTCTTTTGAATTGATATTTCAGAATCGATTTTTTATATAATAACAATACCCATTAGCGGCTTAGTTAATAATAATTATTAACTAATTATGACTGTTGTAACATGAGTTTTATATCACCATATATTGGTTAGTTATATATAGCGATGGCTACATTTTTACAACTATGAAACCCAATATTTAAATTCAATGAACAATTTTTATATCTTTTATGAATTTATAAATAGATTTTTTTTCTAATTTTCTTGTAAGGTTTATTATTATTCTTATTTAAAAAGTTTATTTTTATGAATATTGACCGTAACATCTTGGATTATATTCGAAGAAATTTCATATATTCTAAACGTCCGTGAAAATGACCAGATCAAATTATGAGGAATTATTCAGAATTGACAATGGCGATCTTCTTATGAACCTGTTTTACTAGAGCAGGTAATGTTGCAGATTGGAATCGTTCAATTTTAATGAATGATTTTGTTGATTTGTTTATTATAAAAAGGCTGAAAATTATTACACAATGGTTTATTATTTCCACTTATTTATTCCACTTGTTTATTATTCCACAAAAATATCTATTCTGTCAAAGTAAAAATATGAAGCAGTAGGTACCAAAGGAAAAGAAATTTGAAGCTAGTCACAAGATGTTCGCCGTGAGAGTGCCGAACTGTGTTAATTAAAAAAACTGCGTCAATGCAAGTAGGCTGTGATGTAAAATGATACAGAGGAAATATTTGATGTGCACTTCACTAGGAAAAAATAAAAACGAAGTTCATTAAGCTATATCTCAGCTAATAATGGTCCACATGGTCCACTTTAGGTGATTTCTAGTTCCTATTGTAGGGATTTTCGTTAGCTTTCGTTTAAATACAATAAAAGCACCAAACAAAAAAATTTTTGCGGACGGATTTTTTTTTTTATTCGATATTTGGATTCTACGTATCTTGAAACGTAAAACCTCAAATTTTGAGGGGGGGTTACAAAAAAATTTTCTTTGGTCGATTCCAAAGGTCTATTATTGAAAATAATAAATCAAAAGCATTTATAGAGATTTAGATAGAGATTTTTTATTTTTCGTTTTTTTTTTTTTTTTTTTTATTATTAATTATTGTCTCGTTATGCTGATTCCAAAACACCTTACATTTTCTCTCTATCTTTATAAATGACCGAGTTATGGACTTATGAGATCTCTAATCGGCCGCCATTTTGAAACAAACCGACGGATTATAATGTCGAGTTCCGAGGATCATCCCGGGGTGACCTGTGACTTTGGTACCGAATCTCAAGAAAATCGGTCCAGTAGTCTCGGAGAAAAGCCGCGGACGGCGGACGGACGGATTTTTTTTTATTCGATATTTGGATTCTACGTATCTTGAAACGTAAAACCTCAAATTTTGAGGGGGGGTTACAAAAAAATTTTCTTTGGTCGATTCCAAAGGTCTATTATTGAAAATAATAAACCAAAATTGGTCAATCTACATGTATTGTATACTGTTTAGTGCATTTAGGCTACTTAAAAATATTTATATATTTATTAAGTATTTTATATTTTTCATATTGTATTATGTAGTATTATTTCTGTATACTTATTAGGTTAATGTACATGTATTTGGTTACTGATTAGAGATGAAGTTGACATAGAAACCTAGTGAGCTAATATTATTAGCACTTAAATATTTTTTATAAAATTATTGTTAATTTTGATCATTGTAGCCAACTCTATTTGTATGGAGCTAGCCCGAAAGCAAATACAAATATTCAATCATTCATATTCTTAACAAAGATTTAATTTGATTTAGAAGCTTCGAATCAAAGACCTGAGTCTTTGGGATCATACGGAGCATAGTTTATGTTCTAGCATTAAAATAAATTTCCGCAGGAAAAATTATAGAAAAAAATTAGGTGAACCATTCCGAAATTAAAACCGCGGATATCAAAGAAGTTGGATATCTCTAAAACTCAGATCTAGGCTTTCCAAATGCTTTTCCGGACTCAGAATCTGATTCCACATCGATAATCTCGCCTTTCAGATGTTATATAAACCCCAACTGCAATCCAATCAGGTTTAGCTTTTGGAATAGATCCCACTTTTTTTGTGTACTTTATATATTAAAATGTACTATGTATGAATCGTTATATACAACTATTTCTTTATAAACAATCAAACAGAAGTACCGCTGAATGATTTAGCAATGAAGACATTTAAAAAAAAACAATGAAAAGAATCTAAATTTGACAGTTTTCTTTTTTAATTAAATTTAAATAAATGAAATTCCTATTTAAAAAAATACTCGAATTTTGTTATTCTTTATTTTAGCAGTAATCGTTTCCATTAATCCAACATCATTACATGTTCATTCAAAAATAAGAATGGTTGTATCTTAATAGAAACTATTATTTTAAACTGAGCTTATGATCAAAATAGTAGATGTTATGTTATAAAATATCCCCCATTTAGATCTCTAATGATCTTGATATTTCTAATGTCATAAAGAAAGATTTACAAAGCAACATGGAAGTGCTAACACTGCTTCAAACTGCCTATATAAAAAACGTCAGAACTAGTTGCTCTTTCAAACTAATTCAATTTTTCGTATTTGTTTGTCTATGTACTTGTGGATTAAAGCCAATAAAATTAAGAATTTTTGTATTTGAAAATAACTATCAGTACGATATGCAAGAAAAAATATTTTCGCAACAGAAATATTTATTATTTTACAATTATTTATTTGACTGATAATCGCAGCTTTCAATAATCGTGTCGATTTTATTGTTTATTTATTTTTAATTTATTCTTTAATATTTATTTTTATTTTTGTATTTTTTTCTTCGTTACGGCCAGCTTGGGACCGTCATTTAATATTTATTATTTTATTTATTTATTATTATTTATTTACTATTATTATTTATTAATTATTATTATTTATTTATTATTATTACTTATTTATTATTATTATTTATTTGTTTATTTATTATTATTATTATTATTATTTATTTATTATTATTATTTATTTATTATTATTATTTCTCTTTATTATTTATATATTATTTATTATTATTATGACTCTCCTTTATCGCCTCTTACACCCGTCAATCATTTAAAATATTATGTTTATCCTGTATGCAGTACAAACAATTCTATTTCATCCGCATTCTTAGATTGTTCTAACGAAAAGTATGCATCCACTCCTGTTACCGATGTCTTATTTTTTCAAAATATTTAAGTTTGTCGCATGCTATTGGTAATACATGCTTAATGTTAAATCTAACCTGATTTCTTGAGATCTGTTTTCGTAGTCATCTAACTTGTTTATCACGGAACTGATGTTATGAGATCCGACACTCAACTGAAAGCCAACCATGGGATTTAAACCAGTTTTTAAGGGACAATAGGTGGAAAACTAACCAATGCGAGTATGCATGTTCTCAACTTTTTGTTATCACGTATAGGCAAAATCGTTTGTTCGGGGATAGCTTTTGGTATTAAGCATATTTTCCCTTATAAATATACAGAGAAAGCGATATAAATATACGGTACGATAGCGATAATATTTAAAGATTGTTAAAAATTAACTAATAATTACAATGAAACAGCTTAATTAATTACAGTTTAATAACAATAGTTAAATAAATCTAAATATAAAAATAAAACATTAATAACAGTTTAATTAATTACATCAGTGTTGCAATATTTAGGGTTTGTGTTTTGTTTCGTCAAAGAAATTTACCATCATTCGTGTATGAAATTCAGGTATAGTTCACATTTCTCAATAATGTATGTATTTTACTAAAAGTCTCATTTAATATAAAGTTTTGTATTGACGGCCTTTTGAATTGTTATGTTCAGTCTTCTGTATAGATGTTCGTGTTTAAGTTTTTATGTAAAGAAAGAAGTGGAATAAGTTGGCAATACCATTTACTAGTTATCATTGAATCATTTCCATTTATAATTTTTTTAATTTAATTATTGTATTATATAGTTTCTCTTTTAATATGTCTGCCAAAGTTATGCATTTTATTTTATATGATCAATATTGCATTAATATAGTCATTGCATTTTCTGTTACTTTTGCTATTTTTTATTTCCCATCTTTACGCGTATACCTTACTTTTTTGTTATTATTATGTTTAGTTTTACTAATGAGTTTATTTCAAATATTTGTTTCATATTATTCAGATGTTAGGAAATGTTCTTTCACTTAATTTCTTAATGTTATTTATTTTTATTTTTTCTCCCTAACATTTATCTATTGTCATTCTTTATACTTCTTATATTTTCATCTTCATCTTGTTGCACATAGCCCTGTTGAAGGTCTAAAACGTGGGCGAAACGTCGGCATTCAACGATTTCTTTATTTTTTACTATTTTCTTGGTGATTTTACCGCCAACCAGACCATCTTCTAGATTATTAATATGGTCAACTATCAACATATAATAAAAATAATTAGCTGTTGGCAGAATATTAGTTCAATATTTTATTTATGGCTCACTTTTTAAATTTTTTTAGGTTTATTAATTTAATGTTCATGTTGTAGATATTGCATGAAACTTAAAAAATGTACTCAGATATTGCTGCATAATGAAAACATAGACTGTTACTAATGCATACGCTAATTCGTACTTTTACAAAATAACACTGACAGGATAAAACAATCCGGACAGGCAACATAAACATTGGAAACGAATGAGAAAAACACAGGAACGGAATAACATAGCAGATATCAGCCGATGTTGAAATATCCGATGTTTAAATCTGCACAGACAGTATTTTTTTTAGAAGTATTGGGACGGAATAAATAAAAAAAAAATAAAGGTTTTATTTGCAGCGCTCAAAGCGACGGGAGGAAAATAATCCGAAAATAAACAGCTTCTGAACGAGTAGATTATGCCGGACGGTATGATTTTGATTCTGGGTGCAAACATTCCATTTAGCGAGCCGAATTCCATGTTTATCTTGCCCTTCGGATTAACTCCGACTGCTAGGTAATTTATATTCATTTCCACTTCCTCTTCTTCTTCTAATAACTATTTAGATATTTCGTTTATTTAGTCAACCTCTTCCATTCCTACAATAATACCGACTGGCATCTTTAAATTTTGCCAAAAATGTAATACAGCACACTCATGCATATATCCATATCATTTATCATTTAGCAAATTTCTGTGATGTTATCCTTAATAAAATAGAGATAATATTGTCTTATTATAACATAAATAATGCAAAACATACGTATTTTTCATTGTAATGTAACATGATATATGTTACATTACAATGAAAAATACGTTATAAAAAAATATACAATAAAAATGATATAATATGTTATCAAGGAACTTCAGTAACATTGTTATTCATATATCATCTTAAATAGAGGCAGTTGTCATCTTTATCAATTTTTCCAATATCCTTTATCTGTCTGTTCATCATTCCCTTCATGGCCGCAAACAATGCTTCCTCCGGTGACTCATCTTCCATTTTCTTCCCGAAATGCATTCAGAAAATCTTCTAGGCCGATAACCATCTTTCATCCTTATTATATGGGTTATTCTCAGAAAAAAGTGAGTTGTTGAGATCTTCATTCAAAAAATTCATGAATTATCTAGAGATACAAATCGATGAGGAATTAAAAATTCCCAATTTTCAGAAGTATCAGTAATGATAATACATTTTTTTATTGCTGACGTGGCAATGATATTTGTTGGCTGTAATGAGGAACACACTTTCCAACCGTGCAATGAAGAATTATTCTAAACCTGAAACAAGTTGCGTGTTCGTAAATTTAATTTTTAGAAAGTGATTAAGCTTACTTTTAGCACATTAAAAAAAAAATTAGTGCACTGGAGATGTGATTTCAATTGCATCTTTCATAAAATCGATAAATAAATTGATTTTTGTCAGGTTATCATTATCATTTTCGTCACAAAACGATTTTGTGACGGTAATGAGAACATTTAAGGAGTGGTAATGATAATTCGAACTTCGAGAACATACCAAAGTAAAATTAATAGATATATATCAAGATCCAAAATACCGTTCTGTTGGTATTTTTGTACAGAAAAACGGAAATTAATTTTTAAAACTTCAGAACAAAACTTTAGGAGAAACATTAAGGAGCTGAAATGATAACAATAACAATACTCGTCCAAGATACCTACATTTTATGTGACTGCTGTAGCAAATGAAAGGTGGAACATGAGCGGGATCTTCTTTTTCTGGGCTGCCGGTTGTCATATATGGAGAAACTTCCGCGAAAAATACATCGGCACTATAATCTATGAGGGACACGATTTTTGACTTTTTAATGAGAATCACCTATAAGTCATATTCTTCATTGGCGAGGTTTCTACGAATTCACAATCTTCTGAAATCTAATAAACAAGGTAAATTGTTAAAATCAACGAAGCACTTATCCATTGTGATCATTGTATGTTCTAAAGTGATTTTATTTTTACCGGATTATTGAAAATATTTAAGAAAATATAATCAATGTAACACTTTATTATTAACAATAATAGTTAATTGAATTAGGGAGGTTACCAAATAACTCATGGACCAAACCTTGCTTGCTTTCTAGGATTGGGAACTAGTGTTGGTCGTAGTTGATTTATATGATTTAATAACTAGCCAGCATCTATCGAAGCCTCTATCAATGTTAAAACATACTATTTTTGAAATAAGTACCATTTGAAGGACCTCTATCCTAGCCAAAGCTAGTATTATTTTAAGAACGTTACAATATATGTATAAATTTTATGTTATGAAAGTGTTATGTGAAATAATGGAGGTTGAATTTAAAAAAAATTAAATTAAATTTAAATTCGAAGTATTGAAAAATTTGTTTTAATTCGCTATTTCTAAGTTTTCTCCACAAAATATGATAGTAAAGATCATACCACTAACACATGTCACACAACAAAGGTCTCCACTTGTGCCTACAATAATTTTTTGCTGACTGACTGCGAACAACCGCTTAAAAAAATAGAAAACTGTAAAGGAGAAATAAAATCACAAAGTATTTTGAGGGACAGCTTCTGTAGATTCAGCTTAGGGCAAAAAATAATGATATAGACCTATTAGTAAATAAACACCGATCTACTGTACAGCAAAATTTGAAAGACACAAAGTTATAAACAGATAGGCATATAGATTACGCACTTGCTCTGAAAACGCACTTCACATCACCCTATTGCTTCAAATGCACAACCACAATCGAGCTATAGTCAGTTAGAACTTACACTTGAAAGAATACAACTGCTGTTGTAAATGCTGTCTTCAAAGAATAATTATCGTAAAATTTAATTTAAAAAAAAATCATCGCTCGACTGGTCAAAACAGCTATAAAAGAAGTATTATTATAAATCTTTTACAAAAAAAAAAAAAAAGTGAGGGATTGGAGAAAAAAACTGTAATCACCATAAATTTCAGAAAATTTAATTTCTTGACGAGGCGCACCATCACGATTCTTATCTCTAACGGCTTCATTTTCAACGTGCACTCCTAGATTGTTTTCATTTTTACTGCTTCCAGCGATTTCATTCACGGGATTTGTCTTTTTATGAAAAAAATTTTTTTTATTTAAACAGAAAAATGTAAACGAGCTTTCTCGGCAACATCAAGTATAGAGTATTATATGTAAAAAAATATGCTATAGGGCAATTTTGCACAGCTCATGATTTTAAGTCAAACTCAAAATTATTTATGAACTGTCTAAAATTGTTGACCAAATATCACAACTTGTATTAAATTTTTGTGAACCTATTGTGTCAACATGGAGTTTTTGCATTCTAGCTTAATTACCTGAGCATGGATACCATGTATTAGTAAACTAAATCGAATGTATGTTCAAAGCATAAATTTAAAATAAATTATTAGGGTAACAACCGTGTGAATGAATTAAAATACTGAACAGGTTGCTTGGAAACATGCTCTGGAAAATGGCTACTCTTTACCGAACTCACAGAATACTGATTCCCACAAATCCCTTAAAAACCTTGATAACACTCATAACAAATTTTTAGAAAATTACTAAAATTTGATAAACCGATATTCCAACATTAGTTTTTATGGTATATCATGTATTAATGTATTTTACTAGTTCCCCATTTAACATTATAATAATAAAATAAATATATTTATTTGTAAAGAAGTAATTATAGATGTTACAGCCTGGTTAAGGACAGAAAACAAGTATATATTCAAGAAAACATGTATATATTTTTTACTGTTTAGCTTGAATATTAGAATTTAGTTATTTCGTTTGTATTCGTTATAATTGTTTTTCCTCTATCTTAAGAATTTAAAATCATCTCCAAAGTGACGTAAAGATTTAAAAATAAAGTGAAACGTATGGACAGTAATGGAGCATTCATTTTAAAAATGGATCTATGCAAAGGGATTAATCCAGCATTTTTTTTTTTTTTTTTAATTGAGAAGAATACTAGAATGTTAAAGGTTTCATCGATATCGCGGGACGTTCAAAAGATCTGATCAGCTGTTCTGCTCAAGGAGAAAATCTGATTGGCCACTACGGAACCTTTTCCGCCTAATGGACGGCTTATCAGGAACATCTTTATAAAATTTCATCAAAATCGAGTGTAATTTTGCAAAGTGCATATCCGTGACCCATATCCGCAAGAAGATTGGCCAATTTTCCTCTGAGATTTCGATTGTACAAACGTTTTTACACTGTATCCTCAAAATGAGGTGAGTCGTTCTGAAGTAGTGATAAATCTCACTACAAAGAAAATCAGCTCGTTGTCAGTAAGGAACCATTAGAAAACCTTTAAGAACCTTGGGTTCCAAATTTCTTCAATATTGGCCTAACCGTTTTAAAACAATTTCCTAAAAACGATTAGCAACAATTAACAACATTTAACAACAATGTTCCCTAAAAAAATATTTTCTTGAACGGTTCTTTCCGCTGACCGATGAGGATCAGAGTATTATTCGTATTCAAATTGAATTGTTTCCCTTTTCCAGAGAATATTTCGAAAGATTTTTATGTTTATTGCTTCCCAAAAAAACGTATGCACACTACGAAAAAAAAAATTAAAAAACTTTAAGCAGGAACCTGCTTCAAATTTTCTCTTAGCAAGACCTCTCAACAATATACATTACATAATTTGGGGCGAAAATACGACCATATTGCTCTAGGAAATTCAGGCTTATTAAGTTTGCAATGGGGTTTTTGGAAGGAAATTTGATGGAGCCACCATGGAACCACGGGAAGTGGGTGGCGAACTTTGGCAATATCGTTAGTTTTAATGGATCACTTATACTAACTGCAGGCATCAGGTATGAACAACTTTCTTCCTCCATATCTTATGCAATGGTTCCAACCGACACAATTGACTCCTTGATATTCTATAGAACACGACTTCATTAAGTAATCGATTTCATGTTTTAACTCTTTGAATATTATTAGATTTTCCATTTTCTGTGGAATAAGGTTTAAAGGGTAATTTTCCCTCTAGGAGTTTTCTCGTTCTATCGATACCCAATTACTTCACCCTCCCGTAGAATTTAATAAAACTTTCAACTGCGCAAATTCTATGAAATCCTATTATGAACTCCTTTTAATAGGAATCAATTGATTCATTTTAATTAAATTTTCTTTATGGATAAAAATAATCATTTCCACATATCAAATGTTACTCCGAACTATATTAAATACTTGAATATGTTGTAAACGTAATATAGTCTATGTAATATTTTTTTCAGTAAGTTTTAAAAGCCATTTATCAGCACCAATAGCTAAAATTTCCTATCATTAATCATATTTAATAATTTCATTTTTTTAAATTTTATTAGACAAATAAATAAATATATATGCTATTTTATTAAATGCTTACCATCTCACCCTATTATAAACAAAAGTATGAGTAAGTAAAAACAAGATTTCTTGCTTCTTAAAGGAATGAATTTGAGTTTTTGGTAATTTTTGCATTCTAATACTCACTGTACCAACCCGGGCGTTCTTTACTCTTCACCGAGCCAATAAAATAAAGTTACGACTCAGCGAAACAGGATTCAGAACTGAGGTATAAGCAGCTTTTTGATAAGCCCTGACTCGCTTAAACAGATGGTTGGCGCATCGCCAACCACCGAACATTGCGACTTCATTCATATTGTTACATACTTCCATACTCTTCGGTAATCTTGTTATATATAACAGGTTTACATTGTCCTCGGGACGGTGAGTACTCAGGTACTGTACATTAATTCAATCCAAAATGTATATTGATATATTTTGGGATGGGGTATTGTCTTTTTACGTGAGATGTACAACCTCTGTTCTGCAACTGTGAAGTCTTATGATGATGTCTGAATAATTAAAAAGTTAATTGGTTAGTTATACCGAAAGACTCCAGGCTTTGTTTTGGAATCCTTCATTAAAGAACTAAAAATTAATGCCATTAATTGCATATATATATCAGCACATTGATTTAATGCCTGTCGTCCATTAATATAAATTACTTTTTAATTTTAGTAAAAAATGAAAATTTTACATTCGTATACATTAGTCATCCTTCCAGTTATTTTAAAAAAACGATATATATATATATATATATATTTTATATATTTCACGGTAATTTTTATTTCATACATAAAAGAATTACTTTATAAATAAAGTGCATGTAAATGTAGTAAAACAGATAAATAGATCTAATGAAAATGACAATTGAAGAAATGTTATTGATGTCGTTGAAATGATTATGATTATTTTTTTCAATATAATTTAATATTTAATAATATAATTTTATGTTCAGACGGCATTGAGGATTATCCAGAATTAATTTGAAAACAGAATTACGGACTTTTTTTGTGGTTGTGGAAAAAAATATGTTAAAGAACTTATTTTATTTCCTTATTTATTTTACTAAAAATATTTTAAACATTAACTGATCTGTATTTTGTAGTCTTATGGCCAGATAATGTATCTGTTTTATTTGTTCATTCATGTTATTCTTAAGGGACCTAGTCCCAGAATAAAGTTCTTTTATCTATCTATCTATATTTTAGGGTGGATTTGTTACAGGAAGGATTTATGTACATGTAAGCCAGAGGTGATCTGTTATAACATTTAAAAAGTTGTATTGAGAATAAAAATGTCTCAAATTGCAATGTATTGTTTGTGTTGAATCGTGGTCAGAAAATTCATTCGTCAGAAATGAAAATAAAATGAAAATCTAAGAAAGATAAGGAAATTGTTAAGAAACATACTATACAAGGCCAACGATTACTGCGTAAATTGTATGATATTTACTTAATATCATACAATAGAAAACGAAAGGCATAGTGACTTGACAGCTTGGACGCGCAGTTAAGCAATTCTTCTCCTTAGTTTACATAGAAGAAGAATGATACTTAAATAATGCAGCTAAAAATATAAAACAAATGATAAGTACATACTTATTGTTAATTGACTCACACCGATATATAAAATATGAACAAATGTTAACTAATAAGAAAAAAAGAAAATATAAATTTAACTTACGTATTGAGCTAAGAAAAAAAGAAAATATAAATTTAACTTACGTATTGAGCTCCAGGTCCAGTCTAAATTTGTGGTTGAAAGCCTTTATGAGCAAGGACGTACGATGAAAATGTTTGCCAGTCTGGAAAACAAATAAAAAGAACGTTTATAAATATAAATATTAATTAGGTAGTAGAGCATTAAAAAAAAATCATTCATATCTAGAAATTCGTAGAAATAAACTGTTTCTAAATTAAATTTCATTTCAGATGAAAATATCAATAAAGTTTCTTTTCGTAGTAGAGATATATCGACCAATATATATCGACCTTCAACATTTTCGTCATCTATAGTCGACATAATATACACATATTTTTTAGTTTACTGCGGGTTTTTAGTTTTGAACCATTTAGATTTAGATGTACAGCTGATTTATTGTAGGACTGTAGACCGTATCTAATGTTGCAGATCTACAATTCTATTTAATAACTTATTTATGCTGGTATTTTTATTTATTTATATTTTTTTTATGTGAGAGTGCCTTACTAAAAAAATAATATTAAAATTTTTTTTAAGTTTTTCGACCACAAAAAAAGTTGATGCATAAATCCGTACTCCTGTAAAAAGTGTATACTTCTTTATAATAGATATAATTCTTGTATAATAGGAAAAATAGATTGGTCCACCAATGAGTTATAAATATTCGTATTTACTTCATTTATAAATAGCTAAGCCAGAAACATAATCAAGCTTATTCCATAAAAGACCAATTTTTTGGCCTTTCCAATTTCAACTGCTTCCCTTGAAAGTAAAATAAAATTTTAAAAAAAGTTTAATTTTCAACTTTTAATTTCTTCGTCTAAGCATATATTTTTTTTTATTTGAAAAAACGAAATCTCCAGCGAAAACTAGCAGCAAAATAAATATTTATTATAATAAACAAACTTTTTTAAATTTACTCTTTCTTTGTGATAGATTAAATGTTTTTTCGTACTATTTTTATCAGTATTGATTTTCAAAAGTTTTCTTGTTACTTTAATTCTTATATTTTTAACTTTTTTTTTTTACTCTTTTTTTGTTATTTCACTTTGTTTTTACCTACCTTCCCCTTTTGATTACAGGGATGATACGACCATCTTTCGTTTAATTTAAATAATTTCAAGCATAAGATCAATGTTTATTATTCTATTTCTCATACGAAAGAGATTGCAATAAATATTGGTAACTATTGTATTTCATAATCCTTGCCAAACAGGTCAACTGACAGCAATGGCTTTCATTACACGATCTCATCTGCCCAGAGACTCGTTTCCAACTTTTCCAAAACTATCCCTGTTATCCCATAACGTACTAAAGCCATAAAAAAAATCGAGGGCCGCAAACCCTCCAACTGTTCCGTCGGAAACGTTGGAATGCGAAGAGAAAAATCGGCAATCCCGGAGCTGGCAGATTTCCAGAGCCGCTTTGTGCTGGTGCGGAGATCCAATAAGCCTTGGGTCTGTGAGGGTATTTTCAGGGCCAGAGATTTGTTTTCACTCTTTGCGGCTAAGCCCTTCTTATAATGTGGCCGCTGCTGTACCGCCAATTCTGTACCGATATAATAGTTTCGGTCAACAGAGCGATTTACATAATCCTCATTATTCCGGAATTAATTTGATTCACCTCTTGAATGTAAAAATATTGGAATCCCATCATAACCACTGTTTATAACGAAATGAAAAACACCAATTAGACACCCAAATCTTCATAGATGCGATTTTCTGCACTAATTTTTCACATTATTAACAATTCGGTCATCCCAAGAAGGCTTCAGGTCTAGACTTTTCTATGAAAAAATCTTAAAGTGCACCGAAAACCAAACTATATTGAAAACAGTAAATAACATTAAAAAAAAAAAAACTTCTTGTATTGGATTTTAGAAAATAAGATATCCAACCCATCGATTTTAACGCCCTCTTGCACAAAACCATTTTGTTCAGAAAGTCCTTCATTATTGGTGCTACCTTTTCGGAATTCCTTACCCATTTCAATTCGAGAGTACTATAAATTTTCCTTCCAACATAAATTATCTTTTCACTTGCTTAATAATTAAACTAGTGTATTCATGTGGACAATAATGATAGACAACAATATTGATAGTGAATAATAATAGACATCACTCAAAATTATATCAACAAATATATTTATATTTATTATTTATATATTTAGTTATTTCGGTAGTTCACAGTTAAACGGACAATGCAATAAACATGTAAAAGAAATAGCCACATTCTTAATGCTATGCACAATTGCTGGAGTACATTTTTACAAAAATGATGTGGAAGTAAATTAAAACCATGGGTATGTACTATTTCTAATCATATCTGATTGGTGCTTTTTTAGCTGAATGATACTTTCAGCACAAATGTTGATTATCGTTAATATAAACATAAGCAGATATAAAAAAAAGTATATAATAAAAAAGTCGCATTTTAAGAAGTTATTATTAGAAACTTCAAAAGATTATTAAACCACATAAGAATTGACTCAAAATAAACACAATAGAAAACATCAGATAGTGACGCCAACATAAGTGGACATCATTCTATAATAACGTTCTATAAATTACAACCGATAGTTTTATAAGGAAAAATGATCTTATTTCCTTGTTTATAAGTCAAAATACAAAGTCCCTTTAGAACAACAAATATGTATAAAATAATAAATATATCTGGCGAAAAGGCCTATAGATAAAAAATAAAAATTCATTAAATATATACATGATTAAAAAAAATATATAAGAACAAATAAAGAATACTATATATATATATATATATATATATATATATATATATATATATATATATATATATATATATATATATATATATATATATATATACGCATATATGAACCTTAATGCCATTTAATTTAATTAGAGAAAGAAGTGAAAAACTGCAAAAGCAGAGTCATAAAAAAATGAGTTTACGATGTTAACTTATTAACGATAAATAAAATATGCAGAGTTTAATATTATGGTTAGAAGAATAAATTTCTAAAACAAAAATATTACTAGTTATATTTTTTAGCTCTAAATATTATTTCTTTGTTTTATTAATTATCATTTAATCTCTTTTTCAAAAATGTTAATAAACTAACGACCAAAATATAAAATACCGTTCGGGGTGTCGTTACAACAGCACATAGGGCATACAAAATGTTTACTGTGACATCACAAACATTTGCGTTGAGTCTAGCATCGGCTGTTTCGAGATTTCTGTTGTTTTTTCTCGGATGAGGTAGGCGGTGAAAAGAGACGGAGAGCAAACATTTGCATTTTTTACCATCGCAGAAGAAAAGCCGCATTCGCCCATTTTTCTCTCTGTTTTCACAAGTTACCTTCTCGACGGCATATTTCCCACTTCTTAGAATGAGGGGAGGGAAACAAAGGGGACGTCTAACAGAAAAGTTTGTAGAAAGAAGAACTTTTGTTAGATTATTTACTCGAGCAGGGAACAGAAAAAAATAAGATAAATAAAATATTAGCGACGATTTAGCTGTTTATGGGGCGGAACAGAAACCACACCTATCAACGAAAAATAAACAAAGAGAAATTATCAAAAAATAACAATTAACTATGTATACGCACACATTAAGATCGGCCATCGGTCGAAATCCACCAAAAATGCAACATTGTATAAGTTTTTGTTTGAATGTTAATTGAAATAAAAATATTGAATTAATTCAAGTTCAAAAATGATTCCAATTCCAGTTCAAGAGATAATCGTGGAACAGACAGACCAATGACCAAACTGCGTTTTTTCGTCTGAGAGAGCTCCGAAACGCATGAAAACGTTGAAAAATGCAAAACGAAAATTCTACTCGATCACAATATTTTCCTTACCTCAGCTGCGGAAGAAGGCAAATAAATTCATTGTTACAATGTTCAATGAACTATATCTTTACAATAATTGCAAAATGGTCCATTTTCGATATTTTTTTTAAAGATTTTAATTATCTGTTAAATGATCATTTTATATATGTACATATACAACATCATCATAATCCTTCATACCCTCTACCGCTACTGCAGTGAGGGATTACGCCTTGTTTAGTCTGGAACAAATGCCTCATTCTTGAACTTACTCTCTATTGCTCCAATCTATACCCCGTCTCCTGAACGCCTCTTGGACATTTTTTTCCCAGGAATTACGAGGTCCTCCTCTAGGTCTTCTTCCCTCCGCATGAGTCTTCCTGGCTGTTCTTTCTTGATCCATCCTAAGGAGGTGTCCGAACCACCTTAACTTGTGCTCCTCCAGGATGGTCTCGGCCGGTTTTACTTCGAGGCTAGTCCATATTACCGTGGTGTTGCGGGTCCCTATCTCGTCGAAACTTTCCTTCCACTTTACGAAAATGTCGCACTTCCATGGTTTGTATGTGGCTTTTGTGCTTCGAGGTGAGGGTCCACGATTCTGAAGAGTACGAAGTAATATGGAGAATCGTCGATTTAAAGACGGCCATATTTGTATTCTTGGCCACCTCTCTCCTCATCGATTTAAATCTCTCTCCCTTTGCTCTCACTATGATTTACCAGCCTTAACGGAAGAAATATGTGATTAATTTTTATATTGTGCACATCGACTCGACATCCAATGATATCTTGCCCCGACTGTGCATACAGGCGGAACAATCGATACATACAAATACAAAAAAAGTGCTTACCAATTAATATATAGATATTCCTGGAAATATTTATAAGATGCAGTACGTGAAAGTCATTAATATAGCGGAAGCCAATAATTAAATTATTTAAGATAGAGCATATAAAAGCTAATCAGAAAACAAAATTTTACACATAACCATATTACAAATAACCAAAATATACCTTTGAGGCAATTTATAATCACATTGTATAATTTGCTATTTGCCCTAATCCTGTTTCGCAGAAGTAGAGTTTCGCCGAGTAAGGGAGTCAGCACATTTGTCCCTACTAAATGATATGGGACAATCTACTAAGATTGAGACAATTCACCTTAGTAGAATTGACTTTAATTTTAGTATTTTCCGAACGATTGATAAGGATCTTATTTTTCGTGCTGTACGAAATTCTACGCTGGGTTTTTAAAATAAGTTTTTTTAGTACTGGTACTGGTGAGGAACTATTCTGGCAAAGCCCATGCTTATTTTTTGCTAAACCCCTAACAGCTGCCTATATGCTATCACACTCCTAACCAGA
The DNA here is from genome assembly GCA_948150685.1 of Rhaphigaster nebulosa. Taxonomy (NCBI): domain Eukaryota; kingdom Metazoa; phylum Arthropoda; class Insecta; order Hemiptera; family Pentatomidae; genus Rhaphigaster; species Rhaphigaster nebulosa. Next base: position 62,403,254 of record OX411311.1, read on the forward strand.
GTAGAAGTACTTAGTAGGAATTTTGCCGGTCCGCCACGAAATAAATGGGGGATAACGCGTGCGTGGAATGTGAATTTCTGATCGCATCACCTCCTCGTATAACCTTAGGTCAAGAACGGCACTTCCTTAATGAATTACTTCTTTATCAAAACCATTCATTGGTCATAGTAGTACTAGTTTTTGTTTAAATATGCTTAATACAACTGATTTTTTTTTGCTAATAATTTATTATTATTTTTTTTCTATTATATTAAGTCTGGACGAAATGGAAAATGTTTAGAAAAAAACATTCTCTAAGATTTAATATGAATTCAAATGGTTTTACAAGCTATCTATTGATTATACTATACCAAGACCAAACGGAACAAAATCTAAGGATTCAGCAAAACACGTCTTAATAAAAAGAAAACCTTATAATACCACATCGAAAAATTATAAATTCACACTGGTTTATTTCAAATCATACCATACACAACAACATGGATTTTATTTTACATTTCATGCTTTAACTCATGATAATTCCAATCCGCTCATGCAATTAATTTTCTCTGTTACTCAACAGACGTTAAAAAGACAATAGCAACCGGATCTTCTGCTTCAATAATGTTGCATAAATCATTATTCTTACCATCATGCAAGTCGATAAAACAACATATAATTTGTTTGGTGCGTTACAAGATATAGTGTAAAAGAATAAAAAAAAAAAAACGGTATTCCTACGTGATGAACATAAATGAGAAGTGATTGCAATTATAATTGACTATTTATTTCTGAAGTTAATCATTTCCTTGAGTTTAGATGCAAATAGTGCTGAAGTTTAATTTAAATTCTCACTATGGCTTCAACTCGCAACGGTTTTACGGAGGTTATTTAACCCAGAGTTTTCTCAAAGTTAAGGCCCCGCTAAATTGCTTCCTCGCACCTGAATAGTTCCCCAAATAACTCCTACATCGTTAGCACTCTTTTTTCCACATATACCTCGTACAATCGCCTGTTTAACGTTGAATCAAAAGATCACCCGCCCGCAAAGGGAACACGTCAAATGCATCAATTAAATCACTCGAACTTTATAATACATAAACTGGACTATTCTACTGAAACTGTAACGCTATGGGATTACATCTAACTGACTATCTAAGACTAACCATCCACTTAGTAGGAAAGGGGGGGTATTTATACAGTCAGGAAAAATATGCTGAGTCTAGTGATTCTCCTGTGATTGGTTTCTATAAATATCGATTAGATTCATTCAGAGTGAATTGGCATGCCGAATGTATATCATATGAAACGGATACAAGAGGTGGGTGTATTTATATCAATTGAGCCATGGGGCGTCGAAGGGGATTAACGGAAATGGAACGCCAGAGCAAAAAGGACGATTAATCTTTTTTCGGAACAATGGCTGTCATTGGTGACGGGTGTTGGCGGGCACAGGAGGGATTTGTGGCCGTGCGTAGTGACACCCGCCCTTCCTCACGTGTGGCGGCTCTCTTAATGGATATTTGAAGAAAGGATGCCAGGTCAATGGTGGTTGTAAATCATTGGCTGTCAGTAATGGAGCAAGCTGGAGTATTCTACTGGCAGTTATCGGGATCATCTCCTCTTGAGACTCTTCACGTGTTCGGATCCACCCCAACTATAACGTCTTTGCCTTTTTCTTAAATTTAGTAGCATAAAAAAATATAGCTTTACATAAATCGAACTTTGCGGTCTATGAATTACTTTTTATTAAGCTAATTTCTTATCAGCTTTGGCTTATGTTCCCACATAAGTTGGACATGTCCCCATATGTTCCAATTCATCACATCTCTAGTTCAGCGATGTCCTCGGGGTGGGCTTTATGGATACGTGAAGAATCTAGAGATCCCCTTCAACTACTGTTCCATACTACGGTGAATTAGTATTGAAATTATTGTATTTATATTTATACAACTATATTAATTGTATAGTGCTTTGGAACTTTACACAATTATGATGCTTTACTTTAAAAGTTCAGCAATTTATTGACACAGATTGATTACCACCAACTTCTTAACTTATTAAGATAAACAGTATGAAACAACAAAATAACAATAAAAACAATCTGAATGCTATAACAACAAATAAACAATGCTATATTATAACAATAAAAACAGCACATATGCTTGGGCTGCATACCAAAATTTTACGGGAAAAAGAATCCCGCACTGAATGTAGCAAAACTAGAATTAATTTAGAATTTGTTGAAATTAAGGATCCCAAAGATAGTGATAATTGGATTTTAACGATACTTGGAACATATTCCAATAAATATACTTTTATGAATTTGAAAATGTTTCAAATAGGGTGGGCTAATAGATTATAAATAAATAATAAATAGATTAATAAAAAAGAAACGTAAACTAAAAACGAAAATAGGATATTGCTTATTAATAATGTTTATGTATCAAGAAAAAAAATTGTTAAGTGTATTTACAATTTCTTTTTTTCATCAGATAAATCTACCACAGAAAAATTTGAATAATTTCAGATTCTACCCAGATCATTTATCCGCTGTTTACTTCTTTCGGTATATGTAAATATAAAGTAGTCAAGAATATAAATATAAAATCATTCATTCTTATAGCATTTAATTTGAATAATGAAAATTAGCCACCATAAATTTTACTTGCCTCAACAAGTGATCTATGGCTGGTATTTTTTCTTCAGAACCGCCTCATCTTATAATTATTCCGATACAATAATTTATTCGACTCTGAAATCCATTTCTTCAGTATTCGATGGTTTAGTAGAATCTAAAAGTTTATTAGGAAAATAAAAATAATTCTATAGTATTTTTTTTTTAAATAATCTGAGACCTGCTACAGGACCAATAATTTATTTAAATATTTTCTTCTTCTCCTATAAGCTACTTGTTATGCAATAGTGTTTTATTAATGGTTGTAAGAATAGAGCATGCTAATTTTATTATTTATATATATATATATATATATATATATATATATATATATATATATATATATATATATATATATATATGCAAGGTGTCCTTTTTAAATGGCCCGGCCGAATTTCTCTTGAACCGATAACGTTATAAAAAAATGAAAAATACATTTTTCAATAATATTTTTCAGTCTAGTTTAAAATTTTGATCTGTTTTTGTAAAAAAAATATACCGGGTCTCCCAGACACAGTACAACTTTGAAATTTCAAATAGGAACCTATGCCTTCCGATACATTATTTTAATGGTTTTTTTAAACTGAAATGAACGGTGAAACCAGATTTTAAATTGGTCAATAAATTCCAAAGTCATGGCACAAAGTTTAAAAAACAACAATACATTTTGTTTGTTTGGTTATTAATACTTTTAAATTGCTTTTACATTTTTTTTTGTTACAAGGGAAATAATTTGATCACTTCGCCTTTATTATCCTTTTTAACTGTAATCATTATTAAAGGTTTTTTTAAAAGATGTAGTGAAGAAACAGAAATTAGCTTCTGTACGTTTTGAGAAACGCAGCTGTTTACATTCACACTCATTGTTTACCCAAATGGTCTTATGATAGCGAGTTAATTCCTGGAAATAAACTATTTTTACAAGAATACCTGCTTCCTTACATTTAGTATTAACCAACCAGTCAATATGAACCGAAGAGTGCAGTTTACCAGTCAGGAAAAAGTTGATATGTATAACTGTTTTATTGAAAGTGGTCGTACTGCTCGCCGTGCAGTCGTGTTGTATTTAGAAATTTCCCGATCGTCCCTAAGTGAACCACAAAATATTTATTCGTGTTGCTCACAATATTTTATATTTTTTTAACTTTGTGCCATAACTTTGTAATTTATTGACCAATTTAAAATCTGGTTTCACCATTGATATCAGTTTAAAAACCCATTAAAATAATGTCTCGGAAGGCATAGGTTCCTATTTGGAATTTTAAAGTTGTACTGGGTCTGGGAGACCCGGTATATTTATTTTACAAAAACAGGTCGAAATTTTAAACTAGACTGAAAAATATTAAATATGTATTTTTCATTTTTTTTATAACGTTATCGGTTCAAGAGAAATTCAGCCGGGCCATTTAAAAAGGACACCCTGTATTTATTTTCTTTATATATATATATATAAAGAAAATAAATATCATTCCGTTTATGGCAGCACACTTTTTACAAAAAAACATTAATATTTAGTCTTTGCGTTTCTCACAACTTTAAAGTAACACCTTCAAACTCCAAAAGTTTATTGAAAATAGATCAGTTTAGGAGCACGAAAGGTCCTAATCAAGAAAAACCGACAAAGAAATAAGAATATACAACAAATAAGTATAAGTATCTTTCTTGATAGATGAGCAAATAAAATCATTAAAAATAAAATAAAAATTATTTTCAAGTATTAAGATTGCAATAATCCGAAGTAGTTTAAAGAGATAAGGGTTCAATTCTCCTGACCTCAATTGATTGCCAAGTATCTCTCAAAACTTAATTAATGGTGCCATTCAATTTTACGAGCAAGGTCGGAGTTAAAGTTGTTAATTAAAATGGGCTGGTAGGAAATGAAAGAAAAACACTGTCTTCCTCATAATGCCTTTGTATAGAAAAAGCTCTTTTGTTACATTCTTCTATTAGGTTCTCAGTGATATGTATGAGTGTAAGTGAAGTCTCTTCCCTTCTTTCTCATGCCGTCTCACTCTTTCTGCCTCTGTCCAACACTCCAGATCTTGCCCAACTTATGTTTAGGTTGTCAGACTTAATGGATACGCTTCGAAACTCTTTTGTATGGCTAGAATTGAACCCGAATCTTTTGGTTCCTGGTCGAGAAATAAGATAAAGTTGATGTAAGATATGTAGCAAGTCTTATAATAATATTTATTTTTTAATTTAAAAAAGAAAAAAAAATGTAAATTCAAAAATAATTGATAAGCAAAGTGGAAGAACCTGTTAAGTGACAAGAAAAATATGACTTTTTGTTCGGTAGAATATTTTAAGCATTCCTTTCTACAAAGCTAATTATTCTATACCTTAAATTGTGGTATTTTTCAAAACATGAAAATTAAGTGAAACACAAAACATGAAATAGGAATAAAAATCATTAAATTCATTTTTTATCAGAATCAAATTTTTGTAAAATAACGTATTCTTCCATTTAGATCTTCAATCAATTGAATTGTGAATTTCAAAAGCCCAACATCTCTCAGTCTAAAAATATGGACTTGTGGGGTTTCTAAATTTTAAGATTCAACTGTCGTTATAAGACCGAAGAGGGTTCAATATTTACCACACACAGGATCTTCGAAAAGACTTTTCATAGACAATCTTTCATAAAAATTTTCATAAATCGCGATCATATATTTAATTAAATAATGCGATCTCATGAAGATAAAAATATCTCTTTCTGGCCATCTACGCCAAACGATAACAGTTATTAAATAATCCGATTAAAATGCCATTGAATTGAGTTGAGGAATGAGCAATTACTGCCAAATTATTCAAGCAGTAGATATAACCATAAACAATTAAATTAACTTTAGTCTACTGGGTGTAACTTGAGTCTCTGGCGGTGTTATGTGAATTATGCTATCCCCCTTCCAGAGCCAAGACTGTTTTTAAAATATGGTCTAAGCATTGTTACATGTTATATTAAAGTTAAATTCATCCTTAAAACGGATGTTAAACAAACTACGAGATTTTTAAAATTTACGTCAAAACTGTTGAGGATTTTATAGAAATTTCGATAGACCCTGGCATACAGAGTTGGGCAGTAATTAATTACGTTAGTATTAATTACATCTCCAATTACAATTACTGTAACTGTGTTATGTATTTGCAATTACTCCTTTCCATTACTGTTAGTGTAGTTGAGGCTCTCAATTACAATTAGTTCTTGACGGTAAGCAATTGCAAGCACAATTACAATTACTTCTTGTGGCTAGGCAATTAAAATTACAATTACCTAAAATTCAAGTCATAACAATATTTACCCTATATTTAATTTTGTCGTAAATTTTGTAAATTTCCATTCGATTCCAAGAAACTCGCCATTTTGAAACGTATCTTTTAGCACATTTCTGGAAATAACTTATTTTAAGTGCCATTTCGGCGTTAAGTAATTTCAGTTACCAATTACTAGGAATTGCAGAAATAAAATTACAATTACAAATAATTGTAATTTTATTTGAAATTACTTTGGCTCAACTAGTAATTATAATTGCGGCCCAAAATTACAATTATCGTGGTTAAGTAAGTAATTGCAATTACAATTACTATTATTTGTAATTGTAATTTTATTTCTGCAATTTTAATTATATTTATTGGTAAGTAATTGGAATTGTATTTGAAATTAAGTTTATAGCCCAACACTGCCGGCAGATGCATCATGTTTGAAGTAAAAGCGTGCCGCATGAAAAAGTAACCGAGGCTCAAGTTAGACCGAACAAGCTTATAGAACGACGCACAATTTTTAAGTTTTCATGTTGTAATATAAGAGATATAATATATAAAAGATGTCCCAATTGTGTTTTGTGTAAAAAAACAAATTTGATATTTTTGAACTCAAGGTGCTGCTGCATTGAATGAGATATGTTTGTGCTCTGTAAGAATAATATTTTATTTTTAAATATATACTAACATACAGACTACTTAATTACGTACAAAATCCTTTTAGACGAGGAGGCCAAATAAAAATGCAGGTCGCGCGACCAAATATTTGAGGTGATCTCTAAAATTGTGTCAGCAACTCGACATAATTTGATCAATGTGATACTGTTTACCGACGGCAGAGCTTCCCCTTTACTTCCTCCTTCCAGGTTTTATTGCACCTATGTGAAGTGTAATCCACTTCCCAGCTTAAGCCCCCGGGGCCTAATATTATTGCTCAAAAGGTACATTAGGAACATAACGCAATTACAGAATTTCATTCCACAAAGAACTCGATCGTATAAGACATTGCTACAATTGAAATTTTTTTCCATTTTCTATTAAGGCTTTTGATAAGAAAATAGTCTGGTTAGTAACGTTTGCAAAATGAAAAAATACAAATTTTTATCTAGCTCCTCTACATGTCATAATTGAGTCATATACTGATTTTTCACAATATTCAAATTGTATAGGCAGTTCTGATATTCCAGCAATCTATTTATTCCTGATCATCAGAGACGGATTATTGAATAAATAGTGCTATAGTAATGATTGCAAATGACTCAATATACTGTACATAATGGTACACGGACAAACAAACGATAATGCTGATAAAATAATCCTTTTAATAAGTTCAATGAGAAATAACAACTTTTTTAAAAATTAATTTTGAAAGTTTCAATTATAAGATGAATAAAAACGATCTAAAATTAATAAAAATAATTAAAGATGGTTACTATTGCAGTCAAAAGCACTCGGTTTTAGAAAGGACTTCAGAATCCAGTTGAATACCATGAAGTTGAACATTGATGCCATGATTCTAAATAAACAATAGCAAGCTTCCAGAAGAGATAATACAAGTCATTAATTTAGTGAACTGAGTTCGAATGCCAAAAAAGTGGTATCAGGAATAAAATATTTACATTCGGTATACCTACAGCGATATAGCAAGTGTTCCCCTTTTAAAGGTGAATTCTGTACGTCAGTGATGAATTGTCTAAGTCCAATTTAGTTGATTTTGATTTTGTTATCTTAGTTGCATTAATCACATTTTTCGAGTAGAAGTATCGTAAATAACCTAAAAAATATGGTAATCAAATATACAACATTTCAAATATGAAGATCACTATCCACAACAAGCAATACAGTGCGATCTGAACCTCCTTTTTACTCTCCTGAAGAAATAATTGAAAATGTCACTTACGACAGTTCACATTTGGTGTACATAATTATAAAGTCGGTAACTAGGCAATTAAATCGATTTGCAAAAACGGCTGAAGTGTTCAACTTGAAATATTAAATAATTAAGTAGTCCTTGCGATTTTTCTACGACGTTTTTCCTTTTCTTAATCCCCTTATTTCTTTATATTTAAAAGAATTTTTATTTTCGTATTCTGAAAGGAGATTCTAAGGCCGATTGCATTATTATATCAGAAATAGAGCGAAACTGAATAAAGTGGGAGGTGGCCTTTGCCTGATCTCTTCAACTCATTTATGAAAAAACGGGTCCCTTTCGTAAGGGTTGAGGGGAGAGAAGAAATCCCTTCAATTGCTGCCCTTTGACGGAAAGGCCCTTTTCAGTTTGAGATTTTATCGCTAACCATGCAAAGGAAGTAAAGAGTTTCCATCTCATGACAGAGAATTATATCATTTATTCGATTGTGGTAGAGCATAATATGGACCGACTCACTTGGAGTGAGTGGTTATGGACTCAAAAGAATCCCGTCACAATGGATACCGTCATAAAGTTATTGTAAATAACTCACTGTTTTTTATTTCACTATGATATTTAAGAAACCTATGAGGTTGGACATGAGGTTGGCTAAGTATACACATAAAAAAAAAATTTAAAAATTTCAGCCTTTTTAAAAACATAAGTAAAAGTCTTTCGTAAAAATATACCAAAGACTTTTCCTTATTTTTCCGCTCATTTAAATTCTATTTTTATAATTTCTATCTATAATTGACCTTTTTTAGGATTTCAAACAATATTTGTATGTATTTATCTATACAAATAACGTAGGTTAAGAAGTTTTTTATTGCAACATTTTTTAAATAATTCTTTTTATAAATAACTAAAATAAAAAATTACAGTGTTACAAAAAGTATTTTTCAAATCCTTATATAATTAATTTTATTTGTATAGTGAACAAGATTTAAATAGAAACTTTTATTTATAAAATAAAATTAATAAAAAAAAAATTAGATCGCTTCATCGTCAATTTGTCCTCATCTCATGAAATATTCTTACTTTAAGTTTAAATTTTCCATTGCTAACATTATTGTATATTTAAATAACATTTAATAAAATATCATATTACACATATCACATAGGTATGTGCATGATCATTTTGACCACATATTTTTATGACATATAGAAACTTATTCATTCAATTCATATTATTATTTTATATATTTTATTTTATTATTTTAAATATTTTATATTATTCATATTATTATCAATTCATATCTTATTCATTCAGTTTAATGGAATTATTGTAAAAAAGAGAAACGATGATAGATTCTAAATGTGCATTTAGGCAAAGACCCTAGAGATGTGGGATTTGGGTTCTAGTCCCAGCTAGGTCAGTCAGTATTTATTTTATGGAGATCCTTCTTGATTAATATTGAATTTTGAAATTTTAGTTAATTGTTTAATGACAAGCGGTATAATTAAGCTATACAAAGAGGATACTTGGGCAAACGCTTTTGGATAAACCGAATTCGAATCTTTGTTTTCACTCTTGACACAACTTTTTTGCCATTATGACTCAGTTCACTAAATTAATGACTTGTATTGTCTCCACATTAAGAGACACTATATAGTGAAACGTTAGAGGATTATGAATAGGCTAAAACCCTCATCAAAGGACACTAGTTTTGAAGTTGTATAATGTCTATGAATAAGCCAACTCTAGACAACAAACTTAATAACGCTGAAACAGGAGATTTTATACATTATTATACATTCATTTTATACATTATTTTATATATATATATATATATATATATATATATATATATATATATATAATATTTTATTTTGTTCTGTTATGTATATTGATGGATCCTTTTTTTCTATCCTGACAGGATCGTTTCTTCAAAAACAGAATTCTTCAATGGTATTTTAATGGTATTGGTTAATCTTGTTTCCAAAATATAGTATAAGAATGTTATGTAATACGGTAGTATTCGTGTTATATATCATGTCATGCTATATCAGATAATTTCATGGCATGTCATATTATATTAATATATTATATGATATCAAAATATAGTGTTGTGATAGGTTGCATTATTATATTGTACAATGCTATACAATGCTACACGATAGTATATTGTATATTAAAATAGATTTACTCGTGAAGTAGAAAACTTGTAAATTTTGTATTTATTTCCCAAACTGAAAGGCTTTCAATTGCCTGGTGTTTGTGATCATTCCTGTCACTGCAAAGATAGATGGATTTAAAAATATAATAATTTCATTTCAAAAGATCAGATAGCTTGTAGATATTGCAAAATGTTACGTATTAACATTTGTGTAGATTTTTGTGTAAACGTTGGAAATATAAATCTGAAGAACAATCTCAGCTGTGAAATCTAGGCGGGTCATAAACTTGAAGGTTGGGCTAAGAGGACTCCGCTGAATACCCCGACAGAGGCAGGGGTTCTCCAGGATAATAAACCTCTGGAGTAAGCGCCATCTCAAGGCCAAGCAAAGACAACACCGAAGTAAAGGGCATTCTTCTTTTATGCCCATCGGTCAAAGAGGACGGCCCTGCAATGCGAGAGCCAGGAAATGTTTAGTGGCCCAGGTGTGTTGGCAAAGAGGATCTGCCTTTTTGATGTCTCCTTTCAACTTGATTTTTTTTTTATGATAAAAGAAAGGATTGTAAAACTGATACGGTAACAGCATTGATTCTAATTGTCTTAAAAAAAACAAAAAAACTTTAAAACACCTTGTAAGAACGTGTCTTCTCAACTACATAGAAAATGAAATAGACTATAATTTTAATTTGATTTATTTGTATTTATGTAGGTTTGAAATCAGTTTAAATTACAGAATGCACTAACTAATCCAGTTTAAAAACATCTGTTGAATAAGTAAACTCTCGAAAGTTTTGTGAAAAGATTAAATTTATTTTTTATACGATCATGAGAGAGTTCGAAAACAAATCAAAATTTTTGAGTGCTGCTCAACTGTGTTGAGTTGCCAAACCACACAGCATACCGGATCAATCGGATTGACAAGGGAGATCAAAACCGAAGAAAAGGGAGATCGATCTATGGAAAAAAAACAGTGCAAATGAAATTGAAAGTGTTATTAAATAAATTAATTTTTAACTCAAAAAGTATGCATTATATGGTGAATTATGGAATATGGAATTAATTAAATTCTAGTAATTAAATTCTTGAAAAAAACAAAAAATGAATCATCGAATTCAGATCTGTATTAGATAAGATACAGTATATCTTATAAGAACCATAAGACTCTAGATGGTAAGCAAAGCGCGTCCGTAAGGAGAGGGATACGACCGAACCTTCTCCCATCAAGCCTCCAATCTGTTGCCAACAATACGCTCTGTATTAATGTAATGTAAGAATATATCAGTTGAAATTAATTTAATAAATAAGAACTTCCATGGAAACTAAACTGAAACTTTTAAAATTATTTTCAGCTTGAAAAACCTCAAATATATAGTATACAGAATTGTCGTACTAAATTTGATTATAAAACTATTCTATTGTACTTTTGTAAGAGAAGACGTGAAGAAGTGAATGCTGCCGAGTTTATTTCAAGTAGTGTTTATGTGAACTATTTAAAATTATGTTAAAAAGATTATTATTAAACGCTGGCAAGGGAAAGTTGTGTTATGCGAGCACCGCACCAGATTTTTATTGCTTCTGACAATGGGAGGCGAATTTCAAATAAATAAAATAAAGGTACTTTAGAAGAAGTCATTTTGAAAATTCGTCAATTAAGGCCCGCCAGACTATCAGGATGATAGGCAGGGACCGAATTATATAATGTTTGGTTTGCCTTTTAGACAATGTTATTAACTTTTACACAATTTACCAGAAAATGCATAATTTCTGAGTAATGCGCAAATCAAATTTTCATTTGGTCCATATTATCTTGCATTTGATCGGTGATGTACTACATATATCAAGAGTTATAGGGCTTTGCGAAGAATAATTTAGGCGAGTTTCAACAAAATCGTTAGAGGCGTTTTCGAAAAAATTGTAAAAGAGTGTAAACTCGATTATTTAATGTGGCACTATATATTTCATATATAGATGAGGGAAAATAAAAACCCAACTTTTATGCTCTATCGCTTATACATTGATCTAAAGCAATGTGGGATAAGTGTGAACTAGATTTTACCAAGTTCGATATTAAATTCTCTTATCAATTATGTTCCTTAGACGATTTTGTTTAAATATTGCAAAAAGCCCCGCCTCAATATTTCAATCACCCCCATTACAATGAGATTGATAATTCAATTTAATAATACCTAGTACGCACTTGTCCCTGCCTTAATGAGTAAGTTAAATTTTACATATCTGGAAGACTCATTATTTAAATAGGAGCGGTTTGGGGGAAAATGCAAAATAGTTCGGTTTTGCAAAGAAGAAGACTTTCGGCAACTTTCATAAAAATCGTTTGAAACCTGTAACATCGACGACATATTAAGTAGCACTTCCGGTTAGTCAATTTTGACGTAAACATTTTTGTAACATCCCAGGCATATTTCTACGTTAATTAAATATGTAATTTCAGTTTCGTACAACTTTTAGTTTTTGAGTTAGACTGTTCACATGCATACAGATATACAGACCATTTTGTATTGAGATTCAGAGGACCTAGAACCACTGAAAACTCAAATTCGAAAATTTTCACGAATACAATGCTTCTTACTATAAATTTCTTATATAGGCAAGGAAAAGTAAAAACAGTGGCCACCGATATCATAGACATCTGAAATAATTACCCTCTATGAGGACGATATGCATGGAGGTCTTCTTAACTTGCAATATTGTCGAATTGCGATTACCGAAGCACGGGATTGTGGGATATAATCAGCCTAAGAAGCATTGAAATTTCTGTTCGACCCAAATTCTTCGAACTGAGAATTGAGTTTAATCCAGTTCCTCGAAATTCAGTGTTGATCCAGAATCTGTTGTTTCCATAGACCTAAATTGCCGAGCATTAATTCACCAGACTGTAATTAAGAATATAAACAACTCACTTCGAAGGATAAATACCCTGTCAAGAAGTGTCGAGCTCCAAGCCCTCCGAGAGAATTCCTTTTGTAAAATGTAATTGAATTTCACACCGAGATTATTACCTAATTAAACAGGATAGTAGCGGGGAGAAATTAAAATTGGCCGATGAGTGAGATAATGAAGGACGAGAGCCCTGGCAAAATAAATTATCCTCCAGCTCCTGGGGGAGGTTAATTCCAGCACTGGTGGAGATCCTCAGCGGAGGTGACATCTCTCGCAGATTTTCCGCGTCGGTGCTAATGCAATCTTCTGGGCCCGGGGCTCGGCCAATAACCTTCCTCCTGAGTTCTTGGTCTTTGACAGGTGTCAACTCAGCTGTACTGCCGGCAGAAAGGATTGAGTATATAGTAAGTTAGATATGATAAACTTTTTTTTTTCTACTAAGAAACTAAGATGAAAGAATAATTCGAAACTCTTGATGATCATCACAGTCTTATCTAATAGTCCTTTTTAATTACGCAACTAACAAAGGCAGATGAAGAACATTCATTAGGTGATTTTTTATTTTCTACATGGGCGTCGTCTAATTTAGAATTTTTATGGTCATATTGTTCCAAAAAAGATATTTTAAAAAAGTTTTCTGTTTTTGTAGTTCCCGTTATTATCCAATGTTTTAAAGAACCCTTCTTTTTTTTAAGTATCAGAGCCATGAGAGACGCGTATAGTTCAAAGGAAAATCTTCCTTGGTACAGTAATTTGTATGCAATGAGAGTGACTATAATAGACAATTTTACAATATTAGCGGCATGAAGCTCTTCAACAGAAAAAGGCTATTTAATTGTAACAATTATAACAAATACACAAGTGATCTCAATCTTATAATTTTTTAGAAATGGTATATAAGAGATGTTTTTACAAATAAATCTTAATTTCTTTCAAGTAGTAAAATAATTACTTTAACTGAATAATGAAGTCAAATTATTTTATAGAATCGGATTTTACGGGTGAAAATAAAGAAAAAATTCAAAATTAGATAGATTTCGATAAAATTCATATTCTGTGAACTGGAAAACCCCTCTCATTTTATTTTTAATTGTTTTTTTCAGAACCCATAATATTTAATTTTTTATTTACTATTTAGTTTGCATGGCTCAAAATATACAGCTCATATTCTACATAAATATAACCCATCAATTAAAATGCATTCTTTGTAGAGGTTTTGTTTATTTGTTTAACCCAGAATAAATTATAACTGTTGGATCAATGAAATATAAAATTAACACATTTCTAACTGCTCTTAGAAATATCTGTTGTGGACATCCCATGACTTCCTTGTACGCCTATTAAATTATATATCGGTGGTTCGAAAAGTGACACTGAATTTGGTTACTAGTTTCCGAAACATATAGACACACGCACACGCACACGCACACACACACACACACACACACACACACACACACACACACACACACACACACACGCACACACACACACACAAGCTCTTGGTTCTTAACGTCTTATTCCATTATTTGATGTCGATTTCTTTCGGTAGGTAACAAGTTCCCAAGAGATTTCTTCGTGTTCCTTGACAACATTAGAACTGTCTATATCACTAGATAAAGGATTGGAAATCGACGGTTTTAACGTTTTAAGCAGAAGAAACCGCTTAACTTATATCTTATTCTCCTACTGCAGACTTGTCCAGTTCAAAAATGGGGAGGAAAAAAGTATTGTAACATTAAAACAAGTAGTAAAATTGTTTAATTAGAGTGGGAAAAAAATCGAGTTTATAACCTTTACCACCGAGGTATATGATCTCTGTAATAAATGTCGATATACATTTTGAGTTAAATTTCTCATGACCTTCAAGTGAAGTACCTCTTTCGTATCTTCAACCAAAATCTATTATATTACTTATATTGTACTTATATTACTGATATAGAAGTCTAATTTACCAAATTTGAGATGTTTTACATTTTAATATAATTTTTGATGAAAATCTGATATGATCTTCAAGGAAAGTAACACTCCCGGTTTACCAATTTTAACCAAAAGTTATTATGTTATTTATATTAGTATGCAAGTCTTAAATACCAAACTTGAGAAGTTTTTCATTATATTTTAATATAATTTTTAATGAAAATCAGTAATGACCTTCAAGTAAATTATCACTTCCGGTAATAATGCAGTGACCAAAAAAGGAGGTTCACAATTAGGTTATACGATAATCATAAATACCAAATTTTAATATTCTGCGGCTAACCGTTTTTGAGTTATACGAGATACGCAAGAACAAACGTACGCACAAACATCATGACGAAACTAGTCAAAATGGATTCAGGGATGGTCAAAATGGATATTTCCGTGTGAAAATCGAAAATGTTCCCGATTACAATACTTCCTTTACTGCGTACAAGGAAGTAAAAAGAAATGAAGAATAAATAACTTGGAATATATACGTTCTAATTCCTAAAATAAAATTACACACTATTCTCCATTATTTTAATTGGGAAGAGATGGCGATTTAATCACATCCAATAACTTGAATGTAACTTGTCGTTTTAATCCATTTAATCATAGATAAAAGTAAAGCACATAAATACATCGATAAGCTTCAGCTAAAAATTACAGTTTTCATTTTCCGCTTATATCGAATTTTGATTGGAATTCACAGAAGAAAATCATTTGAACACTATAAAATTTTACAAGTAACTTTTTACAACAGACATTGGCTTTTTATTACCGACAGATTACCCCAAAACTTATTCACTCTTATTATTATCTGTATTATCTCTGCACTCCACTGGCTCTTGGTACTCCACGCAGGGGTGCATAATTAATATTCAGTTTCAAAGCGATGGACCATTCCGACCCCAAAAGAACTTGTTTCTCGCACATTTATCTGTTGGCTTTCGGAGTCTTTTTGAAATGGCGAACATCAATTTGACCACCAGCAATTTGCACATTCTTCGAATGCATTTTCCCGCAGCAACTGTCTTAGAGCACTCACACTACAGTAGCCCTGATCAACATTTAGTCTTTTGGCACATTCCGCTATTTCTGCTTCTTAATTAAATGTGGACTGGAACAAGGCATCCGCCACATTAGATAGTCCTTGGGCAATGTACCAATGCTGTAAAGGAGCCTCCCATTGACAGCAAATCAGTTCTAATCCTCTATACATCCTCTGTTCGTATAAGAAACTGTATACTACGTTTGGCATTTGGTTTAATAAAGTTGAGAATAAATTCTGAGATATAAGTTGATTACTTTATATTTCAAGTTTACATTTATTATAGAATATATGATAACAACTCCAAACACCGGCTTGGTGCGTTTTCAAGCGGTGGTAGACGGAAGATTGAAAAGTATTTTTCTTTCAGAGTATTTTTTCGCAATGTAATAAGGTAATGTGGGGTAAGTGCGTTTTCAGGATAAGTGCGTAATTGTTTAGTAAATACCAAACCCTCAACTGGTAAGACCTGTCCTTTACAGAGCATGAAGTCTAAACACTGATATATCAGAAATAAGCCATGAAAGTTCGCTGTAGTGAAGTATAACGAGTAGTAAAGTTATTAGTTTCAAACTGTTAATGAAGTCGTGCCGTTCAACCTTTGCTGTACAGCTGTTTATCAATCTTTAGACATTTTTTTTGCCTTCTTTCTTTTGACGTAAGCGGAACCTAATAGCGGAACATTTCAACTTTTGCAGTACAGTTGTATCTATCCGTAGGTCCTTTTATATAATTTTATTTATTTTTTTTTGTGGAGGTGGGCTGAGAGCGGAACCTACAGAAGTTATTTTATCGAGGTACTCAATTTCACAAGATTTTTATTTATCCTCGGCAGTTTTCAATATTTTAAGCGCTTGTCCGCAGTCATTCGGCAAAACATAATAGTAGGGCCAAGAGCATGTCTCGGTCTCGATTTTGATGAAACTCTCCTAAATTATTCTTCGCAAAGCCCTTTAACTCTTCATATATGTAGTACATATACGAGGAAATGCAAGAAAACAAATTATGATGAAAAGAATATTTTGCGTATAACCCGAAAAGTAAGCACTTTATGCTAAATTATGTATAATCATATGAAAGTTAATTAAATTATCTAAAATATAATAAAGAGATAATAGAAATCGGGCCTGCATTAGCAAATATATGTTCCGGAATAACCGAAAATGTTAATTATATCATCGATTTTACACTTTTCAACAATTTTCTCGAAAACTGTTCTAATGATTTTGATGAAACTTGCCTAATGTCTTCTCTTTAAAGTTCTTCAACTTTTCATATATTTAGTTCATCACCGAGAAAATGCAGCGAAAAAAATTATAGCTTAAAAAACCATTATTTTTGCATAATTCAAATAGTATGCATTTTATGGTAGATCATAAAATGTGGTCGATTTTATGTATACAATCATATGAAAGATAATTTAATTATCCAAAAAACAAAAACAGGAATCATCGAAATCGGACCAGTATTAATAAAGATACAGCGTATCTTTAAGGACTACAAGACCCAAGCTGAAAAGCCGAGCGCATCCGAAAGGAGCTGGATACTACCAAACGTCCTCCCACCAAGCCTCCAACCTGTTATCTACAATACGCTCTGTATTAATGTAATGTAAGAATATAAAAATAGAAATTAACTTAATGATTTCTACTTTTATATTATTTGTTCTATTATTAGAAACTGAATGGAACTTCCATGGAAACTAAGCTGAAACTTTCAAAATATATTTTTACCTTGATAAACCTAAAATAAATAGTGTACACAATTGTACTTAAATTTAAAAAAAAAAACTATTGTATTGTACTTTTATGAGAAAAGACGTAAACAAGTGAATGTGCTGAGTTTATTTCAAGAAGTGTTTATGTAAATTATTTAAAATTACCTATTTTTAAAATATTATTATAAGGTGGTAAGAGAAAGTTGTGTGATGTGCGCACCGCAATAGATTTTATTTTAGTTTTTGCAGGGATTTAAATAACAATTTTCTTCAAGTCTATATCTGATGTAGCACAGACTGAAAAATAATTATTGAAAACCTGTAGCCCACAATACAGAGCACGAGTGCACCACCACACGACGGCCGGCTATAGAGCGAGAATTCTTTTAAGATAAGACACATAGGCCTCGGTGCCAAATATAGATTATTACATATAGACTCTAGATTCCCGATGGTGGATACAGATAAGGATGCGATATAGATAGAGACCCGAGGTGGCGGAGAGCTCTGGGAGTATTGATTCCCAGGTTAGTTGCCAATTAGGAAGGAACCACGCCCTCCCTCTGTTGACACTCGTAAACAACATCCCTGGACGAGGCCTTCCATCTCATCCTATCTCTCTTATAATGCCCTCAACTCCATCATGGTTGAGACAAAGCCCATGAAATTCGACTATGGCTAGCCGTAAACAAAATCACTTTACAACGTGGTAATATTTGAGCGTAAATTATATTTATTTATTTATATAAACAAACTATGTTATGACCGAACATTAACTTGTCATCTGAAAAGTTTTTTTGCAATAAGTAATCTTAGCTCATCCGGATAATGGTTGATTTAGAAAGCCATCGGGTTGCGTTTTATGGGTTCGTGGTGAATGTAAGTGTTTGTGCTAAAGGATTCATCCTGATGTGGAATTGTTTGCAGTATTCTGTGCCAGTTTCCGAAAGCCTTAGGATGTCCAAGTATTTGTGCCGAAAATCACAGAGAATGGCGCCTTCACTATTTTTCGCAATGCTTTTGACAAGGACGATTGAATTCGCTAAATGCTTGAGGTTTTCGAAGAGGCTCATATCTCTACCCCATGTGCCCCTAAAGGTTTCATTAGTACTTTGTAGAGAGTAAGTCTGTTAGCTAAGGATAATTTGGAGCATCTCTATACAAGTACTAAAGGCTTTATGCTGAGAGTCAGTCCGTTGTAGAAATGCCTGTGGTATTCTGTGGCAATATCTAAAACTGTTAGGTTGTCGAAGTCCAAGTATAGCAAGTCATATTTCACATAGAATGGTGCGTACACAATGCTTTTGATAAGGACGACTGAATTCTCAGAATGGTTCCATAAAAAACCTTAGTTCCATAAAGCTTTTATTATTAGTGCTATGCAGAGAGTTAGTGTGTTAGTTGAGGGTAATTCGGAGTATCTTTCAAGTAATTTGGATAATAGTTCAAATCGTCTCTTCAGCTCTTTTGTTATCTGTCTGATATGGGTTCTCCACGTCAGTTCCTTGTCCAGGTATGTTCTCAAATATCGCCCTTCCTCAGATGTAGGAATTGGCACATCGTTAAAATACACCTGAGGACATGATTGAGTGTGAACATAAACTGGAAATGTCATCTACCAATCGATGACATTGTTGTATTGTTGAATGATGTTTTCTGAAGCCAAGCTGTTAATTTGGAATTGCTTTCAATATTTCAAAAGAATTTAGACAATGAAGAAAAATGTTTTCAAATAATTTGGAAAAAGAAGTTCTTGAAAATGCTACAACAACTTAGAACAAACAAAGCGATAACAATTTAGACAGCCTGAAGATTTATTGATTTTTAAAATCATAACACCTTTAGAATGTTTCCACACAGCTAGGAAATAAGTTTTTTTAAAAATAGAATTGTAGTCATTATTTAAATAGAGAATCGATTTCAAAGGTAAATTATTCAGGATACAATTTGAAATTGACATAAATTGGAATAAATTAGGCGTAATTATACGATTAACCGCTCTGAGAATAACAAATATAAATTCATTAAGCTATCAAGCTCAATGGTAGGTATTGACTACTTCCTGAAAGGAAATTAAGAATTATTTCCTGGTATTAAATTCATGAATGGAAAACCTGAATTACACGGTTATGCAAGTATTGGATTATTTAATGAAATAAATCACATATCACATATTTATTATATATTATTTGACTCCGACAAAACGGACAAAATATGTAGTTTTATTTTACTAAACTAAGAACTACAACTTATTACGAAACTTTCAAAGTATTGAAAGCGGAATTCAACGTTTTGACAACTGCAATATGATTATTGTCATAGTTTGAATATTTTACTATTTATGCCTAAAATTAAAATGTATGATGATTTCAAATTTCTATACAAGATTTACTGATGCTCCAAACTTATTAACTAAAACTTCAAGAGTGCTTTAAACTTCGGATAAGCAAAATAAATTATGAAGAAACTGCATTATGCATAGACAACAAACTGGCTCCGCAGCATTACTCGTTAAAATACTTTAGCGATTGATAGGATTCAGATTGACCTTTGATAGGTTGACATGAGGCCATTCAATCCACTCATGCTGAATAGAGACAGTTTCCCTTGAAATAGCGCCTGTAACTTCTGTCGTCTCCTTTCTAATGACCATATTTTCTAAAATTTAGGAAGAAACTGCATACACACTGCAAAAAGTGCATCCCAATGCAGAATCAGAGTTAAATCTGAGACCTTATTTTGCATAAAAAATAAGTTCATAAAAAGGCACTTCACGATTTATTATATTTCAGCAAATCTACTGAATATGCTATATACCAGTATTCCTGACAGCGTTACAATGTATATTTTCTATTTAATCAATTAAAATATAATAAACATTAGGTATAATAATTAAAGTTCGTTATCAAATCTGGAAGTGAGATAACCTAGTGAGTGCGTACTTATGTTTTTTGGCTTGGTATTTCCTTTTAAAAAAAAAGGAGATTCGTGAGGGTAAGAGGCGTGGTTTTAACGGACGCTTTTATTTTTGCTTCAAACCTAAAATGAGCACCTGGCATCAGTCAGGGAATCAATCAAGCAGTTGGAATATAGGTCCAGAACAGCAGCGGTCTGAAGGGAAAAAATTAAAGCCGATGCAATAATTTTTTATAGAAGTGAACATCAAAACAAGCCGCCTATAGGCTTGTAATTTATTGACTATAAGTGGAAGGGCAATGATATAAAACTCGCGTATGTGAGAAATTAGGCTACTTGCCACAGGCACCTATAACCCACGAGAGGACTCTGCCTTGACCCCCAGTCATTGATGGCTTAGCGCAATTACTAAACCACCAATGGCTCAGTACCAATGACGCGACCAAAGAGTTACGCTGGGATATCAAACGCTGCCTCCTACACAGAGTGGAGCGTTTGATATTTAACGCACTTGTAAAAGTGCACCTCTACTTACAAACTCAAAGATTGTGAGTTCGAATTCCGGTGCCAGCATTAATTTAATTTAATTAATAATTCATTTAATTCCTCAAGCAATTAATTACTCATCCCCCTGGGTATATGAGACCTGGCAGCCGACTGGATGCAATTCACACAGACCGGACGTAGGAGTGATGCCCTACCCGTTGTATCTAAATTGTGAATCACGTTGTGGATTTCCAGGACGTAAAATAGCCGCCCGGAGGTTTGGTCAATGGACGGCTTCAGGGAAAGAAATACAGGTCCTCGTGCGCCTGCCATAATCCGTGGATCTAGACCGGTTTGTCACTGTCCTTGAACCCGAGTGATTCGGTGGGAAGGAAACTGTCGATTTGACCCCAAATGGACCGGTTATGGAGCAATGGGCAGCCTGCCGCTGCACCATGGAAACCATGGTTCGCAGCAACATGAGACTTGGTGACCCCCTCCAGACTGTCTCTGCTCCCGCAAGCAATAAATGTCTGTAAGAATTCCACATCGCGCGGCCAAAGATCTCCATTTACACTACAGATTTCAAATTCAGTAGCACTGATGCAGATACATTCTGGTATCAATTACGCGTATGAAACTCTAATAGAATGATTTTTTTTTTGTTATTTCAATCAAGCTGCTGATCGGATAAATCATATAATTCCCCAATCAAGAATGCTATCAAACATTTTAATCTTCCAATAAGAGTAGTTAATTGAATGAAAGAGAGACAGTAAATGAAAACGGCGGTCTTTGATGTGATAAATCCTGTATCTGAAATTTAGGACATATAAAGAAATCATGATCTACATATATTAAATATTCATACGAATTTAATTTAATAATAGTTTTATTGAGTAATAAATTTACCAGTAAACAATTTTTCGATATAGTACAAAGGCAATAAATAAAATATCGAATCAGAAATTCCATTATCTATCAATAGGAATTGTATTTTATCTCCTAGAAGCTAAAATTCATACAACTAGAAAGGACTTAACCTGTTTATCATATTCTACGGGGGAACGTTATATCTACGGACATTAACTATTAAAATTTTAAACAAGGGAATGTAGAAGGGCAGTTCCTAGCGGATGTAAACTGTTAGTATTCAGTTGCTCATGGGAAGCTCTTGGAAGATTCAAGAATAGTGAATACGATATTATAACTCTTTTCTCATTTTAACTCATGTTATTTGTTTTTTTATATATTTTTTTTTATGATTATTTTTCACAGTCCTAATATTCAAGGTTTCGAAGATTTATTTTTTATTGAAGCCTTAACCTGCCTGTTGCTATCCTCCTTTAGAAAACAAAATGTCTGTCTTGCCTCTGGACTTTGTTAGGTGATGCACCTAAGGACGCAACTGGAGTGTCAATAGAATTTTTTAATTTGTGAACTCTGCGAGCTTCAATTTTAGTTGATGAATTCAGTGAATTAATTTGATTTGTAATTTTAGTTCCAATGTTAATTTTTATTAATCAAGTTAATTTTACATTTATTTTATATGTATGCTTATATTTGAAACAATTGTAAATCAATAAAAAGTTTATTTACAGCCTTTGTGAGATTCATGAAAATTGCATTTTCTATCTTATGTTCCGAGGTACATCCAAGGCCCTGTTCCTAATAAAGTACAAAATCCAACAGTACAAGTACAAGGGCGTAAGTCATAAGCGTGGTAAGTCATTGGCTTATTTGTAATTGTACTTTTGTATTTTATTATGAAATAGAGAGTACTTATAATGTAAAGTACAAGATGTAAAAGATGTACTTATAATGTAAAGTACAAGATAGTTGATATATGTTGTTAAAACATTGTTATAATGTTGAAACACGATAACATTTAAACTAATTATATTAAAAAACAGTAAGTTTAAAAAAATGAATAAAATTGTTATTATCTAATAACGTATTATTAGCTTAAATAATAAGTAACTTGTAACTTCTGAGCACCTACCTTTCCACTTGTAGTGTGTTATGAAATAGGACTCTGGGGTATCCATGGTTACATCAGGTTATTGTAGCTAAGGAAAATATTTAAAAAACCTGAACCTCTACAACCCGTGAAGGTTCTTGGGATCAGTACTTGGTAAGTACCGTACTGTTTCTAATTCAACGGTTGTGCTGAATACAGAATAAATAATTATCTGCCTCAGCCGGTCTCGAACTGCGGACCTTGAGATTAGCAGTGCCGAACAATAATTACATTTTCGAATTTTTAATTTTTAAAAGTACATTATTCAAAAATTTGAATTATAAAAAAAAAAATAGAATTCATTTACAAGGTTGTACATCTTACCTAATGAAAATATGTCTCTCAATGGCTGAGAAAAATAAAAATATAATTTTTGTCCGTAGATACAGCACTCTCTCCTACACATAATATTGTAGAGGAGGAGATAATAGCAGAAAATAATTCACACTTTGATATTAGTTAACGCTCTCATTCGACCACCTCTATCGATGATATAAACACTCCACCTCTCATATTTCCAACAATACAACGCTGCAGGATCAAACTGTCAGAAGCAGAAGCTACATGTGATACGGGCAGGTCTATAATTTCCTCTTCAAACATTTCGTTGAGAGTACTTCTCTCTTTATGCATAATAATTACAATATTTTTGAAGCAACTGGAGCAACTATTATTATTAAGTTTTTATAAATCGTCGTAGATAGTAGTGAAAAGTATAAATACATAAGGAAATATAATATATTCCAGTAATCAAAAATGTGCATATGTTGCCGATATAGGCCTTGTGGCTAGAAGTGTTCAAACCCTTAGTGAAATTTTCAGTAACCTCAATACTGAGGTTATAATAATTTAAGATTTATCCATAATCTTGTAGTTTAAGGGCATATTATTGAAAACGTCAATACCTTTGGTCAATACCTGTGGTCAGAATTAAATAATAAAAATAAAACCATAACAGAAGTGTAAAAAAGAATTATGGCCGCTAAACGTTCAGTTTTTGCATCCTTAAAGTTTTTTAAATCATCATTGCTGTTAAGGAAAACAAAAGTAAGGTTATACATAATTTTAATTACATCTATTCTTACATATGCTGCTGAAACGTGAACGTGTACTAACACCATCGCAAATACATTGAGAGTCTTCGAGAGGAAAATACTTAGTAAAATATTTGGCCCCTTCTTCGATGAAGTAATTCAAGAATGGATGATAAGAACAAATAATGAGCTCTACGGCTCATATAACAATACAGATATTGTGAGCTTTATAAAATCCCGCCGAATCGAATGGTTGGGGCACGTTCAAAGTATGCCTTCTGACAGAATGCCAAAAAAGATGCTACTAAGCCGAATTTATGGGACCAGAAGAAGAGGAAGACCTAGGAGAAGATGAATGGATGATATAGAGGATGACCTCAAACGGTTAGGAGTAACAAACTGGAAGGAAAAAGCTAAGGATAGGAATTTCTAGAGGACTATTGTTAAGGAAACCAATGCCCACCCCGGGCTGCAGAGCTATGCAGTAAGTAATTCGTCGTCAACGAATGTGAATACAGCTACTTTTCAAGAAACCAAAAAGGAACTTAAAATCCTTACTTTCAACTTCCAAATAGCGAATAATTTTGTTATCTCATGGCATTTCAAATTCTCTGAACCCTAGATTTGTGTTTATAACATTTTATTTTTCAAATAATGCTTCTGGTAAATTAATACAACAAAGAAATTCCAACAAAGCAAATTTTCACATTGTAATGGCGATGAATTATTCTTAGTTAGGATTAATATATTATTACCAGTTGGTACGGAGATCAATTCCGTTTTATTACATTACACTCGAAAACATTTTGAGACTATATAATTATGGCAAATTGAAGGTAACGTAATAGCATAGTTTTTATAAAAATATGCTATCCATTCATATTTTACATAATATATATGAATGACATGAAAAGTGGCTAAAACATACCAATCCAAATTGCAAACACGATAAAAAGAAGGAAAACCAGACTTGCTTACCTCGACCAGGACCTCTATCTTCATTTAAAGTAATATTTTAAATAAAAATAAAAAGCAGTGATAATCATAGATCCAAAAAGAGTGGGCTAAAAATAAACATGATTATATACTTAATGGTCATTATTTAAATAAGAAGCGACATTTACGAAAATATTATTTCCCCAAGGTAACCTCCGGAATGAGTTTCAAAATAAAATGTTTTAAACGATGATTACAAAAAAATCTAAGACAGTTGAGACTATAAAAAAATTGTAATCAAGACTATAAATAGAAATTTAAAG
This sequence comes from Rhaphigaster nebulosa, assembly GCA_948150685.1. Taxonomy (NCBI): domain Eukaryota; kingdom Metazoa; phylum Arthropoda; class Insecta; order Hemiptera; family Pentatomidae; genus Rhaphigaster; species Rhaphigaster nebulosa. Next base: position 62,428,543 of record OX411311.1, read on the forward strand.
ACATGGATTTTTTTTTTCGAAAGGACTGGGTTACTGTTTGGAATGTACCAAAAAGTACAAAATAAGGAAGAAAACAGCAAAGGAATGCAGAATGCACCAGATAGAAACCTGGAAACTTCAGGGACCGATTGTGACAAAAAAGTTCCTATTAACACCTTCATCAGATTTTTAACTGTTTCGTGAGAAATTAAACTTGAATGTTTTTTTATGTTATTTCTCGACCTTTTTACATAAATATCCTTATATCTCATCTAAAAATGATCTTTAAAAAATTCGTAAATACGAAAAGAACTCATGGAACTCATCCATGCATGTTGGAATGTAGTGCATCAGAGAAAAGGGAGAATACTTTGAGCATTTATCGTAAATAACTTATTCCTTTTTTTATACTTTTTTTTTGCACCTATCCAATGGTATGATCATACTTCGTTAAAGATTATTTTTGGAAGAGAGGAGAATTATAATGTAAAATAGTCAAGAAAAAAAAAAAAATCAAATTTAATTTCCCAAGAAACCGTTAAAATGGGATGATGATTAATGGAGACTTTTTGTCACAATTAAGATTTAAAATCTGCCCATGATGTTTCCTGTTTTTTATATGGTACATCCTGTATATCCAAAAAGGAAGCAACAAAGAGATATGAATGAAAAAAATGTATATATATATACACACACACATATATACATTTTTTCTCATATCTCTTTGTTGCTTCCTATACAGGATACACCATATATATATATATATATATATATATATATATATATATATATATATATATATATATATATTTGGAAGCTTAAAAACAAATCATAAAATCTATGATGCTTCATAATTGGAGTAGTGACATCAACAAAAATTGGGTTAAGGTAGAATATGCTTCAGTTGTAAGGAAATTAAACATAGAATTTAACGAACATAATTATACAATTTAATTCATTCGGCTATTTGTTGTATGTTTGTTATTTTCTTAAAGGCATATAGACAGTCACGTAAAATGATCTATAAAAACTTTTTGTCGGAATCGGGCATTTTTAATCACATAGATCTATCAGAAGTTGTTGCTATCGAAACACGCTATTAATAAACATTATATGAACGAAAATTTAATTTAAAAAAAAAATGTTTTCTACAGATATCGCTTTTGGGTAAAGGTAGTAAATTACTTCAAGGGAAAGAGAAATAATTGTCTTCTTCACCAACTCTATTTATTTATTTTGGGTTTCCAAGAGCTCTTCCGTCTGTTATTGTGCTAGGCTAACAGGAACACTCGTATCTCGACGGTGAACTTAAAATAACATTTTTAATTAAATAAACAAGCCTTGCTGTATTTTAAGGGCAATATTAACAATTCGCTGAGCTAATTTTTGACGAATAAAAAATTAATATTCAAGGCAAAATTAATTCCTTAAGGTGACTTGTAATAAATTTAGTAATAATTTAGATAGTAATTAAAATTAACATTTTATAAAACAATATTTTCAAAGGTGTTATTTAAGTGAAAATGTAATATTAAAAGCAATTGAACATTTTTTACTAACGCTAATATATCAATAGAAATTTTTTGTTCAATGTTACCAAATTTATTGATTATTTGCAAAATGCCAATGATAATTCCAAAGGAGACCAGGAATAACAGTTGTCCTCCAATTGTTTAATTTTTATTATGATTATTGTTAATTTATTTATTTATTTTTTCTTTGAGTATATTTATTGCCATTGGTATTTATCCATATCTTTTTATTTATTCATTATTCCTTGTACTAATTTTGATGCTTGGGGGTGCGTTACTTAAATATGAACATTTGATTAATTTTTAAGTAATTTATTTTATTATTTATTTATTTTTTAATTTATAAAAAAAAAGAAAAAAAAGGCGTTATTTCAAGTAATAGTTGAGGGTCACTGGAAAAGAGAAAAAAAGAGATAGATTAGAGAGTGATAGAAGGTTTACAGCAAACAAAAGAAAAAAAAAGAATAGATATAATGTGGGAATGTAGCGATGAAAATAATGTATTTAGAATCAAAATTAAAGGAAAAAATAAATAAATTTTATATATATATATATATATATATATATATATATATATATATATATATATATATATATATATATAATGCCTATCATTAGATTGTTGAATATGCTGTGCGTGTAGAAACTCAAGTTATTTGGGCAGCATTGCTGTTTTCTCTCTCTCTCCTTAGAGAGAATATTAATTAATATAATATAATAAGCATATAATTGAAATGGGTTAAAGGTTAAATTTATTCATATAAAAGATTATTCATTGGCACTGATTTTCCAATCAGTAAAGTTGATCCGTCCAGCTATTTTTGACTATCCATGCTTTTTATTTTTTCCTTCTTTTTTTAATGAGCTATTAATACATAATTACTTCCAAGTGAATATTAATTCAGGAAAATTTATTCTTATCTATTATTGTGTTTACCACATTATCATTTAGCCTGAAATTGGAAAATTGTCCAACATTGAGAAATAATTGGACGAGGCTTAGGAAATAAATGTTGAAACATCAAGAAGAGGTAATGGTAATTCTGTTACAAAAAATAAAAATAAGCCTAAATATAAAAGTTCTACTTATGGAATAATTAAATAAACATTACAACCAACGGATACCCACCCATCTACAGCTATATCTACACGCAAGATCTGCTTTAGCTTTGGTTACATAAGCTTGCATTAATCGGGTCTAGTAAGTCGTATTGATCCATCAGTTTGGATCAATTATTAATTAATTAAGATCCTCTATTAATTACCACACGCTGCTCTAATTTGGGCTTCATAGATCTATGGTTTCTTCCTGTACCAATTACATACTAATATACCACGTATCCATCTAGTCAGAGGATGAACAAAAAATTTCCCTTTCCGCGATATTCAATGTAGATTTTTTCGATATGGTAAGCCTGTTCATTAATTTTTTTTTATATGTCTGGAAAACTCTATAAAAAGATTTAAAAAAAAACGACAGAAAAATGTGTATTACAAAACAGTAGCTTCAGAACGTTAGATTTAGGCCCCAGCTAAGGGATCCACGATGCCAGGGGGCGCGTCCTAAAAAAATATTTCTTTAAACAGCAATGAAAATGTTTATGATGAATTAAGAAAAGTCGGTATTTAATTTTCTTTTATGGTTTATTGGTGTACGTAATTATTGTTGATTGAAGTTGCCTCTAGTTTTGCCTTGAATTAATTAGGCGTGGACATAGAGGTAGTGATGAAGACCGTGTGACTAGGTGTGAAAAAAATTTTCATACTAAAAATTATTTTCTTGAGTAAAATTGCCGAGCAGACCTCTCAACCTCTGATGGTATGAAGGAGACGGCACAAATTCTTGGGTCTGGGAGCGTTCAAACTTTAAATCCTTTTTCTCAATTTACTCACGTATTTATCTTTATTATTTAATTTTATTTATTTTTTTTAATTATTTTTTTATTCTGATTTTCTGAATCTCAAATTTTAGTCTTTACATCATTTTCGGAAGGGACAAGTCCCAGAGTAAATAAAGAATATAATATTCGGTACCGGTTTATTGTGAAATGTTAATGATACAGAACTATTGTTCCTAATGAACAACAAAGACAGATTATGCTCGGAAACCTTTTCAATATTATCCTCATTGATAATAGCGAGGGCAAGCCATTGCTTAAAGCCCCGCCTACAGCTGCTAAATAATAAATTGCAGCTGTGGCAACATTATTTAGTGTTGTGTCGGTTTGGAATTCCGGGCAGTTTGTGCTTTATGGCCAAAGCGAGGGTTTCACGGAACGCCGATTATAGGAGGCTATCTCCAAACCTGGAACGATATATATTGCTAAGGGTCAGAGTATATTTCCAGAGTCGGGAGGATACTTGCACCTGTGTCCGGTATGCTGGAGTGAGCAGGAGGGAGGGAGGACACACGAAGGCACGAAATAGAAGTAAATTACTTCTTATCACCTATATTTAAGGGAAGCAGGTGATTGCATTCGTTATGAACTAGCATATATAATATTGGTTTGACACTCTCATAGCTTCTTAAACAATAAACTAAAGAGAGCTTAAAAACACAGTACTCCCATGGAAAACATCAATTCATAGTAGCAGACGACAAGAAGTCGTACTGACAAGACTACCAATCGGACACACACTCTTCATCCATCCAATATTCGCTGACTGGAACACCTCGAGTCTATACGGGATATACCATCAGACTATGTGCTTGACCAATCTGTGCCCAGCACCTATGATCATCACCTTGTCATGGATTGCCTTTATTAATTATAATAATACTAGTATACCCAAGCGAGAACTCTCGCATTACATATCTTCTAATCCCTAATTCCAAGTATGAGCTATATTAGGGAAACATTTTTATTCGTGTAAGCAATATAATATTACCAAAAAAGTTTATTTAACAGTCAGATTTGGTGTAGCTACATAGTCTGTACTGACTATGTTGAAGTTACAGTTCATACTTAAAGTAATTAGCTTACCCCAGTGGAAAACATCTTTTCAATTTAGCAGTTAGGCGATTAGATCCAGCTATATTATTATCTATGTGTAGTATTCATACATAACAGAGTTATGTATGAATACTACACATAATACACATATGAGTCCAACTATAGAGTTGGACATGGGAAACAGTATATAATTTCCCACTCATTAAAAGTTTTTGTAAACAGATTCAAATTGATATAAAATTGCCATGACAACGGCACGTACGCAAGATGGCATGAGGACCGTGCGGATCTATATCGTGCATTATCTCAAAAACGGTAGGTTTTTGAGGTAGGTTTTAGGTTACAGGAGCGTATATCTTCTTGATGCCCGCGTCAAAATCTTTAAAACCCAACTTATCCCGTCTCGATCCGCCGACTCTCAGTCGTCAAAGTTTTGAAATCTTCCAGTTTTTTCATCACTTTTATTTAAGCCCTTGTAAGATTTTAAGAAACAAAATTGGAATTCGTCACATCTCCGTGAAATTCTCTTTCTTTTGATACCTCACTCGTCAAAATCCATCGCTCCTGAGAGCCGGAAAAGGGATCTATACTACCGTAATAACATATAGTAGTGATAGTGATAAAACAATAAACTAAAAAATATTCAGTTCGCTCAATTAAAAAAATATTCTGTAATGAACCATGTCCAACGAGGATCTTAAACCTCCTAAAATAAAAATTATAGTCGTATATTTTTTAAATTAGTAATAATATCATACAATAATAATGGTAATTATAATCATATATAATATATATAACATTATTATTATTATTATTATTATTATTATTATGGTCAAAATTCGAACATTGGGCGATCCTAATATTTACATAAAAGTAATGAAATGCAAAAAATCTTAAGAATTATTGGAATTGCTAACATCCTACATTCTACATTTTAAGTATACTAATAATAAATAATCCGCGTTTCTTTATTATCGTGTATAGGTGTTTATTTATTATACTTGTCCTGAACTTTATGAAAAGTTATTGAATTTGTTCCTCAACCTGGATACCTATCAAAAATGCTCATGAGCCCTTTAGCACACTAAACGTAATTTAGTTACTAAACGTATTTTCTCACTACGTATACTAAACGTTGTGAGAAACAGCAAATTGAAAATCTTTCAGAAGCAGTTATTGACACCATATCTTCCATCGTGGGGCGAAGTTGGGAACTTTAATTTAAGTTGGATCGCTGGTGGCTGGTAATAATCCCTTTGTGGTTTGAAGTTAGCACTCCAAGAAAACTCCCAATGCGGGCCTAAGCCTTCCGGTACACTTTAGTTTCAAGACCACTGACAAGGGTCAAGGCATTTCAACTTAGATTTTATCATTGAATTATTTAAGAAACCTTACCAGTTCAGTAGAAACAATGAATAATACTTTGTTATGTATGACTGAGAGGACTATTTAGCCTTTGAATAGACTAATATAATTGTGTATGCACAAATATGAACAGAAACGGATTTGTTGAATCTAAATTTAATTGTAAGGATGTGGCATCCGTTATCATTTTGTTGCTGTAAATTTGTAAATAAAAGCTTTATCATTATTATTAATTATATAAACAATTAATAATAATGATAAAGTTATAAAGATGTATTTATTAATTTCTTGTTTTTAATAGATACTGTTTATTTAATAATTAATTTTTTGTTTGTTATAGATCAACAAAAAACAAAAACTGCTAAGGTCTAATAACTATTTTAATAACTAGCCAGGATTTATCGAAGTCTGTATCAATCTTAAAACCGACTATTTTTGAAATAAGGACCCCTTGGATAAATTGGATAAAGGATAAATTTTATCCTCCTCCTCCCTTCTTACGCGATTCTTAATAGGCTTTCGGAGCCAACTCGCTTCAACGGGTATGAACTAGGTGATTGTTAAAACTGCGGTATCCATTTTCTTATATGGGAAGAAGATGCCTACTATTAAAATAGAATCAAAAAGTATTAAATTAGCATTTATTCTAATGTCTCTTACTGTTTTAACAATCTCCAAGTTCATACCCGTTGAAACTAGTTGGCCCTTGGCCACGAAAGCCTACTAGGAATTGCGTAAGGAAGAGTGAGATGGGAGGAGGAGAAAATGTATACATATATTGTACATATATAGACATATATGTGTATACACATATATATGTTTCGATTTAATAACTAGACAGGATCTATCGAAGCCGGTATCAATGTTAAAACCGACAATTTTTGAAATAAGGACTTTCACATGACCTCTGTCCTCGCCAAAGCTAGCGTTATTTTAAGAACATAACAATATATGTATAAAATATATATATATACATATATATATATATATATATATATATATATATATATAATCTGTTGAACCATATGTACATTCGACGCTAATCGACATGAAAGTTTCAGCATAGATGGCTTAAAATATTAATACCTATCAACACTGCAGTATAATAAATAAAAGGGAATAAAGTTCAATCAGTTAAAAATTTACCATTCTATCCGACCAAATGGCAACATCTATCTATCGGTGCAGTGAGTCAATATACACAAGTAACAAAAGAAAAATAGTAATTTGACAAATTTAATTATTCGTGGAACCTGCAATAATTAATTATATATCTAAAAAAAATTAAAAAGTCGAAAGATTAAACTTAATAATTTATTTCCTTCTTTAAATAAAAAGTGAGTTACATAAAAATGAGTTATATTTCATGTTGCGTCTTAATCGACCATATGCAAGATGTTTCGTAGCGCTAAATGGGTTGGTGCTTATCTGCAGAACGATTAATGATCTTCCAAAAGTACACATCTTCGGTGATGTTGGTGGCTTGCTTCTCCAGAGACTTAATCAAGTTCATCTCATCCTAAACCGCGTCTTTTAGTTTGCACAAAGTATTTGAGAAGAATTTACTTGAGCTGTGGTTCCAAGTATTCAATACCGTCAATAGCTATAATTATACTCATATCTATGATTATAACTCATTATTAACATGGAATCCTGCTCCTTAAATAAACGTACTCAATGAGTTAATTCTTACCAGAATATAGGTGCGCTATATTCCAGCAAATATCCATGAAAAATGATTTTACTGGTAACATCCAGCACCGAAGACGTCGCTTTCCTTGTGGAAAATTGAAGCAAGGAAATGGATTCAGAGGGAGATGCTAGGAGATAAATCAGGAGCCGTGATCACCTTGTGTGGATGATCATTCTTATACGTCAGCAGCTACGCAGAGCGCAATACGTCTCCTTGATGGAGCTGCCGTCCTTCAGTTGCTCTTCTTCGACGAGAACGGACAACGCCGCCTAGGTTTTCAGAATTTCTTCTTGATTAAGAAGAATGCTGATGGTTATAGATGCAGCCCTTAATAAGGGATAAACAAATAATAAATACAATTTTTAATTTGAAGACATTCGTATTTATTATTTTTTTTTAAATTAGAACAAATATACAATACAAAATGCAAAACAGTATGTGGGTGATTCTCAGATTACAGCCAATTTTCATGATAAAAATTTTAATAATTTTGACTGAATTTAAATAACAAATTTTTAGTACACTAAGCATCTATTGATGCTCAGCTATTAATCTAATCAAATGACCAAGATCAATAGTGACTTTTTCGTTGGAATTTTGTTTTCACTTGTAATTATGAATTCACACCTGTTAATTACAATTATCGACAATCAGCAGATGGGCTGGCATAATAAAAGATACAGATATAAAAAAATAAATAATATAAATAAATATAAAGACTTGATTGGAGAGGAAGTAGCCAGCGACAATTTATGTTGGAATTTTAAAAAAAATTAAAGTACGATAATGGCCGCGTGAGTAATGAGTAACTTGTGTTTACAATTTTTTTTTTTGTTAACATCCAACGGTAAGAACATAAGTGTAATTGGGCAGAAGACGAACTGTATGTACTATGACCCATTGTGTATAGAAAATTATAAGTAACCATTTTAACAAAAAAGTTTTTAATTACAAATTTGATAAAAATAATTACAATTGCTTGATTAAAAATTGCCAGTAGCCAAAGCCTTTTACTTCAAGACTAGATTAAGTATTTTAAGGGCATACGAAAATAATTAGAAAACCTAACGTGATAATAAAGGCCGTGGCAATGACAGCAATGAAGGCATGCGACTTATTTTACGACGAAAATGAGTTGATTTAAGCTCCATAATTGAAGTCCGCTGTCCACTGGTGACTGGTCATTCAGCTGAAGGCTGCCACTAAACTCAGAAAAAATTTTCCCTCTGTTCTCTTTTTATTTTTTGTGTGGTAATGACATCAAAATGAGTGAACAAAGTTTGAAAAATACATACGTATAATTCACTATTAACAAAAAAAAAAAATATATGATTAAGAATGCTCAAGTTATAAGCAGAAGTAAATTTCACTACCGTTTAGCGTAAGTTACGAAAGAAAAAATACATTTTTACTGGATAACTGAGAGTAGGACAATGCGAGGTAAGGACATCTTAGTACCTTATTCATTCTTAATATTTTATTACGAAGAAATGTTTCCTCCCCGTATAGCAGTGGAAAAAATTCAGGCTAGAATTAACTAATTGAGTAAAAGTTGTATGGAACCTCATACGATGCCACACAACTGCCGTTCGCGGATAAAAGGATGTTAAGAACCCATAAGCCTAAGCCTAAAGCATATCAAGAAATAAAAGTTCGGGCTCTGGACGATTCGAACACGTTCAAATTAGACGAAAGCTAAAGAGTTCTGAATCTAGAAAAAAACAATGTAACGCTCTCAAAAATTACATTTTAGGGACTGCAATGGAGATCTGCGGCCTACAAAAATTCACAAAAAAAGGTAAGCGCAGTAAATGGTGAGACACTGATAGGAAATTTATAGTAAGTAAATAGAAGCGAACATTGAAGTCCTACCAACAGAATAAGACGCCTGATAGCCTTGCTGAGTATAGAAGAGCAAAAGAAATAAAGACAAAAGTAGAATTCGGAAAAAAGTCTGGATCAAAACCACAGGGAAAATATTAAAATGTTTTGGCGCAAGGTGAAATTCTTGAATGGAAAAAGAGCAAAGCCAGGGAGGCACGTAAAAGACATTAATGGCGAACTATTGACAGAAACAAGTAAAATCTTAGATAGATGGCGAAGACACTATCTAGATCTCTTCGCTAATGAATTAAAAACTAGAGAGCGAAGGGAACAGACGCTCTATGATGTCAGTGAAGAAGCCATTCATGAAGAGAAAATAGAACTGGCTCTTGAGCAATTAAAACAGAAAGGCTGCAGGCAGAGCCAATATTGCCCCCGAGTTCATAAAGTATGGCGGCCATGAGCTCATTAAAGCGCTATAAGGGCCGTTTCAGAATGTTTGGGAGACCAAGACAATCCCGAAAGATTGGGAATACAGTATTATAATCCCAATCTACAAAAAAGGCAGCCAAACAGAGTGTGCTAACAACAGGCCACTTAGTCTCTTGTCCGTGGCCTACAAAATGTACACATACATAAAAGGCTACGAAGGATTGTTGAGGAGCAGCTGGAGGAGGAACAGGCAGGTTTCCACCTAGGGAGGCAAACCAAGGACCATATCTTCGTTCAACGAAACATATTAGAAAAATCATGGAACAGAGATAGAATAACGCACCTGGTTTTCCTGGATCTCAAGGCTGCCTTCGACTCGGTCATGCGTAACGCATCTCCCCCCCCCCATATGATATGGAACGCTTCTTGCAGCTAAAGATGTTCCTGGGAATCTCATCACTGCTATACAGTCAGAATATAATAATTCAAAAGAAGTCGTGAGGCTCAACGGAACAGAGTCTGCCCCTTTTCCTATTGATAAAGGTGTCAAACAAGTGGATACCCTAACTGTTATTTACTATATTTATGGATGAAATCCATAAAATTTGAAAAGACGAACAGCCCGAACCGTCATCGGAAAGTGGATGAGGGCAATACTCAGCCAGTCTCTCTTGTATGAAGATGATATTTTCCTCGTATGTGATACGAAAAAGAAACTACAGCAAGCTTTACTGGAGTAGCAGGGGAACTGAAAAGAAAAGGAATGACAATCATTGCCTCGAAGAGTAAGATACTGGTCCTTTCTCGAGATATGGAGGAGGCAGTGGAGGTGAGCTGTAACGGTGAAGTTCTCAAAGTGGTTGACAACTTCCACTACTTGGAAATCAACATAAACAGCCAGTGCAGAATAGATTGGAAGATAGCAAATAGGATTGCTAGAGCAAACCAAATCTATTATAGCCTAGGCAACAGCTTCGTTGGCCATCGGGATGTGGGGCAGGAGACCACGCTCCACATTTGAACCTCCCTACTCTTACCTACGGAAGCGAGAGCTGGGTTATGCTAAAATGAAGCCGAAATGATGTACTTATGCAGGGTTTCAGAAAAACTAGAAGAGACCGCGTAAGAAACGAAAGCATTAGGGAGAAGCTTAAAATACCTGCACTAAAAGCCATCCTAAAGAAACAACAGCTTAAGTGGTATGGCCACGTTGTCGAATGAGCGAGGGCCGGGAACCCAGAAAAGTGATGGAAACTCGACCGACCGGCAAGAGGCCACGCGGAAGGCCTAGGATATTGTACCAGGAATATATATAGTGAAATGGAGGGAAAAAGGAAAAAAAAAAACACTCCACCAAATGAAGCAGCTCTGTAAGGACCGTGACGCTTGGCAGCGCTGGATTGAGGCCCCTCAACGCTAGAAATTATTATCCCTAAATTATCTCTAGCCACAGGGAGGAAGAAAAAGAAGAAGAAGAGTAAAAGTTGTAACGGAATAAAACTTGGCCGTAAAATGAGAATCATCCATATAGACTATGCTTACTGTCAGCCAACTTATTTATAACAGTTTGCCTAACCATTACACTCTTGAAAGTGATACCAATAATTAGGACTGTTAGCTCAAGCTTCATGTTCCATTTAAAGAATGTTCCTAAATGGAAATGCCGAGGAATATATATATATACATATATTTATATTAATTATTTTTTTAATTATTTCCCTTCAATAGTAACCCTATGGGAGGATCGTTTTTTTTATAAAAAAAAGTTACATGTTCCATGCGACAGGCATACTACCTGTATAGTAATGTTTCAGTTACAATTAGATAATATTAATAATTGCTCAAAATTATAAAAGGAAATTAAACATAGCAATACACAAAATAATAAAGTGTGAAGAAAAACAAGAAAGAAAAAATAAATATACAAAACAAAATAAACATAAATACATAAATAAATAAAAAGCAACCAAACAAAACCAAAGAGTCTTAAACTGAACTTGAAAATGTTGACAATTAGACTAATTAATATACAAGATACTATAATTATACAATTAAATTAGATAATGCTATAACTAAACAAAACAATTAAATAATATACAACATATAAAAATAGATAACATACAAATTATGTTGTAATTTATAAACACATAACAAACAAATACAAAAATGTTATATAAAAAATTTAAAGTAGAAATTAAGTTATTTATTTTTGTATTTTGTAAATTATTTAATTTTATTCTTTACTTACAGTAAAATTATTGTATTATCTAATTTAATTGTATAATTATCGTATTTTGTATATTATTTAATTCAATTGTCAACATTTTCAAGTTTAGTTTAAGATATCTATATATATAATCTCTCTCTCTCTCTCTCTCTCTCTCTCTCTCTCTCTCTCTCTCTCTCTCTCTCTATATATATATATATATATATATATATATATATATATATATATATATGTATATGTGATATGATATGTGCTTATCCAAAATCAATTTCAGAAGCAGGTTTTGCGTGAGAGCATCAATAGTATACTTAAAAAGGGCAAAAGGAATTGCCAAATCTTATTGGTATAACTAGCAGTTCTATGAACAGAATACTTCGCAAAGAATCAAAATTTTGCTCCTTATTACAGATTTTAAATGTTTAGTCACTATTTCCATTCATACCAGGTATACTGGACATAGTTTCCAGGTATACTGGACCATCATGTTTCTCGAGGAGGTACCTTTTTTAGCTCCCTATTAACAACACACGTGTATAATATATATTTCTTTAAATAGTCTAACGTTCTTTATTTTACAATATCTTACAAATCTATATTTTCATAGCTTTCTTCTGTCTACGTTCACATCTTCCTCTTGTAATATCGACGAATTTAGTAATACAATTGCAAATCTCTATTCCAAAAATCGCCCGAATTCTACAAGATTCGAGCTAGAAATATTCAAAGAAAATTCACAAATAACCACAGAATCCATTATACAATTTATCAAATTTTTTTTCATTAAAAAATAATTTAATCTAATTATTGTATCTATCTTATTTTTGTTCCCATCACCATCTGTGGAAATGTGTCAGAAACCTATAGATGCGTCTTTTTTGTTAACTTCTAGGAACATTTGTGCCAGATTTGAAGAAAATCGAACAACGCGTTTAGTCGCATTCGCGTAGTAAAATGATAGACAAACAAAATGCCTATCGGTCGAGTTGAAACAGGACCTCACTTCGACGAATAACTGATTAGTACATATTTATAAAGATTATTGTTATAAGAATCTCTCAGGAAATAAAATTATATCTAAACCTTACCTTAATTTCATAAAATTAAAAAGATATAGATTTCCAAATTCGGCACTTACCTGCAACAAAAATCATACAAAAAAAAGATCATTATATGGTTGAAATAAAATTGATTTTATGCTACGAGATTAGTGCAAGCATTATTTAGGCATTATGAGCTTAGGCATTTTTTAGTATTAAAATCATTAGCCTCAAAATATTTATTAATTTAATATATTCACATAGTATTCCTCGCAGAACAAGTACTTGGTTAATATAATTGAAGTGACATCGATGCGTTGAAATGGTAAATGATAGTAAACTTGTTGGGCTTAGCAATGAACGAATCCCTGAAATGTTAATGATTGCTGAAATGTCCAAGTGGTAGACTAAGGCGAAGGTTGTGGTTTGTGTTATTGCTTACCATGCGAATCGGATTTTAAAGGCGATCTGTAGAGGGAGGTTTGTAAACGGCGATTGATGGTAATGGTATCGAACCTTCGGGTCCGCTAGGACTTTTATTTATAATTTATCCATTTATTTTTCCCTTTCTCTATTATCTTAACCGTCTATTTGACAGTATCAACAGCTCTGATAATTTGAAAACCCAAAAGGAGAGGCTTAAGCCTCTCATCGTGAGCGTAAGGCAGGTTCTATGGTAAGGCGCTGAACACTCAATTAAGACTCTGTCATCACATGGCGCAGAGTGAATGCCCGGTCGAACCAGCGTGGGCACCAAGCCATGATTGCTTCCCTTCAAAGAACATGGGTTCTGAGAGAACTCGGAATGAGTAATTTAGTTGTCCCACTTAGCTAGTTCTCCATTAGTCCCTCCTCACAAGGTACTTCCTGAGCTGACTAAATAAGCACAACGGATCAAGGTACATCTCCGAGAGTCGGATTAAGATTGTAATAGGTACCTATTAGCGAAGCCGAAGATCCGAATAACTCTGATTTTTAGCTGCAATTATGTCAAACATTTCTGTTATCAAAATGCAACAAAGTCAATTAAAGAGATAATTGTATAAACATGTCACAAATATCAAAGACATTTTTAAGAAACACTTGATGCTCAAGAGAAGTAGAGAGGCAGCTCTGGCAGCAGTGGAGGAGTTGCGATAAAAGAGAAGGTCGGAATAGTGCCTTCATTTGCTCCAGTTTGGAAGAAAAAAACAAACAAAAGACAGCAAAAACATCTTTGTTGAAAGGTAGCCCTGCATAAACTACAAGAAGAATAATTTCACGAGTATGTGTGGAGGTCACGAAAAGGAGTTGATTAATAAATAATTAGCCCATTCCACCAGATAAGGTCGTCGGACCACTGGGTGTCAAAGTGACAAAGGCTACAGAAAATTAAAGAATCACAAGATTAAAAGATAAAGATTAACTTATTTGTTCACCCATTTCTAAGCTTTTCAAGAAGAGCGGCGAGAGATCAGTGAAATTTATCCATAACCATTTCAAGAAAATCAAGGTGAAGGAAGGTATATGCCATGTTTACCTTTGTATGGAACGAAGCTTTATTTGGTTAAATATTTAAGTTAAATATATTAGATTCCACCAAAACCCGTTTCATGAATAGTATTTGGTCCGTTCAACTTGTTACATTATTCAGTTTATTTTTTTTGTTTTTTCAGTGTCTTACCGATAAGGTAAAATATTGAACTCCCCAGCCCTGATAATATAATTTATTTATTCTGTTCTATCAGCCGTGAGAGATCTTCCTGGGGTATATAAACCCATTATGAAGTGAAAGCCCTTAATTAGAATGAGGAATAGCCCTGGCAGTTGAGCCTGAATGCATATCACATCGCCTCCTTGGTTAATTGGTTAATTGTATTGGTTAGTACTTCCTTACCAAGTACTGAACTTAAGACAGTTTATGAGCTTTAGAGGTAGATTTTTTTTCTACAATTTATATAAGAAGTTTTGCAACATTTAAACGAAAAGTTCCAAGATCAAATAATATTTACCTCCATGTTCATGTATCAACTAAAAATATTTAGTAATTTTTGGAAATTTGGTTTGTTCCAAAACGAGGATGGACATGACACAAGGGTAGTTAATCTGATTTCAAAGAAATTTTCAGAGACCGCGTTGATTGATAGCTAAATGGGCCCATATCAATTTAATCAAATTCTATCCAATAGTTTCACTGATGCATACGAAAACTTATTTCCCTTGACATACCTAGATTTCAAAACATTTGGCACAATGTTAGAAGAAAAATGGGGAATGCTGTAAAAATAGTTTTCCATACATTTTATCAAATCCCATCCACTACTTTTACTTAGGCAAGAGCAAAAGTATTTTCCTTAACACGTCTATATTTTAAAAACTTAAAAGATTTTTGTCGAGTCATTCAAAACTAAAATATTGACAAAAAATTGGATTTATCGTTAGTTCAAGACTGTCGTGTTTTCTAACGGAAAAATGGTTAAAGAATTAAAAAAAAAAATCAGTTTTAATTTTTCAGGAACTAATTATTTAATAAATTTCCAACATCAAGGTACAATCTACAGGATTAGATATATTTCAATCGAAAATAATGACAAAATAAGCAGAGCAGGGCTGAAAACGTTATAGGATCATATGAGAGAGGAATATAATTCAGCTTATAACAGATTATCGTAGAACATGGTATTATAAAGCGATCCAAAAAGATTTTTCTTGAGAATTATAAGTAAACTTTTAATGGGTCCCTTCCACTCGTTCATCAGACCAACCTTCATTCATTTTCGTGAGGACAGACAAACGTATTTTTCATATTACGTCAAATAATGCTATATAAAGACATTATTCTGCACATAAAATTGACAATTTCAATTCTACTGGGAACAGAACCATACCCCTCGACCTAATTTAGTGATGAATTATTTCGTAAACGACAGGATGGCGTAAATAGTGAATGACAAAGTTGGTAGAGTTGGAAGAGCAGGTGGGGCTGTATGGCAGCTGCTAGGAGTTGGGAACTGCTTGGAGTTCCCCGATCAGCTGTCACTCCCCGTCCCATCAGCCCCATACCCCAAACGTGAGGTATTACCAATCGACTTCCGCTGTACAGCTCACCCCAAATATATCATTCAAGGATTCAAAGAGTATCTTGTTAAGAAGAGTATCGACTGAAATATTAGAAACCTTTTACTACCTAACTACTAATATAATGATATTTAATTCTTAACATAATGTTTTTGGAATAGTATTATTTTATTTTAAAGTGTTTTGACCGCTGGGCTCATTTGAACAAAATTGCTCTAAAGTGTATCTTATGATGGTATGTACAGCCGAAAGATAGTGAAATAATTAAATAAACGGTGAAGTGAAATTACAGCCCATTTTTACCCGACTACGGCGAAGCCCCTAAAGAGAATATTGTCTTTAGCTTGACCGTCAGTTGGTATCCCACGATTTTTTGAGCGAACGGCTCAACTGATTTTCAAGTTTGATGGCTCAAATTATTCTTTGCGATCCCGTGAAGGTTTTGAAATATTTTGAGCTCAAAATATTAAAGAAATGTTGTATAAAATGTAATAAAATATAAATTGCTAATACTTGATTAACTAAAAATGTTAAAATAAAATAAAAAAATTAATTTTTAAAAAATCCCCTGAAGGTTTTTGAAACATTTTTAGCACAAAATACTAAAGAAATGTTGTATTTAATGTGTTTAATCTGTCCGTTTGAGGGTATTAACGATTTTTTGAAGGAACTGCACGACCGATTTTAAAGTTTGATGACTCAAATTACTCAGTGAATTCCCGTGAATGCTTTGAAACATTGTGACTTCAAAATATTGAAAAAATATTTCATTATATTTTAAGTTTTTTTTTCAATGTTTCTTGTTAAATCATTTGTAAGTTCATGATCATATGGTAATCAATAAAAAATAGCCAATACTTGAAAAACTAAAAACGTTAAAATAAAATTTAATTAAATAAAAAATAAAAACCCTGACTACGGAAATAACATTTACATCTTACACAACCATATTCGTCCTATGGAATCTACCGGTATATTTTCTTCTTAAGCGCATTGGTGGGTTGTGTGTCAATAGACGGACGTCGCAACGCCGCGTGCCGTTTTTGAGATACTAATATCTTCGAAAACTAGTAAGCAAATTCACGATTTTTGAGCCACCGGTTCATAGTTAAAAGGCGTACAAGGAAGTCATGCGGTGTCCACATCAGATATTTAAGTTTTAATTGAATTTCTTCACCTAAATTACAAGATTATAATGAATGAATTTGATCGCATGTGCAGAATAAAATCAGATCTGTTACTAAAAAGCATAGAGTAATTGTCAACACTTTTCCTATATTTTTTAAAAATAAACTTTATTAGTTTTTAAAATCTTGATGTTGAAAAAGATGTGTCTTCATGTTGTTTTGGAATCTTTCCTCAACATGTTCTTTAAATCTGTACATAATGCATGAAGCTCATGATCTATACACTCAGCGAGTATATGCATCGTAGTTGAATCTCAGTAATGAAAAGTTAGTGCGTCTTCTTTTCTCAATTGATGTCCATGTGTGAGTCGAGTTCTGAGACGCCTAAGAAGCTCTTCTCTCCGTGTCAGCTTCAAATTTCCTTTCGGTTCTTTCACGGATTGTTCCACCATCCTCAGGTTTGTTGTCCCTCATGCTGAACCATTTATCTTTCCACTCCTGCTTTCCGCTTTCGTTAATCAAAGTTATTACGTCTCCGATATCAAATAGTGCCCCTCCTCCCTTTATCGCTAGTTTTGCATGCAAATATGCCTTTTCATTCCCGGGGATTCCACAATGACCAGGTAGCTATAAAAACAATACTTTACAATTTTCCCATTTGTCTGGACAACATAATTAGTACAGCTAATTTTTCACAAAACATTTTCAAGTATTCAATGGTTAAAATAGAAGATTTTAAAAGTATAAGAAACCATCTTGCCGGAAAGCATTCCGCCTTTTAAATACCTTATTTTATCCCAGAGAATATAAGAAGAAAAGAAAAAGAATGAAAAGAAAATCCAATTTTAAGCTCTCCTTATTCTTAGTAGCGGATCGGGGTCTCGTGAACTGAGTTTTTAAAAAATAAAATAAAAGCATGACGGGAGTAGTAACTCGGCTCCTACAGGGAAATGATAAAAGGGTTTTACGGAAACAAGGCCCTATTTAGTTAAGAATAATTTAATTTGTTTAAATTTCGAGACACGTGTACTTTGGGTTTACAACGAGAATAGTTATAAATTCATTAAATTTACAACTAAAATACAGTACCTTCTAAAATAGCTAATAGATACTTTTATAGTAATTGAAAGATGTGAAACAAATAAGCATTAATTTTACTTTATTATGACACCTGTATTTTTTATATCCGCCCTTCTTCGAGCCTAACTGATTTGCTGATAATGGACAGGCGAAGAGATAGACGTGTTTTGAAAACGGTTAGTATTGAGAAAGTTGGAAGGGTGTTCCAGAAGGTGGAAGGATCTTTTGAATGTTGGAGTGAAGTAAGGTAGATGTAAGAGGGGATGAATTCAATGTTGATTTTAGAGTTAATGTTAAATGATGTTTTATCGCAGGGGTTTCCAGACCGTGATACGCGTACCACTGGTAGTACACAAGAACGTTCGAGGTAGCACGCGAAAAATCAAACAAAATCGTGGATAAAATTATCTTTAAACGCGTTTTCAATGAGAGATAAGATTCAAAAAAATTATTATTGAATGGACCAATTATAACGAATAAACACAGCCTATATTTAATAAAAATAATCTACGATAGCTATTGTGGTTAAGACGAAAACACTGAGTGTTCTAGAGGACTTACGAATCAATTTGAGCTCCATCAAGCCTTACATTGATGCTCTGATTGTAAATTAACAACATACTTCCAACCGAAAAATATTGATGCTTTTCTTCAAGATGTCCAAATTTCTTGATATTTATGGATACACTTTTAATTTAATAATTTTTAGTTTATATCCAGTTCTCATCTGCTGGTATGTGAATTTGATAGCCTTTACATTTTGAACTTTTTATTCAATTATATTTCAATTTATTTAGTTAGTATTTTTTTTTTATCAATCTGAATCTTTAATATCATAAGATCAGGTAATAGTACGCCCAATTATATGAAAAGTGAAAGTAGAACGCAGTGACATCAAGTCTGGAAGCCCCTGCTTTATTGGATTACTTAACACTTTTGTGATTTGAAGGGAAAAAAAATTCTATATTCATAACATCTTCTATTTCTATCTATCTATCTAAATATCAAACTATCTTAATTGATAGAAACATTAAAAACATTTTTAAAAATTGGAATTTTCCAGGAAAATAGGAAATGATATCTCTAGGAACACTTTGCCAAAATAAGGTTGCTTTCCGAACAGGGATAAACAACAAAAAAAATTAATAATATTTATTAAATTAGCTATACTATATTAGCTATTATGTGACTATTTATATCATAATGAATATATATATATATATATATATATATATATATATATATATATATATATATATATATATATATATATATATATATACTTATACTCTCGGAAGAAAATGGGGGAATTTATTATAAATTTTATCAAATTCCATCCCCTACTTTCGCTTACGCATTCGCAAACATATTCTCCATGACATAATAAACGGGCTGAAATTTACTGTAAAATATAAGAAACTAGAGTAAGCCCCTGAACATATATAAAATATTATATGTATATATATATATATATATTTATATATATATATATATATATATATATATATATATATATATATATATATATAAAAAATATGTATCTATTATAAACGTATATTTATTTATTATAAATGCATATGTATAAATAATAATATATGTACCTATAAAAAATAATTGTATACAATTTTATCCTTGCTGGTTTTGAGGGATAAAATTGTTTCACATATATTGTTCTGAATGAATAGAAAAAAACAAATGAATTAAAAAATGAAAACAATAAATGCTCCTCAAAATCATGAAGTTAAAAAAACTGATGGAGAAAAATCACAAAGTATCTTGGCAAAATATCTGAGGAGATATTTATACTTATATTTTTCTAATTCGATAAAATAAGATGTATTTATGTAAACAACTGTTGTAGTAATATTGAGAGAACAATTGCGATTTTTCAAAACCAAAAACATGTAACTAAACTAAAGAACAAAAAATTTAAAGCGCCATATTTTACTGTCTTGCCATTGTTAGTTGGACTGTTGTTTACCGTTTGAAAAACAAAACTAAACCTTGCCCACTAGTCAGTGCTGCTCTTTGGTGAATAACGATAGCAAATTATAAAATAAAAAATCATACAATCGATTATAAAGAAAATAGCCTTTAAAATGATAGAATCCCAAGGAAGGCCAAGAAAAGGGTTAAAAGAAAAATATTTAATTTATCTCATTTGACAAATGTGGGCCTTAATCTACGGAAATTTTTACCATAACATCCCATCTGCGATTTATTCTTCTGGACGTAGCCCTGTGAGAGCGAAATTGCTGATAAGCGGAGGACCAATAAATACCAACGGTCTAAAGTTCGTATAGGCTCGGTTGGGTATGTGGTGCCCAGGAAATTTTAAAATAAAATCTGTTAGAAAAAACATTACTACGAAGTTTTTATAAATTGAAAAATGAGAGGGAGGAGAATATTAAGAAATTAAGACGGGATTTGAGGGAGTGCTAGTAGCCATGACGACGGCCCCACCCAGAGCCGTCACACTAACGACGCGTCGTTACCTCATTGCTGAGTCCACAGCTTTTATCGCCGCCTGTCTTATGATGGCCAGGAGAATGCCGCTCCTCGATAGATTTTGCCGAGATTCTTCTCTGAGTGATAAATGGTACGCGTGTTACATTATTAATGAGTTACCTAATGCTACATAAGACGAATTTTGGCTGAGAACATGGACTATGATAGGAAAATCCTTTCCTAGCACATGAAAGAAGAATTACGGAAGACCTTCTGAAGATACAGGAAAAAATTCTGAGGTAAACATCAAACCCGCAAACAAATACGTAGAATGGAGGATATTAAATTTTATAAATAATTTTAAATAATAAATAAATCAGTGCTGTGAAAACATGAGAAGGGCCAATGGGTAAGTACTAGAAATTTTTAATGCTCCACCTTTCGGTACCATACCCATAATAATCTTATGGGCACGGGGGTACGCAGATTTTTTTTCGGAGGGGAATCAATTTTTTTTTTCGAGAGGAGGATATAATAAGAAGTCTTATAATCACCTAAATGTCTAAAATGGACAAATTTGGCCTACGTTTTAATAATGACCATAAAAATTGATTAAAAAACTATCGTTAAAATAACCAAAAATATTACTCAAAATACAAATCTTATGTTGTTGGGAATGAAAATTATGTAATTTTGTGCATTTCGGAGAGAGGGGGGATATATTTCACTGATCCCCTCTCCTGCATAAGCCACCAATTATGTGCAAATTTAAAAAGTCTTAATTGCTTATATACACACAAAAGATGTTTTGACAACCCAGTAATTTGTTATCTGCAAATTTTTGTATTAAGCAAATATAAGCTCGTCCGTTAAGTATGTCTCATAGTAACCACCTCGAAAATCGTCATAGTAGATGTGCGGGTTCGTGGTGGATCTAAGTAAAGACTTCGCGCAAAAGTATTAAGGACTTCATGCTGTGAGTCAGTCCGTTGTTGAAATGTTTGTGGTATTCCGTGGCAGTATCAAAAACTGTTGTCGAAGTCCAAGTATAGCAACTCATATTTCACATAGAATGGTGCGCCAACAATGCTTTTGATAAGGACGACTGAATTTTCAGAATGATTCCATAAAACCCAGTATTTTCATAAAGCTTTTATTAGCTCTATGCAGAGAGTTAGTCTGTTAGTTAAGGATAATTCGGAGTATCTGTCATGCATCCTGGATAATAATCCAAATCTTCACTTCAGCTGTTTTCTTTCCAGTCTGATATGGATTCTCCATATCAGGTTCCGTCCAGGTAAGGTGGCAATCGCACTTTCTCATTTGTAGGAATTGGCACATTGTTAAAATAGATCTGAGGACATGATTGAGTGTGAACACAATGGACACATTCTTCATTTCATCTTTACTTTCCAACAGGCAGCCCAACAACAAATCTCATCAAGGTAGTTTTGTAAAAAGGACGCTAGTATGGGGTTTTTGTGCGATGTGAGGATTGCGAAACTGCGTGTATATATATATATATATATATATATATATATATATATATATATATATATATATATATATATATATATATATATATATATATATATATATATATATAATGGACTGAGTTTTAGCTTTCCCATTTGAAATTATTGTATATTTAATTTATCTATAAAATTTGGGAATATATCTATAAATATATCACAGATGTTTCAAGTATTATAAAAAAAATATTTCTTTAAAATTAAATATATATGCATTATATAAGGGCAATGGTTAATAGCTGAGCCATAAATAACAAATTAGTCATTGATCAAAGACAAATATAATCCCATAACTATTTTAAAACATTCTTTGAATATGCAATAATTTTAGTAGTCATCTTTTTTGTTGAATTCTTTTTGTAAAAAAGATTTTACTGAATTTAATTAATTCTAATGATATCCAAGCCTAATATATAATTGCTGTTTTGTAAATTGTTGATTTGTATTTGTAGATAGGGAATTGATTAACAACGACTATAACTCTTTATTAAATTGATAATGGCTGCTCAACTGCGTTGAGTTGATAATTTAATCAGCACACCGATCCTTCTAACCAAGACTTTAATAAAAAAAAAAATATAAGTTATAAACAGGATTCGATAGATAAAATATTGAGAAAAAACATATATAAAAAATTTGATCATGGAAATGAGAAAACGAAGGTTGGCTTAATACAGGTGATGGTGTGAAATTCCACATAATCCCAGAGTAATGGTTTTCTCCATGCCCTGGAACTGGAACTTATAAAATCCCATAAAACAGTGCCATCTTTCTGAACTAAATATAGGTACCTATTCTATCGTTTCGTTAGTAGATAATTCTGTTACAACGCAAAGAATCTTGGATTACTTTAATTGTTTAAGAGTAGAATATTATATTGTCAATGGTAGACATTACAAAATTAATTTACACAAATATGAATTTATATCTTTTATGAAAAGAGATGAACGAAGCAAATATGAAAACTAATCACCAAATCGTGAAACATAAAAAAAGTGAAAAGTATTCATTACATAGAGGAGAGATCAGTTATGTCAGAATTTAGATTTGATTTGAGAAAAACAGTTGGTGTAGATCAGAAGTTTTATCAGGTATTGAGTCATTGTATGAATGTATACGAACATTTAATTGTAGAAACATACTTTCACGACAAGTAATTGATATTATTTTTTGTTGCCATGGACTTCATCCTATCGATCTATCTTCGTTTACTGAAATTAATTTTTTAAATAGAATATACCTCAAAATGCATCTCTTTAAATTGAAATTGTCCAATCTCGTGAAACAAAAAATAAGTTTTAATCGTTTTGAGTGAGCCTAGAAAAAAAAACAACAACATTAAAATGCAACACTGCATATTTAAAAAAAAAACACTCAAACAAGCTGATGAAAGGATTAGTTTGTTTCTGGAGCCTCTTATTAAGAGAAGTAGATCGATTTTCAATCAGCCCCTTGTAACCTAGTTCTTGGATTAGTAGCCCATGCAATCAACTGATTCGTCCCTTCCTATTCATTCCGACCCAGGCCGGTTTAGTATATGTTTCAATGTTGTTGTTTTTTTTATTATAAATCAGGGATCGAAACAGTTGCTGAACTTTTTCAAAAAGTTTGTTTTACAGGAACTTTTATAATTAAAGAATAAACATAAAAGTTCTACACAAAAGAATCTTCTGATAAAAAGTTCCTTTAGAACATATATCATTAAAAGTTTTTGATAAAAGCAATGTCAATAAAAGTTCCAGCCAAAATTTTTTTTATAAAGTTCTCTTAAAAAAGTTTAATTTAGAACAAGAACTTAATAAAAATATAAAAATAAAATAAAAATGCACAGTTATTTTGGAGCTCAGTTATAAATATATTAAAATCATGAAAACAACAAAATAAAATATGCTATACTTAAACATTATGTACTATGTATGTTTTTTTGCTGATTGGTGGCTTTGGTGATTTTTATATTTTGGTTCCATATTGTTCATTGGCATTTATTAAAATCGACTCATCACTAATAACTTTATTCAATTGAATTCACCGCCAGCATCATTTGTTGAGTTGTAATGAAAAATATCATATGCGTTTGTAGGAAAATATCCTACCTGTCTAACTTCTAATGCAGTGGTCTAGAAATATTCAAGAAAATATGTTTTTTACATTACAAATGAGTGGCATGTATGCTTTGACCCTACTGAGGAAAAGTTCTTGAGAGATTTTTTTAGCTCTGTAAGGCAGCTTACTTATTTCGAGCATTAATATGAGCTAAATTTGAGTCTACAAGAACATTATTTGAGTATCTTCAGAGTTGAAGACAATATTGAAGCAATAATTCAAAAGTTTAAAATCTGGGCGAAACGATTTGTGCAAGACCATTTGAGTAAAAAAAATTGGAATTTTATAAGTAAACATGATTTTTGTCATGTATCAACGTTTGCAACAGGTAAATGAAAAGTTCAAATCCAAAAACGTTAGATAAAATTTAAATATTCCATAATATAGCAGGGGAAATTAAATTATTTAACATAGGTGGGAAATCCGGCCAAAATTTTTGGAAAATTTTAGATTTTGTTCCCTCTCATAAATTGTTGTAGTTACATCCATCACCAAGGCTCTACATCAAGGAATTGTTAATGGAGAAGGATTTGAGTGACAGCTCCAGAAATCCAGCTTAAGAGGACCCTTGACGTCCCTATAAGCATTATAGAAGTCTTTAAGTATTCTCGATCTATCTGTGCAGGGAGCGAGAAGCAAGGATGAATGTAAAGAACGCTAAATGAAGCAGAAAATTAATTATAAAAAGTCTTACGATGTAGTGAAGTTCCTCAGATTTAAGAAAAAAATAATTCGTATATACAAATATGTTACATATAATTAAGACATTTTAAGGAGTGAAAATTTTATGTTAATATATATATTACTAAAGGTCTAAGCTAATGACATGTTATTAGCTGGGTACTATATAATAGAATTAAGTATCAGTGCTGCAAAAAAGAGTCTGTATTTAGTATGATTAAGTGCAGTGGTAGAGTAACTTTGCAATGACGGGTTTAGAATCAATCACAAACACCTTTCGAGATCTGTAACAGATGAAATGCTTAGAGAAGTTCCAGTGGGCTGTTGTCCGTCAAACTTTTTAATGACTATTCATAACGACATTACAAACGCCCAATCAGTTTCCCTGATGACTTGAACAGATATCCGTAACGTATTGCGATTAGAAAAGTCAATACCTATGATATCCTATAGGTTTTTTGTATTTACCTACCTATCTCCCTCCTCCAATACAAAGTGAAAAATGTTTCTCGTTGAACTAGGTGAGGTCCCTGAAGAACGCCAGCCAGTGTTATTTGATAGATTTCCAAAGTTTCAATATGACTCGAAATCGATTTATAAATAAATAAAGGAATCGCAAATGAAAATAAATCATGAGTGATGACTAATAATTTTTTTCTCCGCATTTTATTCGCAAAAAAAAAAATAAACAAAAAAGAACACAAAATTTCACTGACAAAAAGAGAAAACTGAATAAATATTGTTATTTATTTACAATTCTGAATTAAACAATTTCTCCTCTCTAAGCAATTAGAAATTTAACGCTAATATTACCCTTAAGGGATATATTTAACAAAACAAAAAGAAGTGTATAAGTAAAGAAATAAAAACAATAATAAAGGTTGCGAACCCGAAGGTTCTATACCGGTGCGAATTCAAAGACTGAAAAGTCAATATCTTTTAAAATACTTGAAAAGCCCTGCTACCTATATTTTTGTATACCCCTTGCACGTTTACCCGTCCGGTTTATGTCTGGGCTAATTCCACAATGTGTAAACTTAAAAGATCTCCAGAAATTCGGGAGAATCCGATTTTTAAAAATAATTAATAATAAAATAATACAAAAAATAAAATATAAGCTGTTATTTTTAATGTAAAAATGAATATGAAATGAAATTCGACTAAATCATGTTCCCTAATCATTAATTCATGGAACAACCTAATTCCAAAAAAGTCGAAAAAATAAACACGAAAGCTATTAAAATAGTAAGAATTTTAGCCAACGTTCAATTGTTTACTCTGATTAATAAAGCATGACCAATGATTCACAGGATGCAATTTTCACTAACGAAAATTACGTAAATAAATGATTCTCGTGAACAAGAAAAAAAATGACATTGTTAAAAAATAAAAATTCAAGATTAATAACTCGTTTGATTTAGAGACTTTATAGCTAGGTAGGATCTATCGACGAAGTCTTTATCAATGTAAAAATTGACTATTTTTTAAAATAAGGACCTTTGAAGAAGGTTATTTTTAGGATGAAGTATAAATTCTAATGTAATGTATAAATTATGTATAAATAAATGTATAAATTCTCTCCTCCTACTTATTTATTAAGGATTTATGCATATATCTTAACGTCATAATAATAAGTAGCTATTGAGAGGATATAAGTCCATCAAAAACCCTTATTTCAAAATTAGTCAGTTTTAATGCTGATAAAGGCTTAGATAGATTCTAGCCTACTTATTAATTCAGAACGGACTATATTAAAGAACAGAAAGAGATCAGATAAGACACTATTTTTATACTTATCGGTTCCATTTTAATAGAAGACAACTTAAATTAATATACTGTACACGTATAGTTCTCGGTTATGCAAAAACGTACGCAAATTGGTATAGTGGTATAAATAATAAATGCCCTAGCCTCTTATAAATATAAGCTTCCTTTTAAAAGCAATAGAAGAACAAAACTAGAATCTGATAGATGGAGTTTTAAATAGGTCAATTTCTTTGAAATAAATACTATATATTATTAAAACTCAAAGATTTACAACGTGAAACTTTAATATGAGTTTATAAAAGTGAATAAGCCAAAGTTTTGAAATAATTTAGTATTTTTAAACAGTCGCTACTTTTGAAGATTAGAGAGAGACGATGTCAAAAGGGAGAATTAGTGCGTGAACATTAAAAGGGTCGTTTCATGCTTGCCTGAACCGGCAGAAAAAAAACAAAAAACAATAATTTTTATAAAAAGTTTTTTCATAATATATATTTTTTTTAATTTCAGAAAATGACATTATTCCTTAGTCTGATGTTAATACATATTTATATAAATTTAAGAAAATAATATAAATCATTTTTTTAAATAATATGTGGAACTATTATTTGTTTTAATGAGATTGTCGGTGGAATCGTTAGTATACAGTTTAAAACATATACAGTTCTTTTACAAGTTCAAAAAAAAAAAAAATATCTTATCTTTATTCTGTTGCTTTCAAATTTAGAAAATCACTCTGAAATTCAAGTTCCCTTCAACTTCAACACCAACCTTTAATGAGAATAGTATCTTAAAGGTTAAGTAATGCTGATGATGAAGGAGTTGAAAAGTAAGAGCAGTCAAAACTATTCTATTCCATCGGATAATGACTGCTTTGAAGTTGAGATCAAAACAGAACGGAATTTCAATTACTTCAAAGGCTTCTCAACTGAAAGCTGAATTTCAATATTATTCGCCTGGGAACACGCGAATTGACGCCGGATCCCAAACGCTTCTGAATTTAAAAATCTATTCTGTATATTAATTTTTGTATTCATGATTAATACGGGATACCAGCCGGCGCTTCATAGGAAGCTTTGGAAGTCTTCCTGATTGGTGTCCTTAAAAGGGAAGAAAAGTTAAAAGAGTTATTTCAGACAATCTAAGCCATTGGGGGTAACGGACGTAATCCCCGTAGGAACGAGATTAGAAAGGATTTCTTAGGGAACAAGAATAAGGGATTGTGAATTACAAAGAACTTGTGTAATATGTGACGTTATTATCTAGATTGAAATAATCGTTTTTTTTTTTGTTTCTCTTCACCTAACAACTAATTATTTAGCATACAATATAATATATTATATAATTGAAAAAAGAATTCATTTTTATTTGACTGATAATTAATAGTATTTTAAACTATTTCAATGTTTTATACCGCTTTTTTTATGAATAAAATTCAGAATCTCGTAATGAGGTACCTACTCAATATGTTCAAAAAACGCAAACATATGAAAAACGATTTCAATCTGTTTAATTTAAACTAATTAATGGGCTGTTTTTATAAATACTTGAAACGAGCAATCCTTTTACGCCTAGGAAGCTATAAATCGGTAGCTAAAAAAAAAAAAAAGAAACTGTAAATATCTTCCGGTAAAATACCAATTCCGGTTGGCCAATATTAACCAGAATCTATTACGTTATTAACTATAAGTGTTATATAACAAATTTGAGAATTTTGACATTTAATTTAATTTTTTATTTAATATCTTCTTTTATGACCTTCTAGTAAAGTACCACTTCCGGAGATCATGTTGTGACCAAAAAAGTATGTTCAGAATTAGATGTTACAAAAATCCCAATCACGAAATTTCAACTTTCTGTGGCTAACCATTTCTGAGATACGTACAGCCGTCACGACGAAACTAGTCAAAATGGATTCATGAATGGTCAGAGTGGATATTTCCGTTTAAATCTGGAAACCGAAATCGCAATCACATACTTCCTTTACTGCGTACAAGGAAGTAAAAGAATTAGGCCCACGATTTGAAAAATTAATATTAAATCTCAAAAATAATTTGATTCCTGAACATTAGGTGAAGTGCAGAGTATACTTGCAGTAATTTAATCTGGTTAGAGATTAAATCAAATGTAATTAGGGATTGATAAATTATTTGCAACTTCTATAAATTTGTTTTATTGAAAACTAGTTTCGAATGTTATACATTTATCCTCAGTTCTAAAAACACACAAAAAATTCAAAAATAAGCAATTCAAAATATAGTTTGGTATTATTATACATAATATACATATGTATAATAATACCAAACTATATTTTGAATTGCTTATTTTTGAATTTTGTGTGTGTTTTTAGAACAGAGGATGGATGTGTAACATTCGAAACTAGTTTTCAATAAAACAAATTTATTGAAATGGCAAATAATTTATCAATCAATAATTAGATTGATCCTTCTATACCATCATGCGGATGTCAACTAATAAAATCAAATGTGATTCTTTTGTACACAAATGTATAAAAATAAATGAATACAATAATTTAAATTTTCAAATCGAACTTATCCAGTTAATTTATTGATATTAATCCTTAATTATTTATGATATTAATAGAGAAAGACCCTGTATCCTCTTCTTATTGCGAGTGGTCCATAGCTCTGCAGGTTCTCAGATGATCTGCATCCATGGTTTCATGGCCACAGAGTTGGCATGCTGTAGAGCTCGGAACTAATATACGATGGAGGTGCGAGGCCAGATAGTCATATCTGGTTTTTAATCTGAATACAGCAACGATGACTGCTCGAGGGAGGCTAAAGCTTATAGGCCCATGCGTGACTTATTAATATATATATTTGACTTTTTAATAATAATGAGAATAGATATATTTATTGGCCAAGTAATATTTCATAAATAAAAACGAAGTGTATTTAGTTATGAAATATTGCTATATTTTTATTTCATTTCAGAACTCCAGTACGATTAATTAAGAAATTGTAATTTACCCTTGATCGGTTACACTATTTACTGTACCACTTCATGTAGTTTATGTTTACATATATCTATAGCAAAGAAACCTCACAGACGCATTTTATCTAGGCTAGGAAATGCTTCAAATTTAAGAATCCGTTCTGAAGTAGTTTTTTTAAGAAACACGGCTTTAATCCATTCATCCAATCATTCATGAACAATATGATTTAATATTACTCAATGATTGGATAATTTCCAACATACAGGTCTGTTTCTCAAGTCAATTTCCGACCATGCATTAATTCGAGCAGTTTCCCTTATTGTCGACTATAAACAATGCGAAACTGAATGATGCAAATCAACTCCAATGGCTTGACAAGCTTACGAAATCAGTTAGCATATGATTGATACATTCCATCGTAGAGGGAGCGAAGCCAGTGGTCCTAGCACAATAGATATTTATGGCCCGGGCAATACTCGGGGTCAAAGAGCATCCGCAATACAATGAATGTAAACTAGGCTTCATTAGGGCGCTGGGGGTAAACAAATCCATTTTGAGTACTCCTCCTCGTTGATCGTTAAAGGAATTTTAACCCGACTGCCATAAAAAATAAACTTCATATTTTAAAAATTATGATAATAATGATTTCAACAAAAGGTTGTGAAAATATCCCTTCTCCGTTATTATGGTTTTATTAAACCTCAAACATTTTCAAAATCAACGTTCGTTATCGGACTCGACCGAGAATTTTTTTTAAATTATTCGTTTTTAATTGTTTACTTTGCTTTGGCAGCTATGATCGACTAACGAAGCAATATTATTCTACAGATTGGTTACTATCTTATAGAAAATGCATTCTTGATTCCAAAAGTGGTGACAAAAGTTGAGAATTGTTCAGTTACAATAGAGATATCTGGACTTTTATTGGGAAAAAACGTGGCTTTCTTGAATAACTCATTAAATAATCATATCTGGAAAACTGATTTAGATAAGAAGAAATATAGAACTTAGAGTGTAAGTAGTTTCAAATAATTTTCCAAGAGCTCATTAGAATAACATTACGTAAACTAAGCCTGTAATCATTTGTTTAAATTTATTTTATAATCATAATTTTTTCTTCTTGAAAATTCTTCTCTTTCTACAGCATCGCATTTAAAAAATGTCAAAATTATGATTATTTTCATTCATTAGTCGCAATAATTAAATTAGGTGACGAGTAGATAGACTATAAAATAAATCTTAAGGGTCACAGAGGTGTATGTTAATAAATAATTAGATTTATTAATAATTAGGCAATGAGACTGATAATTTTTTAATGCAACTTAATATAATTAATATAACACTAACAAATAATATTTCCACTTTCTTTTTGAAAACTTTACATATCTGAAATTTTTTCTATTTTGGAAGCATTACATTTTAAGGAGCCATACTATAATTATAACAACGTCTAATCAATAAATAGGTGACGGTAATAATAATAATATAAATTTCAATTATCTTACGCGCTATTAAAAGACTTTTTCAAATACATTCTGAACTGTTCGAGAAAAACACATCGAAGAAAGAATTTTCTAGAATTTTCACATTCGATATTACTCCAGAGGTATTAAATGCTTATTACGAATGGTTTATGAACAAAATTGTATAATTATTATTTTAATTACAAATTAATAAAATCTACCTTTGTCTGTAATTATGATGTGGCATAAATGTAAGAGCAGTCATTATCCAGGCTCTTTTTTTTCATAGCTAAATACCTCATAACAGATAAAATTAATTAACAACATGGATAAAATACGACTATTTACGAGCAATAAATCAGGCTTAAATGATCATTAATTGAACAAAAATGATGGAGTGCTGTAAATAACGAATCACATAGCTAACGCAAAGCAGCCGTTCTCCATTAAGGGCGCTCAAGCTTTTAGGCTTTATAATCCAATTTCGATGATTGATGCTGCTAATTTAATTTAGCTGCATTCAAAGAGTTGGTCAGGATGGATCTTTTAAAAAATTATCCAATATGATCTTATAATGGTTATATATAGAATCATTTTCAATAACGATTCAGCAGTTAGAAGTGCGTTTTTGTAAGTATATTCTTACATTGATAAATAAATCATACATAAACATTGTAATTCAACGAATTCCTAGCAACGTCTCGGCCATTTTTACCAATGAATGTTAATGCCAAAGCATTAGCAAGACACATATAATAAAACACATGAGTTTGAATTAATTATAATAAAATTTTAAAAGAGCGAAGATATAATGTCAGACAATTTTTAGAATCAATTTATATTACTGAAAATATAATAAACGTGGTAAATATAATAAACGTAAACTTTAAAACTGACGTAAAGGTTATTGGTTAGCAATATGTTGCTATTATTAATAAAATAAATATTTGAAAAATAATGAAGATGGGTTAATTTTTATTAGAAGTAATCATTAACAATTGATTGGAAGGTATTAGATCGTATAGCAGCATAAACAGTATTGGGATACAGTTTAAGTAAATCCCTGATTAAAATAGGGACAAAGCCTGTTTCCGGTAATTACAGTTTACTACAGTTAGAGGAATAGTAGAGTAAAAATGATTTGCTTGATATCTAGTGATTTAAATTAAAAAGTATAATAATCTTAATTGCAGGATAAATATCAATGGACAAATACTGGCAAGGTAATGGGGGGGGGGGGGGCAATACGTATAATTATTATTGTACATATAATTGTTTTTTTATGAACTAATTACATGTTTATGTTTAATAATAGTTTTATATTTAATTTGTTATAATGGTTTATAATTGGTCGTGAAATATTTTATTGTAGGGTATCGAGAACTTGAAAATGGAAAAAAAAAGGCCCGAAATGTAATTAACTAAAAGAAAGAAGGGTTAATATTTATTCCATAAAATATAACGATTACATAACTTTATAGAATCTAGGATTGAAGTAAGCTTGAACTTAAAAGTGAGCTCAGTAAATTTAGTAGCTTTTTGTTAATTGGGCCCATCCTAATATAAAGAAAAAAAATTCATAGGTTAATTATTTTTCATCATCAAGGAACCAGAATGAGTTGTACTTATATACACTTTAGTTGCTTACAGTATAAAAAGTAAGGAAGAGGAAACAATTTAACTCCTAAAAATGCACCTCTGCTATCGAGGTATAATAAAAGCATAAATAATTTAATTTTTGGCGACTCATAGCAATACTATTTATTAGTGATGAGCATCCTCATTTTCGCCAATGTAATTCATTCATTATTTGTTTTATATTTATGGATCAGTTTTTGATTGGCATTTTTAGAGTACACTTTCTAGGACATGGTATAAAGTCGTGATATATTTAATAGAGGGGAATTTTTTTTTGTTTTATTTTTAGGGGCCATAAACGCTCTGCTTAATGTTCGATCTACCAGCTGTATATGGCTCATTCGGAATAAATCCAAAGCCGGTAAAGATGTTTATAATTTTCAGGCCGCTATAAAGAATACTTAAAGACTGTTTCACCTTCCAACCGGCCGTATAATAAAAAATAGAAGATATAGAGACGGGAAGCTTAAGGGCTACCGGCAATAATAATGATAGCTTGAGCTACGGTTCGGAAAGGGCAATAATAGTATATATATAGTAGCATAGCAGGTGAGATATTTGCAGGACAGGTAGTATATGGCCGGAGAGGAGTTAGGAGGTGGGGGGCAAGGTTTCGGGGGGGTGTCGAACGAGGAAAAACGGCCCTAAAGGGTGGGGAAATATTGATTGCCGCCGAACCAAGAGGACACTGGCCGACTCTCCCAATACAAGAGCTATCTCTTCTGCAGTCTATGCAACTCTATGTTCCTTTCATGAGGATGAAAAGTTTATTTTTAGGCAAATATGAACGAAAATCTTGTGCTGGCAGAATCTTCGAGAAGGTACTTAATATTGTACCTTTGTATAAATTTACATCTGCTTAAAATAAACGAATATAGAATAAATAAAACAAAAAATATACATATGATTCGGGACCAACAAGATAAAAAGCCTAGAAAAATATTTTCAGCCGTAAAACGGCTATAAAATATTTTAAGCCGTAATATTTTTCGACATCGCTATACTTGAGATGATATCAGCCATATGTAGGCCATTTTTAAATATAAAAAATAAGGTAGTGTTATTCCCATAATAGAATAAATATATTTGATATTACTTTCTGATTTTAAATAATCGAATTTATTAATTAATGAGATAAAAAACAAAACAATATCTTTACTCGATATTAAAATAACAAACGATTTCATTAAAAATTTATTTATTGTTACCTCGTTCCTTTAACGTCAGTACTGCCGTGATAAGTTAAAATGCTCTAACTTTAAATTATATTTCTAAATACAATTTTGTGCTGTGCCCGAAATAGTCTAAAAAATACATCTTTTTATGACATTTAAAAGAACTGAAACCAATGATTCGGATCCAACAATTGGGTTTAGGGTTATTTAAAGTCATAAAAAGCTCTTATTTTTAAAACAATTTAATGCTTGCTAGAAACATTTATTTAGGAAAATGATTTGGAGTTAGGTCCTTTTAGCGTATCACGGCAGAGCATATGTTAAAGTGGTTTAGAGAGTGATGTGCTAAGTCTATTTGGTCAGTCTTTTTATAGCTGCTGATGTGAGATGTGCTCTCTCTGGCCAGGATTTAAGTTATCGTATGTGGTCTTTCAGTCCTGGTGCGTCGGCTAGTTAGTTATTTGCTGTTATGAGAGGCAGGAGGATTTTTTTTTTCAATATAATACAAATTATAGATTTTGTCTCCTTTTTTCCATTTAATTAACTAATAAATTCGATTCATTAAAATCGGAAATTAATCCTAAAAATAATAATTCTCTAATGAAAATTATCAGTAAATCAAAATTATTTCGATCAGCAAACCTAAATTTTTTTATTTGAAAATAGCCTATATATGCCTGAAATATCATTTCAGGTAAAAAGCAAACAATATATTGTTTTGGGATAGTTTCGGAATATAATTGAATTATTTAAAAAAATAAAATAAATGTGGCAAATGAAATAGGTAGTGACAATAATGAAATAAACAAATAATTTATTAAAGCAACTCAAATGTTCAAGGTATGAGAGGGTAACGATGTTGAAAACAAAAGAGCATCGAAAATCGACCAGTGCTGACCTAGCTTTATGGCTGAAAATATTTTGGTAAACTTTTTATCTTAGTGCTGCCAAACCATACGTAAGTTTTTTGTTTTATTTATTTTGTGTTCTTTATTTTAAGCATATATATAAGTTAAGAGTAGACCCAGACCCAGTTAAGAGTAGAACTTAATCCTATCACTAATATAAACAATTCCCTAAGAGTATATAAGTAGGATTATTTGTTGAATAAAGTTAGTTATCAACCATCTTTCGTTGTGTACTTATTCAAACCCTTTCTTTTTTATTAAAGTTATTTAACCCGGACTCGTTAAGTGGTGCCGAGAGCGGAGTATCATAGCAGAAGAATTTTTCTTTTTTTTTGTTTCCCGGTCAGGTATGAATGACGAGATGCCAGAAGGGGTACCTCCGACCGGACAACAACAAGGAATTCTTCGGGCAGCTACATTGACGGGCCCCGGAAGAGGTTTTTCCGTGGTATCGACGAGGGGATTTGCCAAATTTATATGGACGATCTTCTCGTTTTCAGCAAATCGAGGGAAGAGCATGTCCAGCATCTCAGGCAGGTATTCAAGAGGGTTCGTGAATTTGGGCTACGACTATCACCAGAAAAATCGGTTTTGGGGAAGGGCGAGATCAAATTTTTAGGCCACACTGTATCGAAGGAAGGGGTTAAACCAGATGCCGCTAAAGTAGATGCAATCACTAAGATGGCCATTCCTCGCGATATCAAAGGGATTCGCAGGCTGCTAGGGGCATTAAATTACTATAGGCGGTTCGTGCCAGATATATTTGGTACAATATTTGGTACCCATCAACGGCTTGTTAAAAAAAGGGGCGCGTATGATCGTTACACCCACTATGGAGGACAATATTAGGCGAGGTTGCAGGAGGAACCGGTCCTAGCGTTCCCCGATTTCACCAAACAGTTCACGCTTACCACCGATGCCAGTGAATATGCCCTGGACGCGGTATTGTCGCAGGAGGGCGGGGGAGGAGATCGTCCCGTTGCGTACGCCAGCAGGAGGTTGACAGACGCGGAGGCGTGTTACAGCGCGTTGGAACGGGAACTTCTTGGGATAGTTTGGGCAATCGACCATTTTCGACCGTATTTATTTGGAAAACGTTTTCGGGTTCAGACAGATCACCTTCCGCTGCAGTGGGTGGGTAAACTGAAGGAGTCATCTGCACGTGTGTCGCGATGGAAGGAGCTACTAAATCAGTATTCCAAGGGCATTGTATATAAACCCGGTAAGGAGAACGTAGTCGCGGACTGGCTATCGAGAGCCCTAACGGTCAATGCCATAGAGGACGCCACCGCTGGGCCATCCCGCGACATCCGACAATTTCTTCAAGACTGGTCACCAGATGGTGAGGGGGAACCGGTTACTACGGGGTAGATCAGGGAGGGGCATCTTCAGGAACAGAGAGTTCGTCGGGCGAGAGACCAGCGGAGATGGAGGAAATCGACGAGATCGTCAATGATAAACCACGGCAGATAATTTGGAAAACCAAAACCGTGGGCTTGCTATCCATTGAATATCTCCGATATGGACGTTCGCGTATTAACATCATTTCATCACCGCCGGGAGTTAGCGTCGATAGGGTCTGTCAGGCTTTGAAGGACGCGTCTTCACCAGGCCGCACACACCACTTATACGTGGGAAATGCTACGATTTGGGAAAAGGTGAAGCAGGTGTGGGAAACAGAGCAAATCGTAGATCGCGTCTTTGTTCGCTGTAGGAAACGATTAGGGAGGCAGACCGCCAAGCCGAATTGATCACAGCGTATCACGAGGGCAAAACGAATCATCGGGGAGTCAGTGAGACCCTACAGGCCTTGAAACGGAAATATTTTTGGGCAGGCATGAAGGAAACTATACGGAATGTTATTGGGTCGTGTGAGGTTTGCATGACCACTAAATATGACCGCCATCCACCACGGGCAGTACAGGAGGAGACACCTACGGGGGATAAACCGCTGCGCGATCTACAGGTTGACACGTTTACCTGGAGGGGATATCAGTGGATACGATTATTGACGTATTTAGTAAAATCGCTATGGCGCATCCTATACAGGCGAAAGCGGCAGACGCGATTTTGGAGGCCCTGCACACGTGGTTCATGTTTTACGGGGTACCAAAGCGTATCACATCCGATAAAGGGATGGAGTTTGACAATACGGCGGTGAGCAAGGAAATGAAAACTTTGGAAGTCACATGGCATTTCAACACGCCGTGTCATCCGAAGAGCCGGGGAGGGATTGAGCGCTTACATAACACTCTCAGTGGTCATCTCAGGGTATACCAGGTCGAGAAGGGATTGGAACCGGACATCGCGATGCGGAAAGCGGTAGCGGCGTATAATCATTCAATCCATTCGGTCACTGGATTTTCACCATTTGAGGTTTTGTTTGGGCTGCGCGGACCCGGAAGGAACTATGCGGGGACGGTGGCGGATTCACCGGAGGACAGGGATATTGTTACGAACCAGATAAAAGTCCGGGGATTATGGAAAAAGGTGCGCGAGTGAATTGTGAAGGAAAAACGAATCAGGTAGCGCGGGAAAATGTGAAGGTTAGGGACCGTCTGGAGGACATAAAAATCGGATCGATCGTATATCGCCGCATTGGGTCTAATAGGGGAAAGGAGACACGGCGATACGAGGGTCCATTCCGCGTAATCGTTATCCGGGAGCATAATGTCGTGACCATTGAAACCGTGGATGAGCCCAAAAAGAGGCGAACTGTTCATATAGAACAACTTAAAATTCCATTAGGTGATGTATTGGGGTCTGGAGCGCCTTCGCCGATGCGGGCGGGGGACAACAGCTTGTGATGTTTTTAGTGTATTCAACAGAATGTATTGTGTTTGTATTTTGTATTTTTTTTCTTTTGTACTATATAGGTGCTAGTAGTAAGCTACAGATAATTTTTTTTTGTTGTTGTTTTTTGTTGTTTTTGGTATTAAGTCAAGACACTTGAAATGTAGTCTATTTCGTTGATTGTATTATTATGTACTTCTCATTTTGTACTTAGGGAGTATCAGTATTGTACAGGAGTGAGTTCTATGACTTACCTGGATTGGTGGTTGTTTTTTTTGAGTTTCCGGACGTGTCCGAAACTGGGAAGGGGGAGTTAAGAGCCAGACCCAGTTAAGAGTAGAACTTAATCCTATCACTAATCACTTAATCCTATCACTAAACAACTCCCTAAGAGTATATAAGTAGAATTATTTGTTGAATAAAGTTAGTTATCAACCATCTTTCGTTGTGTACTTATTCAAACCCTTTCTTTTTTTTTTTAAGTTATTTAACCCGGACTCGTTAAGTTATATATATATATATATATATATATATATATATATATATATATATATATATAGAGAGAGAGAGAGAGAGAGAGAGAGTGGGAGAGAGGTATCTTCTCGAAGATTCTGCCATCACAAGATCCTCCTCTTCATATTTGCCTAAAAATACATTTTTCATTCGCATAAAAGAGATATAGGGTAGCATAGACAGCAGAAGAGATATAATGTCGAAAACGAATCGAAAATCGATGTATGCATTATGGAATTAGTATTATGAATTATGGAAATAGTATCTATGTGGTGACCAAAATTGATTACGACTTTAGCTACGCTTTTGGAAACAAAATGGCTATTTTAATTATTCAAAGTGCTACTCATGCTCACAAGGCTAAGTAAATCCCGCTCCAGAAGACAACCCATTGAAAACAGTTATGAGAGACAGCTAGTATAAACTGATGTATATAGATTTTTTTAAGCAATATTTCACTATTTGTAATTTTTTTTTTAGTATGCATTACATCGTCGGTCATAGTGAAAGACCACTTCAGTACAAAACATTTTGATTTATGGTTATTTTTTTTACCTAAATTTTGCTCCCAATAATTAATTGTTATTTTTGTCTATTCGTATACTACTTTATGATACTTACTATTTAAAAAAAACATACCTCAATTGGATGACAATTTTTTTGTTTAACGTTCTTTTTGCATCTGCTGAAAAGTTGGTATTTGACCGTTAAGCAATTTCACGTTGAGACCGACTATATGCTAAAAATATAAGCCAGATTAATTAAAATTGAACCAGCAGGAAGAATCAAGAATTTCTGAGTTTATCCCCTGTCTCACTTCACCTTACCTCCACCTATGAGTATATATTAATTATATATACTAATTATCATTTTCCTATTTTTATCCTAATTTAATTATGATGCATATAGGTTAGTCTTGCAGTACATTTCTGTCCTCGTCCTAAATCAACAAGTACCTATATCATTCAATACTTGACATACAAACATATATCGAAAAAAAAATGTAATTATTAGATACATGCTTGAATGTGAACAAGCTATAGATCACTCCATAATTTTAAAGAAATAAATGACCTTGTCGTTGTTTGAGTTAATAAATAACCCAACATTAGTTTACAATTACCTCTGAATTTTTTGGGGAGGGAGTTTCCTAGTCCCTTTAAAGATTACAATACAACCCGAATTATCGAACATGATCGAGGTAATCGCATCAATTTCCTGGATGTATTTATACAAATATATTTTTATATAATAATTTAATTAATTATGGAAGATTAATTAAGAAGTTCTTTAAGGTAATTATGAACACTGACTCTTCCGTATAATTTTATTTAAATTAATTACGTATCGTCCAACGTTTCGAGGTATTTAAAGAGAGATTATTATGATAATGAAAATTAATTTACATATAAGAATACTGTCAAGATTTTATTTTAAAAAATGTGAACTAATAAGTTAAACGTAAACCATAAAGATGGGGCAAAAATACTTCGAAACGTTGGGTCTGATGAAATCAATTTTACTAAAATGATAAGGGATAATTAGTGTTGAAAATTATTGTTGGAAATTATCTTTTTCCAGTTACAATTTTTACTTCATAAGCATGCTTGATTATTTTATATTATTTTATGAAAATAATGCAGCAGCAATCAATGAGCATCAAAATTCATTAATGTGTTAGTAATTCTACACATTTGTTCAATACATTTGTTTAATGTGCTAGTAGTTCTACAGCTTTTTTCTCCAAATGCTTACACTTTTAATCAATGATTTCAAAATCCTATATCTGATTTCAAAATTTCTATACATTCCAATTTTTTTAAAAAGACTACCAAGGGTAATGGTCCCAAAAATCATGTAAGAAAATCACAACTGTATAGAAATCCATTACATATGTTATAACTTAATATTATTGTAGAAGATAACCTGTGTTGGGTTCAATCTTCTGCCAACTAAAGAATAAAAAAAAAAGGCCAAGGGACAGTCAAAGGACAAAAGACGACTGAAAAGTCCGGGGGAAGTTGAAAAGTTTATTTACAACAATGGATGGTTCATTGTAATGCTATTAGGATGGAAAAATATTTCTTTCAAAAACATCTTTTTGGGTTCTTGAAGTCGATACAAGAATTATTTAATTCCACCCTTTTCGAAACGTAATTGAATATAATTGTAATTGAATAACTATAATTTAATTTTCTTTTCACATTATTGTAAAAAAAGTCAAAAATTATTTCTTAACTACCCTTTTTTTTTTTAAACATTTATTTTGTCCACTTTATGGTGATACCAGAGACTTGTTAGTACCCCATACAAGTCTAAGAGCTTTGAGACATTAGGTGTAATAAATACAACTGAGTTCGAGTCCATTCCTAAAAAAACTGAGCAGATACTCCGGGGTAAGGTGTTAATAAAGAAACGTTAAACAATGGAATACTTCCTAAGTGTATGGAATATGTGCTCCAAATCTAGGTTGAATATTGATTCCGAGTACCTGCTCACCTTTCTATGTGAATAAAAGTGAAAAAGTGCTTAACTATGTGACGGCAATTTACTGAGTACCTATTCACATTGTGTAGTACGTTCTCAGTTTTATTCACAAAGAAATATTTGAAATATCAATATCAAATATTTGAAGTAAATGCTCTATACACTTAGCAAGTATACCATTGTGTAACTCCTCTTTATTCACATCTGACTGGTTTATATTTTCAATATAGTGGTACATTTAAATATATAAAAATTAATCTTTATATATTGACTTTAGAAGCAATCCACCTGATTGACATAGCTTGATGGACCAAAAGATGGAGGATAAAAACGAATGAATCGAAGACCCTAATTGTCACATTTGCACTTTGACATGACACTTGTAGGTCAGGTGTATTTAAACAATATTTCTATACTAGACTCTGAGTACGTTATTTAGGTCTCCACCTGAC
Organism: Rhaphigaster nebulosa; assembly: GCA_948150685.1. Classification (NCBI taxonomy): domain Eukaryota; kingdom Metazoa; phylum Arthropoda; class Insecta; order Hemiptera; family Pentatomidae; genus Rhaphigaster; species Rhaphigaster nebulosa. The sequence goes on from OX411311.1 coordinate 62,469,766, forward strand.
AAACTACTGATTCGGCAAACCATATAAGACTGAAAAGAAAATTACTGAACAAGCGATACTTCTTTTCAGGCTGTTTGACAGGCGCTCATAATTATCTATAACTAAGCAACAAAATATTTACAAATCAATCATAAGATTACCTTCTTCATGTGGCATTGAGATGGGAGACCAGCAAAAATGTCAAATATCAAAAAATTAATTCTGTAATATTTAGAAAATTTTTATTACCCTCTTCCTTTTATATTTCTAATAAGACGTTACACACTGACCGTGACATTTCTTAGGCATAGCAAATACGAGAAATGGCCGCAAGAACGGCACCAACCTAGCAAAATTGCTTATTCTTCAAAATTGCAAATTTCTTTTCCTCTAGACAGATTTTTCTAATAAATGATGAAAACGACCTGAATAATTATTCATTTCTGCGTTCAAGGAACAGCGTCGAGTTCCCAGTTTAATAGCGCACTGATTGCACATGGCTGTCGGCAAACTCCAACTGACGCGGTGGAAGTTGAGGCATGCAGAGAAGTTAGTCGGAGTCTGATATAGTTGACCTGGAGCCAACGGCTTGGACAGTTGGAACATATAGTACAAGTACCCACCTCCAGTTTGAGCATTTAGTCTGCTTGGATGGGAAATTTAATTTCCCTGCTAACTTGTCGGCTGATCGTGTTGAGGCCGGCGATTGGTGTTAGTATTCCCTTTGTCCCGTCTATATTTTGGTCCGAGTTGGTGTTAATTCGATGTTGCGAGTTGTAGTTAATGTCGATCAGTCGAGAGGAAACCAACCAGGAGGGGTTATATATCTTTGTACGCCAACTGGAAACCTACTATGTATTTAGTAAATTTTAAAATTGAATTGGAACAATTACAGATATGTTTAACCCTTTGACGCTCACGCTTAAATCTATGAAGGATGTAAAAAAAGAAAAAAATATATATTCAATTCCTAATTTAAGAAACCGTTAGCAGTTTGATTTAAATTTCATACTTATAAAATGAAATTATCTTGTTTTTTGACCAATTCGCTAAAAAATTGTCGTCATTTGTGCTCTACAACTTAGATTTTCTCCGGAAAGCAAATAAGTATGTCTCTAGCAGTATACGAAATTGGTATTTATTTTCAGCTGACGTCCGCATGATGGTATAGAAGGATCCGTCTAGTTAGGGATCAATAAATCATTTGGCGCTTCTATAATTTTGTTTTTATTGAAAACTAGTTTCAAATGTTATAAGTTCATCTTCAGTTTTAAAAACACACAAATTATAAAATAAACAATTCAAAATACAGTTTGGTATTATTATACATATTAAATTAAATGTAATATAAATTAGTGTTATAAAACATTTATTTATTTAATTAAGACATGAAATCAAATACATGTTGGTACTCACCAAGGTTTAAGTAGATTATATCAAACAGAAAAGTTTATATTGGTTTGTTCTCGCTCTGAACTAGTAATGGAAGAAAGGTGGGGTATTTCTAGGTAAACGGTTCAGGGTCGGAGATTTTCCAGTAATTCCGGTGAGTAATTGTTTTTTCTGTTATGGAGAGGAATAAATTTAAGATTGGAATATTGGAGATATGTATTTGGTCATTTAAGCAAAAATCTGGATTGGATTTGAAGAATTTTATTATTTCAAGTGCTTCATATTTATTTAATTTGAGACTGTTTTCAACCTGATATATTAATTTAATTCCCGACTCTTAAATATATATCTATGAGTATTAAATATATATTCCTACAAAATTGTATTTTGAATTGTTTATTTTTGAATTTTTGTGTGTTTTTAGAATTGAAGATGAACGAATAACATTCGAAACTAGTTTTCAATAATAACAAAATTATAGAAGTGGCAAATAATTTATCAATCTCTAACCAGATATTTATTTTAATGAAAATATGACAAAAATTGTAAGACTTAAAGGTAACCTGCATTATTTATTATTTCAATTGATGTAGAACATGAATGTACGTCACTTACTTCTTCAACCATAAAAGTTAGACGTTTATAGCCAATTTAAGCTAAATCGTTTATGAGGGGAAAAGGATTTATTACATAAAAATCACCTCACGCTAAACCATCGTGACTAAAACAGAAAATGGAAAATTACAAAGCTGGATTACAAACGATTTATTATTTTTAATAAAGCTAATTAAATCTCTGTATGAACAAGCCTGCTAGTTTGGATCATATACGTTCCCGGCACGTCCTGTAGAAGGTAAGAACACAGTCAAACTCGCTCAGGTAAAATGGCCGAATGAACATGGATATGGATACCGTGAGATAAAGTGACAGAGGTAAGTTGGAAATAATTGCGAGGGGTTGGGGTAGGGGAGGGGGATCTGACAGTTGGATGATAGTATCATTAGCTCCCATCAGCGTGCCTTTGACATCCCATCACCATATCGATAACACTCCCACCTCTCATTATCTCCGGTGGTCAGTCTCTTTTCCTCGCTTTATTTGTGACCCCAACTCATTTTATAAGGGTACAATAATGGACAATTCAGTTGATGGAACTATCTATAGGTAGGGCTAGCGTGTGTCGGAAATGGAGCACATCAGTTATGATATTCGAATAGTTCGCAAGAGGTTATAATGTGATTTCTCTTTGAAATTATTCTCCTTGAATATTAGACTCATGTGCAATTACTAATTTAGAAATGATCGGTCCGGAATTGATTCAAAGAGGAAGTGTGCTAGATCAGTGATTCGAGAAATATGAGCAGTAGCTATTTTCAGTGAATTATGATGTCTGTCCTCCTTTTCCGAATTTCCTTTCTATTTTACATTGTCAGGTGATCTCAATCCCCCTAGGAGACAGAGACAAAGAAAACGACGTAGGTCTATTTGTTTAAACTTATTATTCAATCCAGAAAGTTTATTTCAACGATTTGTTATAATAAAATTGAACTTTTCAGAAAATCCTCCATCATTCCATTCTTTTTAGCTTCACAGTTCATCGCTTCTTTTTTTATGATGTATGAGTGAATCAAATTTTGATAAATTGTACAATGTTAATATGCATTGAATATTAAGCGCTTATTAACCGTTCCAGCTTGCTTTTTATTGAAGTATAATTACAAATCCTTCAATACGAGTGTTCTAGAACAGACTTCAGGAACGGTTCCAATAGTGATGGAAAGATTCCAGAGAGCTTCGTAAAAAAAAAATAAAAATAAAAACTGACGGACTGAGCCTCACTCCTAATTGCCCTAATTGAAGGAGTAATCAGGAGGCTAATGAGATATGAGGATGTATTTTGATCTCTTTAAACATGATATCCTCAATGGGGAGGGATTATTCCCAACCAAGGAAATTAGCTCGGAACGACAATTCATTTAATTCCTGTGTCTTTAGGTATCTTTGGGTTGTTACTCAGGATATCCTAAAGAATTTTTTTTTATCATTATTAGAACTAAAATGCATACACCAAATGTCGTAAGACCAAAGTGTCTGGAAATAATTTATGGTATTTTTAATTTTAATTAGTATTTTGTTAAATTACCTAATGTAATAAGGAATTTGACAAATAGTTGCCAGGGGAGTAACAATACGCCTACGTCCTACTTATATCCTACAAATGAATTTAAACTTGTTAATTAAAACTCCTTAATTTTTAAGAAATATTTAATTTAATTCGTTAAGTTGCTATTGATGTCGAAAAATAACAGAATTAAAAAATAACAGAATTCTGGGACTAGGTCCTCTGAAAATAACAAAAATGTACAAATTAAATAGAAAATATTCCTTACCGAAAGACTACATAATGAAAATCAGTTAGTATTTACAATACTGTCAATAAACATATAAATTAAAGCGAATAAAAAAAAAAAGCAAAGAATGAAAAAAAGATAAAATAAAAAATATAGAAACGCAAATTTGAAACATCTTTATTAAAACCATCATTACTTCTGATCAAGATTTAAATCTTAAATTTAATTTTCATGATTAGAGATCATCTGTTTGGAAATAGTGTAGCTGTTGGGAAAGGATGATGTTAGGTCTGATCTTTTATTATTAAAGTAAGTTTGGTGTGGTTGGATCTGAGAGGGGAATTGGAATCTATAACCTGAGTTTTCATAACGTCCAACCTTAATAACAGGTTTGTCCAGGCACTGAGCATTATATATTTTAATATTATCATTATATATATAATATTTAGTAGGAGTAGCTTAGTGGTAAGGCACTGTGTTACCATACTTCCGGTTGCGGGTTCGAGACCGGCTGTGGCAGATATTTATTTAGTTGACATCCGCATGATGGTATAGAAGGATGAATCTAATTAGGGATTCATAAATTATTTGCCACTTCTATAAATTAGTTTTATTGAAAACTAGTTTCGAATGTTATACATTCTTGCTCAATTATAAAAACACACAAAAAATTCAAAAAATAATCAATTCAAAATATAGTTTAGTATTATTACACATATTAAATTAGATGTAATATAAATCAGTATTATAAAACATTTATGAATTATGAATTTAATTAAGACAAGAAATCAAATACATGCTGGTACTCATCGAGGTTAAAATGTATTATATCAAACAGAAAAGTTTGTACTGGTTTCTTCTCGCATTGAACTAATGAACGAAGGGTACGTAGGATGTTTATAGGTAAACGGTTTAAGGTTTAGAGTTTTTCCAGTAATACCGATGAGTAATTGGTTTTTCTGTTATAGATGGGAATAAATTTAAGATTGGACTATTGGAGATATTTATTTGGTCATTGAAGAAAAATCTGGATTGGATTAGAAGGATTTTATTATTTCAAGTGCTTCATATATATTTAATTTGAGACTGTTTTCAACGTGATGTATTAATTTAACTCCTGAGTCTTTGATGAATACATGATTTTTTTCATTTAACTTTGCAATTCATTCAGTAGCAAATATAAAGAAGAAGAATCGGACGAGGAAAATAATACCACCATACTGATTTAATAACATAAATAGTCCAATTAGTGTTGCTTTATTGACCATATTTCCATCCTCGACCCTCAAGCCCGACCCAGAAAGGGCCATTTAGAATATCTCGGCCTCACGATGGCCACAGAGTGGAAGTTATTGGCCGGAGCGATCGAGGAGTAGAGAGAAAGCTTCATCGAATATCTCATTACGGCTAGGGTCGTCCACAATCAGGGGATTTGCGCTTCAATTAGGACTTAGGGTCTTTGTCTCAACTTTAATTAAATTGCAGTCTTAGGCTATGTATCATCGGCTCCAGAAATCAGGAGGAAACAAGGAGGAGGTTGTCCAGTAAGTAAGCTATCTGAGGTAGTTAAGTATTGTTAGGTATTAAGAATTAGCTATCGACTGAAATTATCAAAAGTGAATTTGGTTATATATAATGAAAAGAAGTAAGTGACTAAAAATATAGATATAGAAATATAGTACGGATTTAACATTTAACAGTAGAACACATCTTATCCAGATCCGTCATATCCGGAACCCTAAATATCCGGAACAGTTTTATCTATTTATTATTTATTATCTATTAATTCATTTTGGTTATATATTTATTAATTTTTTCTTTCGGCATTGTTTCTGTTCTCAAGAGACAAAATTATAGTACAAAATACTGACAGAAATTCGTAATTATAGATAGATTTTTAGAAAGTTTTAAGTTAATTTTTTTTTTTATTTGAAATAAATATGTATAAAAATGTATCTTGCATCCAATTTTAATTTTATAAACATATACTTAATTCGTATTTACCAAAAAAAAAATAAAGTATAAAATTCTAAACTTATTTCCTGGAAAAGCGAGTCCTAATGGGCTAATTACTGTTCTTGTTAAAATATAGACTGATATTTATTTTAAACGTTCTTTTTTCATTCTGTTTCTTTTTTTTCACATGTATTTATACTAAGAATTCAGTTCATTGTTGTGACTGTTTTAGTGTTAACATAATTTTTTAAGTATGTTTTGTAGTGCTTTTACGCGAAAAATAATGTGGAAAGCTACTGCATGTGTAATAAAATGAAGCTAGTAGTAAATTGTATCAAATAATCACTTCTTTTTTTTTCACATTACCTTAATACAGCAGCATTAATTATTTTTCGTTGAGTAATATTATATTCTGTCTCAATAAAGAACAATAGTAATCAGTCACACCACATTTACGGGAAATTTAATAAATACAATAATAGCAAAATAATGAATAAGAAGAGAAAAAAAACTTTAATATAATAAACAAACTAAACATAAGCATACTTATATACACTATTTGTAATCGGTCTGAGGAACCCCGAGTCAGACTTGTCCTCCCACTTCTAGATGGAGTACAGGATACACCTGCGCTTCTCTATCAATCGCGTCACTGGCCATTCATTACCTTAATAAATGCCATTAATATCAATAATTTTGTATTGCTATCACAGCATATTTAATTTGGAATTTCAGAATATCCGGAATAGCCATATTCTTCCGGATAAACTGGGTTCTTTTAAGGTTTGCTGTGTAATCAGTTTCAAGACATACAGATATACGATTCGTTATAATGAATCACTTAAAAAACTACAATATTTTCAATTTATAATACTAAGACCAATAAAAAAAGTTCCTTAGTACGTTAATTATTAAAGTAAACATACCGATTTACACTTTTACAGAATCGAACAATACAAACGCCTCTTCATAACCACTTCCATCATAAATACTCCGACTTTCCAACAGACTAATAAAAGCTCACGAGCCCATCAATAGGATGTGACTAAAAAGAAACTGGATGAGAGACCTCCTTTCGTGAATTAGGGTGATTTAATCAAATCCGAGAGAAGAAGCTGAGTACATTATCAAATTTGCCGGTTTTAACGAATCTTCTGTGACAGTTAAGAATAAATGTTTATATTATTAAAAAAAATTAAGATAAGCTTTAAAATATATTAATAAATGTAAAAGAGTTAAATCTAAAAATTTAATAAATAAATATTGCGTTATTAATACATGGGTTTTGATAAAATTAATGCTGGATCATTTGCACACTAGTCCCCAACTTTGGGTCAAATTGAATTAGTCGTTATTGAAATATAAGCGAAACGTAAAACACGAGTGATTTTTTTTCTATTCTGATGACAAGTTTTTATCACATTCTACATAAATACAATTGTGACCTTCGGTAGTGAAGAAGCGAAAGTTACCATCTCTTAAGGAAAGTGATGAAAGAGGTTGAAGAGTTTAATGAACAGTTTAATAAATAAATGGATTCTTTAATTCTGAGCTAATTGCACAATTAAAAATTAAGTTCAGCAAAATGGATTAACAAGACGTTTATTAATAGTTCTTCTTCCATAGTCTAATTAGTCAGCCTGATATTATGATTAGATGTAATTGAGGACATCTTTGATGCAATGGACTTCATGATATTCTGTGTTAGGCAATTTTTTCATCATTAATCGTTAAATCGTCAATTATTAAATCTTTTAGTTCTTTTACTTTCTCTGCATAAGTAATGTAAGTACGTTAGTATTCATATGTAGAAAATTTTGTTTAGAAAGATAACTAATTGTTTAGGTTTTCGCACCCCTTTGAGTCCAGTAATTTTTAAAATGTCTTCTTCTATAGTTGCCGTCTTTGAAGTCATCCCCTATATATAACGTTTCTACTTTTTTTTAAAAACTTTTCTACTACTTTTAATGACAATTAAAAAAATCGTAATTTGTAGTGGTGAAGGACTCCAAGAGTTTAAAATCCAATCATAAATCATTATGACGAAACATTTCAGATTATACATATTAACAGTATACATTCAAAAATTATTCTGTAAACATTTAAGGTATATAAACCAAAGATGGTTCATTTAACAACAAACTTCCACCACATATTTCCTCCTAAACCGATGTCGGTTGAGAGGCGAAGAACTAAATACGAAGCGCCATTCCCTGGGGCTTTTAATCAAAAACTGTGAGGTGGAAACTGGGAGAAGGAGAGATAAAATATTGGATCCTGTTGTAGACACCAGCTGCGGATGTTACTCGAGTAGATAATTCGGATTTTATCACGAGGAGGCCCCCAACCCACCCCCCTCATAAAAGGGGAATATTTCATTTGAGTCAGCCATCCGTCTTAGTTGCCACTCTGCATTATGTCACAACTTCTCGACTTCAGATATCATTCTTCATCGGGTTTTCCCTCTTCGGGACGTGGGAGTAGGAGAGCTTAAGAGCCCTTAAGTAACTCCGACCTACCATACCCATACATTAGCATCGGAATAGAAAACTTCTCATACATCAACCGCAACTGTATACAAAAATATTAAAACTAACTGTACGTCATTGGTATAATTTTTATTTTCTTTAAAAATAAAAAAAATAATTTTATGAACAAGAATTTTATTTCGGTTGTTCATTTATTTAAATTGGATTCTTATTTATTTTATAAAATTAATCAGTATACGTTAAGAAATGAAATAAACACTTAATTCCTACATTAATTTTATCAACAAAAACATTTTGTGTAGTCATTTTTGTTTTAATTTAAGCCGAATAATTACAAAATAATGAAATAAAATGAATGTGGGATTAAAGTGATTTCTTAATCTATACTGATCAATGTTAATTTTTAAAAATATACGTGATGTATTAAGTCAATAAAATAATAATAATTATTTTCGTTATTTTTTATTGATTTATTTAAAAGAGTATGGCCCTTGAGTCATCAACGTATATGATTCGTCCTTAGGATTTATCGTAGTAATTAAAAAAATTCTCTGTTGCTAAAAAAAAAAATTTTTGCGAGATAGAAGTAATTAGTCGGAAAGTATTCTATACTAGGAGGAAATAGACATAAAATAAAAATAGAGCAGTACAAATAGAGGCGTCCCGTACCAAGAACGATTTTAATCAATGGGGAAACATTCTAAGCATAATATTTATTTATTATAATTAATTAATTATTTATTCTTATTTACATAACTCCCCCCACCACAATAAAGTTGTTTATAGCTATTTTACATATTCATAAATTTTCTATTGACATAACATAGAAATAGACAGGTAGAAGTATATACAGTACCCACAAAATAGAATGGTTGAGAGGGTTAGCGCGTCTAAACGACGGACACGGTTGGATTCCTAAGGATTTTATTCAACAGAAGAGCTGCTGCTATAATTCTGATGAGAACTAATGTCTAAGAAGTACTTATATTTTGTTCTGAACATCTTGGCCTTTATTACGTCCTCTATAACGTGATACTAAGACTTAGTGAATCCGGAGATCTGGTGCTGACACGACCTGTGATCATTTTCTATCAATTTTCACCGAACACTGTCAAAACCCAAATCTATAAGATCAATTTTAAAAAAAATCTTTCCATTTACGTTTCGGTCCAACGCTCGGATATTTACTATCATTACAATATTTATTACCTTTCTTGTGTTGCACTCTTCTTAAATGTTAGGATCATAATGTTAGGAACTCATTTTAATTGGAAATGCTATTGCGCCTTATGCCGACTCCTGATTTATTTAAACTAAGTTGCTATTATTCCCTTAATAATAATAAATTAATATAAAAATAATGATAAATAATATTGTTTATTTTAGTTAATCATCTATGCTGATAAGTAATCAGTCAGAAGATTTTTTTATTTTCCTTATTACTGAAATTTTTAAATTATAATTCTTGTATAGGAATACAATTATGACTATTGGCGTTATCTATAATTAAATGTGTCCTGTGAAACTTTGAACTAATTCACTTACTCTTGAACTTAAATCTGTTAGATTAATGATTTACTGTTTACATTTCTCGTTTAAGAATCATGTTTATGAAGAATAATTTAATAATGCTTTTTTATTTAATAAAGGTCTTTTTGCTTCGGGTCTAATCGGGTTAAAGGTTAATTATAAACATAAAATTTAGGCTAATAATAACTATATAATACAAAAAATTCTTTTACCATTTTGTTTATTATTACTTCAAATTTAATGATTAAAAAGAATTAATTACTTCAACGTAGTATTTTTTTTTTTTTTTTGGAGGAGAGAGATTTTCTTCTAGATTCGATTTAAACGGTCCAGAATTTCAGCAGAAGAGAATTATATGAAATCCCTAAAGAATTCAGAGGGATGAAAGCAGGTCATCATTTTGTCTTTTTTTTTCACAAACTTCCTGATTCGGACTTTTTTACAGCTTTAAAATTCAAACATTCCTATGTTCAGCTGTACGAAAGTAAAAAAAAAAGCTTCAAATAATTTTGTCCGGTTTGCTCAATATTCCTGTTTACCGATGATAGCTCGTTTAGTCAACAATTTGTAATTAAGGATCAATTTAATCGTGGTACATTACGCGTGAAAGAAATATCATTTCTTCGAATGATGAGTATATCGGCGAAGTTCTACAAAAATGGTTTAAGTAAATTGATGAACAATTGAGTGATGAAGTTGATAACGATTTAGATCCAGATTTTGCCATGATGAATAGTCACGAATATAGTGTGAAGCAGTAGAGCATGAAAGTGAATGAATGACAACAAATGATACTTCTGAGGAAAAATAAATAACAATAAAAGAAAGAGGTGCTATATATGGCCTTACAAAAATGATAAAAATACATTTAAGTCGTGTAAAAACTGCCAACAGACAGATTGCCCGGATCGCTAAAAATTTATAATATTTGAAGATTGTGTACGATTTGTAATTATATTTTTATCATATGAAGCCATAGTATTGTAAAAACACCTTTCTTTGACAATTTCTTATATATTTTAACATAAAGATATTGAGTTCAAAAATTTAAAATGTATAATAATATTTGTTCTTAATCGATTATCAACAGTGAAAATAAATCATTTTTAAAGTTTTAGAATTTTTATTGAAATCAAATGAAACCTGAAAAAAACGTTTTTATTCATGTAACATCTTAAAATAATGTTACATTTAAAACAAAAATAAAAATTGGAAGAGGGTCAAATTGATACTGGTACAGTAAGAAAAAAAGCACGAAGATGTGCACTAGCTGAGGGCTAATGGAAAATCTATTTAGTGGAAAATGAAAAAAAAAACAAAAAACGAAAAAATGTAGTTGTGTTTTCGCCCTCAATCAACAACTTATGAGAACCAATAATGCCAATAGTTTTATTAAAGAGAACTAAGAAGAAAAAGAAATTTAAATTCCGACAACCTTAACACAAGGTTAGAGCAACGTGACAATGAGGTCAGTTAAAATAAAAACTAAAAATAAAAACGGAATCGCTCGCTGAAATTCCGCTGTAATTAAATTGTTTAGAAAAGAGGGATTATTAAGGACGTAGCAAGTTCCAATTAAAGCTCTGCAATTAAACAGGTCCCTCTAAATAATTACAAATTCTAGTCAAGCAGAAGTGAGCCGTGTGGTGTGTTCCATTTATATTGTACAATTAGAGCAGACAAATTCCCAACCATCAACTCTTCTTTCCCCTGTGTTGGGCTCAGTGAGCGCTGAAACATTTACCATCTGTCCCACATAAGCTAGCTTGCAAAGGATTATTAGGGGGTGGCTTCAATTTTGAGGTTTATTTTTAGTGGAACTCAGTTATAGGCATGCTGTTATTTTGGCCACTGATCTTTCAGGAAACTGACTATATATATTTATCAATACGACGAGGCGGCTAAATAGGAATTGGATGAGAGATCCCTTTCCTTTGAATAAATGTAACTGAAACAATCCTGGGGGGATGAGCTATTGTGCATTGTCCTTCCGTTTGCCTAAAAATGAAATTCCTGAATTGTAACAATTTGAATCATGATTAAAATAAATAAAAAAATCAGGTGCATATCACAGAACTTACCACACTACATGAAGAAAATTTTAAAATTTTCTATTTAGTTTTCCTGGTAATATTTAGTTTTCATTAAATAATATAAAAGTAAAAATTATTAAATACAACAATAACATCTTTTGTCACTCTCCATTACCTTCAACGGCTTTATATGTTAGATATTATTTTTTTTGAAATCAATAGCTTTCCAACGGTATGTAATACATATTACTATTTTAGGGATTGATCCTTGTATACCATCATGCGGATGTCAACTTATTACTACTTTGTTTCCAGAAATTGTTTTTCAACTTGGGAAAATATTACTCCGTTAGTTAACTATCAAATTCCTTCATAGTTGATATTTATCCATTTTTTATTACTACTAGCAATGAAAGATGGTTAATTTACTTATTCAAGGAGGATTTCTTTATTTGTTTTATGTCATAAAAAAATTACTAAAGTAAAAAATCTCTGATTATAAGTATAGACATTCCATTTTTACTTCCTTGTACGAAGTAAAGGAAGTATTGTAATCGCGAAAATTTTCGGTTTTCAGATTTCAACGGAAATATCCATTTTGACCATCCCTGAATCCATTTTGACTAGTTTCGTCGTGGCGTCTGTACGTACGTTCGTTCGTATTTCGATAACTCAAAAACGGTTAGTCGTAGAAAGTTGAAATCTTGTATTTAGGATTGTTCTAAAATCTAGTTGTGAACCTCTCTTTTTGGTCACTGCTTATCACCGGAAGTGGTACTTTACTTGAAGGTCATAATTTATTTCCATCAAAAATTATATTAAAATACATCGCAAAACTTCTCATATTTGGTATTTATAACTTATATATTGATTCAAATAACATACTAAATTTTGGTCTAAATTGGAAAACCGGAAGCGGTACTTTACTTGAAGGTCATATTAGACTTTCATCAAAACTTATATTAAAATATAATGTAAAACATCTCAAATCTGGTAAATAGGACTTTTATATTGATGTAAATGTATTTACTATATTATGATTAAAATTGGTGAGCCGAAAACGGTACTTTACTTGAAGGTCATAATAGGCTTACAACAAAAATTATATTTAAATTAAATACATAAATCATATGTTTCGGTATTAAAGGTTACAAACGCAATTTGGCTTCCAATCCAATTAAACATTTTTATTACTTGTTTTAAGTGTTAAAATTTAGTGTAAAATACTGGTTTTCCTCCCTATTTGTGTGTGTGTGTGTGTGTCGTATAGATGGATGTCGCGACGCCGAGTGTTGTTTTTGAGATACTGCGATCTTCGGAAACTAGCAACCAAATTCAGGATCACTTTTTGAGCCAACGATTTATAGTTTAATAGGCGTATAAGAAAGTCATGTGTTGTCCACATCAGATATTTTTTTATTATTATTTTAATGTTATTTTATTTTTTTAAAGATCCCTTGTAAAAATAACTGATTAGCTAGCTAAATAAATAAATAGCAGCTCAAAATTAAGGTTGAATCACATATGAGTGCACATGATGGCTTGTTTCTAAGTTAAGAACTTAATTCACTTTTTTTTTTTTTTCAACGAAGAATTGAATAACGATTTATGCATACTTTCATCTCGTATTACTTGTACAGTACTTTATAAAACTGCTTATTAAAAAGAAAATGCATAAGAGATCTGCTTTCGTGATCTCTATAAGTAAATTATAACTACCGTTATAACTATATAACTACAATATATAATATATTATATATATACTAATATAATATATACTAAATATATAAATTATAACTATATAACTACCGTGCCAGAGAGTGTGGAGAATGCAAATTCGTATTATGAAATTTGTGGCTGAAAAAATTCAGCGGAAGACAAGACTAATTAGATAGGAAACTAAACCGATCGGATGAAATCAATTAAAGTTCCTTGTAATTACAAGATCTATACTTTCCTTATCAGTAAGGCCCAATACTACATAAGTAAAACGAACTTATAAAATATATTCGGTGCTTACATGATGGGAGATCTAGTCTGGCAAATGGGTCCCTTAACTAACCAGAGTGGGAGTGTCAAGATTAATTTTGCGGCACTAACACGGAATAAATATTAACTGCCACAGGTGAGTAACGAGGCCACACCACTCCGAACTGGGCTATCAGTTACCCTCACCTAATATCAAGTTAGTAAGGAGATACCGAAGCGTGCTGTATCCATATTCGCTTTTTAGTCGTATTTTTCCCGAATAAAATATGGTATCGCGCTGTTTCGAAGCTCTGCGAAGAGGGGCGGGAGTGCATCCGCTATCCGTTTCATAGCCCCTAGAGCACGATTATGGAAGTTTTGGAGATGTCTGTTGTTTGAGATGATTTTTTTTCAGCCACATTCGAGCACCTCCAGCTGTCCCCTTTACGTGAAATGAGCTGAGATTCAGTTTGTTGGGCGTTCTTCTAGGCAGAACAATACCATAAAAGTATGGGTAAATTTCAGTCAAACTTACCAGTATGTTTACCTGAAACTTTGGCGCTTTTAAAGTTTTGCGCATCTTCACTGCTCCATCAAATTAAGTAATAGATTTGAAAATTTATATGTAAATTAAGTTAGTATTAAGGAAGTGCCATTTGGAGGGCCTAGTTTGTTTCTTCCAACCACCGATTTTTTAATTATAATTTAAACCACTCCTTTTAAAGCGCCTTTTAAATCACTCCAAATTAAATCGGAGAGCTGAAAACCAGTTGCATTTGACTAAAACACGATTATGAAAGTTTTAGAGATGTCTGATATGTATATTTTTTCCCCGCTTCATCTGAGCAGAAATTCGGGTATTAGTAAATTAGTAAAGTTACAGCTGTAGTAAATTTGCAGTATATTGAACTTTTCCCGCGTGCTATTTGTCGTATTTTATAAATTAAGTTAAAAGGTTTTGGTACGCATTTCTGTTTATAACCGTTTCTTAACCATAACTGAACAATACCATAAAAGTGGGAATAAATTTAAGTCAAAATTTTGGTATGCTAGGGAAGTGCCTTTTGTGAGTCTGAACTTTTTCCTCCCTTCCCCGTCATTGTAATATTTTTTATTATAGCGAAAATACGACCTTAGTGACCCTACTGCTCACGGATTTTTCTGTTCTATTTCACTTTTACATAACAGCTAAAATTTCAAAGTTGAAAATTTTATAATATAACCATACTTCAACCTCTGCTCAGGCTATTAAACTACTTAAGTGTTGGAAGGCAGTGATTAGAATTTTTTTTTTTTTTTTAATGGTAGCAGAAACACATGTTGTTTTATAAACCAAGTGTTGTGTTGGCAAAAAGCTTCAGGTTATTGGTAACCTTCCACAATGATGTTCAAAATGATACTGTACTTCAGAATCATTCACGTAATTGCTGTTCAAACTCCTAACGGAACCATGAAATTGGAAGTTCACCTTGATTTACTGAGTAAGCTGAACTCATACTTGTCATTGACTCGGGAGGAAGCAGTGGACGAGTACCCGACCAACACGACACACAACCGCAAGATTTGGGATATTTATTACCTCTGCCTCCAGAAGCAGTATGAAGCCATCGGAGCAAAAGAGTAAGTATGGAACCACCACGCTCAATATTTGTTGACAATATAGGTAGTACAATATTATTTAGTTGACATGGGAAGTCTGTTGATGAACAATCGGTATACTTCGAAAATTCACGGTTTACTTTGTAAAAGCGTCTAATACTCCTATTTTATCTGTTACAAAAACGATTCCCACTAATATTAAGATATAACTGCTTGCAAAACTACATGTAAATACCTGAACTCATTGGAAAAATTTAAGGGACGGCTAAAAAATTTTAATTAACTCACATACTGTATACTCAAACAGTGGGTCATTGCAGTAGTAGAAAATAAGAATTAGGATGAATTAAACTCAAAGTTTAATATGAAAATAGAATGTACAGTGAAGTGGCCAATAATGCTGTATATTTAGAGGTGAAAAATATTTTAATAAGAATATTATGAAGTAACTAAAAAAATAGAAGATTTATACACAGATAAACGAATTTTGATAATAGAAAAATAGTCCTAAACATCAATGCATGAATAAAGAAGTATAGAAATCTGAAGAATTTCTATCTTGGTACGTTTTTAAAAGAATTTTTTCCATTACAAATCATATTCGGAACATATCAAGTCTTCATTTCTTCCGCCGGTCTCTCCGGAACATTTCGAACGAGTTGTCCTCCGGAGCCTTCATAGCGTAATTCCTAAATTGTGATTGGCTACGCTCAGGCTTTTCTTCCACCCTTAAACGAAGACTTCGTAGTACGGATAATCCTTTTCAGTGATGAGAGGAGGGAAATTGATACTCAATGATTCATAACATTATCACATGCCCGGGAGTTTCTGGAACGTCAAAACTGAGGCATAGGAAGTCGACATCTATTTCAAGGCTGTGGAACTTGGCACAAAATCCTCCATGCTTCAAAAGAAATTGAGAGATCCAATGATAAGGTTGAACACATCTAGCAACGAGTCGAGACTGGGCGGTAGTGAAAAACTTCCTTGAGATTTATCCACACTGTTCAACTTTGGATTCGACATCGCAAGCTTCTTCCTTTGTCCACACCGTTACTTTCGATTCCACAGTTCCTCATGTTAAACGTTCCCTTCCCCGTTCGTCATATCGGATCGAAAGTCAAACAATGTGGTCTTAGATTTAGGGAAGCTCCTTTGGAGTAAGTGATCCACCGCCTGTCTTCTCGCAATCTCTATGGTTGTTTTTTAATTCTAAGTAACATAACACTGCATGGAAATACTCATACCCACATCAAAAGATTAAATTTAGGCAACATCCAGGATTATTTCACGACGAACTTCATCACCAACCTGATAGACTTATTCAAAACATAGCTACAATAAATATTTCTGACACACAGATCAGCGAAAATCAGTTGGATTAGACTTTTTCTCTTACAAACAATATGAAATTAACTCAGGAGGAATTAATGGATACTTGTCTCCACCACACCTCACATGTTATTGTTTAATGCTTAGAAAATTCACCGGGTTCGCAAGTTGTCATCAACCAAAAGACAGGTTTAAATTTATAAATAAAGATAACAAAAAAAAAATACATACAGCTGTTAAACCTATTAAAATAAATAGCTGGAATTGAATATACATGATGCGCAATTGAGAGAAGGATAAATTATTCATTAGCTTACAACTTTTATTATATTAGTTGAATTTTTTGAGGATGCCGAATTAGGATAAATTTCCTCATGCAATGCTAACAGCTAAGAGAACAATGAAAATTGAAACGAAGAAAGGAAAAAAAAAAGGAAAGAAAGGAAGTAAAAAAGCTGCATTAAATAGAAAAAGGTAGGGATACCGCAAACTGGATTAGCACCTTCACGGTAAAAATGTAAATTAAATTTGCATATGAACAATTTTCTTAAAAATTCAGAACTCCGCATAAAATTAAATTAGAAGACTGTTCTATAATTCTTAGCACCTTTATAACGCTGAAAATTCGCATAAATAATCATATCCCGGCTTACTGTATGATCTAATTTACAAATTTAATGAATGCGGATCATTGTTATTATATGGTTTTATTGATTCTGAAGCTGGTTTATAACAGTTTCTAGTGGTTTGATTTTTAGAAAATTTCGATATATTATCAATTGTAAAGGTATTAATTTCAATGTTTGATATTTAATTATATAGACAGAATATAAACATAAATAGTTGAAAAAAAAATTTGCATTGGAGAATCTCTAAATATTTTAAGCATAGCTAACTAACTTAGTTTTTTTTATGAACTAAAATGTATACCTGATTTCATTGATAATGATTTAAATATTACAATTTTAGCTTAGTAAGGCTATTTATAATACAAATATATTATATAATATTTTAAAAATCTAAGGCATTTTCAAAGAATAACTATTTTCATATATTTATTAGTATTTATGTGCATATAAATTAAGCTATATCATTAATTATTTCATCAATTAATTAAGATCCACTGATTATAGGGTGCTTGTACCAGAAGCTATATCCATCCTGGAAGGTGAAAACGTCCACATGGAATGTCGGATATGCCTCTTCCCCGGGGATGATCTGGGGACGGCCGGGTGGTACTGGTACTCCTCTCCGGTTCCAATGGACGAATGGACCGTCAAAGACCGCAAGGGAAGACTCTCGCTGTACGGAGTACGACTGGAAGAAGCTGGACTTTACGAGTGCAGGATCGGCTCGACCAGATCCAGGCCGTACTTCTTGCACGTTGCTCCAGACTCAGAACCCGTGAGTGAGGTGAAGCCACTGACGGCGAAGTCAGGGCCTTATCCAGCGCTGCCGCAGGTCTCGGGTATCTTCAACATCTTCACACGTTAGTCAACTTAACAATGTTTTACTATATTACAGAATCATTATTTTAAAATTGATAGTTTAGTTGATGGATTATAACAGAAGCTCCTAAGATCCTACGAACTTAATTTCTTTTGTAGAATACCTAATTAATTAATAAAATTTCCAGACTTTTTCGAAGCACTGATTTTTCAAGAATCGTTCATAGTTTGAATTTTGAAAATTTATCGTGGAAAAAAAATTATTCATTCACTAACTATTATCATAATAATAATTTGGCTTATTTATAAATTCATTAATCAAAATGTCGTCGCAACCACGTTTAAGTAACATGCACGAAAAATTAAATTTAATGGATTATAAAATGTCTTATCGGCACATGGTTGTCCTCTAATGCGTCATCCCTTTATAAAATTTCCAGACTTTTTCGCAAAGTTTCGAAAATTCAGGAACAAAAAGAGAAAATAAAATGGGCCAAATGTTCATCACTGAAACATGATTCCACCTGATTCGTAAATCTAAAGAATAATGTTCTACCAGCAAATATGGCATAATTAAACTTTTTCAACAAGGATTGAATTAAAGATATATCGGATGAATGTTCGACTTCAAGACGCCTGAAGCAGTTAGTGTAATATTTGTTTTGGAAGAATTCAACGAATATTGTTTCCAAGAAAACCATTTTTTTTTTATTTGAAAGCAGTCAGACGAAGGAAATAATTCAACTGAAACAAGAAAAAGTTAATGATTTATCCACTTACTATTAATTAAACTACTAATTGCTCTTATACATCGTCGGCTTAACATCGTGCTGGAAAATAGTGAGTGTGTTGGTATACCATATGGAACGACTTGCCATGTTACTTAATACTAATTGGAGGCTCAGAAGAGCCACGAACGCAAAGCACACTTTAATTATACCACACCTCTTATAGGTAACGCCACAGCGATCTTGAAATTGTTATTGGTGTTGGCAACCCCATACTTAACGAAAATAGTTGTTAAAAGTCAACATGAATAACAAACATTAATCATTGCATACGGTGCTGAAAGTAGATTATCGCTTAAAAAATATATTCATACCATAATCTGGAAATGTTTATTAACTTGCAGGTAATAGTTTGAAGCATAATCCGATAAGCAATTTTAATTTGTAACCATCGCCATTCGTGGACCAATGCTAGAATATTTAATATTAAATAACATTTAAAAATAATAAAATCGTTTAAAACAATAATTTGTTAGAATTAAAATATCGTTGCAAACACGTTTAAGAATGTATACGAAAAATCGAATTTAGTGAATTCCTTAATTTTAATAATTTACCAGGTATTATTCGCAAAATAAAATCTTATAAACACATATCATAGAAGAGACGCAAGAGATATCAGTATCCAAGAGATAAAAAAATTATTCGCGAAGGGAAAGTTGAAAATAAAACCTGAATTTCTTCAAAATTAACGATTTTATTTTTAAATTATGAATAATTATTATTGTTAATTAATAAAAAAGTGTTATTTTGTACCATTTCTGCAATAGTTTGACCATCACTGAACTATTATTTTTTATTGCCATCACAGGGAAGCATCTATTTATTCATTTATAACTTAAACCATCACTTTTGAATAATTTAACATCATTTTTAGTGCATGTAATTTGTAAGACATCTCAAAGTTCTTATACTAGTAAAATTAGCACGGAAAAAAACTTATCGGTATTAAAATAAAATCTATAGTTAATAATGCCCTTTTTTAACATTATTATCCTACGGAGTAGTAAAATATAATGTACCTTCGTCAATTTTTAGTAAAAATTTACGACCACGAAAATATTAAAAAAAGTTTTTACACCATTTTGAATGACCAACTTCAGACTTATAAACTGGATCTTTCTCCCCGAAAATTGGTTGTTACTATTACCTTGCTAAATCCTATACTTCATGGTCAACACCAGTTAAATAATATTCAACCAAGAAAATTTGTGTAACAGGTTATTTTTTGGGTGAGGATTTTTGTTCACAAAATTTATTATCAGGACATAGATTTTAGATTGGTAAGCCTTTATCAATTATATATTGCAGTAGCATTACAACGGTTGTGGATAAATCGAATTTTATCTTGATTTCTAAGGCCTCCTCATGCTAGTACAACTATTTGAAGAGCATACAAATGTTATTTAAAATTTATAAAAATATTTATCAAATTCGTATCTATCCAATTTATTTAGTAGCTGATTTCAGGAATATTAAAGAATCAATAGTTGTCGAATCATAACCCAGTTTTGAACTTTGTACGTCGGAACTAAAAACTAATTTGCAGATTAATATTTTTTTTTTTGTTATTTCTTTTCTTACCTTTCATCATATCGTTCTTATTGGGAGAGTAAAATATGAAAGTATAAAGTTCTTTATTTTATACTGGTTTCCATTAACAAAAATATAAAATGTGAAGATTAACTCCAAAGAGTTATAAACTATAATATATACTTATATAATTTATACCTAGTATAGAATTTTGATGTGAAATATTAATTTTAAAAAATCGGAAAAAAATATATAGCAATATTTTTCAGAAATAAACGGTGACATGGAATAAATTAAAAGTATATTAGAGCTCCTTTATTACGGAACAATGTGACAAGGATCTCCAGATAAGAGATGGAATTTAACATTAGCAATTCTTGATATTATGGTAATGTGCAAAAGACATAAGTATGTAATAATGTGGGTGTAAACATATATATGTAGTTTGAAAAGTGTTTAATGTATAACTTATTAGTATAATATTTCACAATCATATATCATATATTATATAATATTTCACTTAAAATAACTGATTTACGTGCTTACAGCCCGGTTTTCCGGTCCAGTTTGATTTGTATGTGTTCCATATTTCTACTGATAATTGTGCTGTTCCTTTATGTCCCTCTCTCATCCCGTGCTATCATGTTACAATATCCTTTGTTTCCCCCCTTCCTCCCCCCCCCCCGCTCTCAAATATTTTCGTAGCAGCGCTAATGTATATTCATACTGTTCTACGAAATTTTAAACAACTTTCAATAAAACTGTATGCTACTGAAATGAAATTAATTGTAAATTTTTAATTGTCAACTTTTCAGGCAATCTTTTGTATACAGTAATTATTTTTAGCACATTTAATTTAGTAATAATCCAAAAAACAATAAAAAAACATCCGATAATTCGAAGTTTCAGATTTGGCTGGTCCTGATAAGGTATTTATTGTACAAAGCATTTTCCATCGAAATGGACTAAATGGGAGTTTAAAGTACTTCCTCATTCTGCTATTTTTTTCACTAAAAAAACAAAACAAAAAGAATGATTGGAAATTGATTCCCAACTGCAATTGTGAGGGTATTGTCATCTCATAAATACTCCATTCGCATTTTGAGAAAATTCCAATACGAGCTAGATGGTCCGAATTGTTTTCTGTTCTTTTTTTCTAGAAGGAAAAATACATATTAAAAAAAAAAATACTGTAAAGCTTGAAATTGCTAGAGAATAATTGAGGATTTGATTTCCATACATTGGGTGAACGTTGTGGACATTATTGGAAACTTTTCCAACAGAATTACTGAAAAACAATAAACCGTAGAGCAAAAAGCACATGGTGAAGTTAAGGTTTGAGCCTGAGCTCCTGAGTTTCATCCCATAGTAAGCTGCTTTCCATATTTTAGTCTCGTGGAAAATAGGGAATCTCTGCATCTCGCCTGGCCCATCAACTGAGAAAAATGCCCATTTTAGAATGGTGGCCTTTCCTTTTATTTCCTTCTTTCCCCCCTCGTTTCTTCTCTGCTTAAGCTCCTTCGAGAAACGCCCCTATTGGGAAAGTGGGTCACCACCTCGAAGGCCGGCTATTGAAATCAGTACCTGCGGAATCGTACCTTGCAGTTTTCATGATGGTTTATAAAGTGTTTCTGATACAAATCGACATTAGTACAAGAAAATATTATTGTACACAGGTTATCAAATCCAATTACTTATAAAACGGGGGTCTTATCTGAAAATGATCCAAGTATGAAATAAGTTCTGAAATAGGTCATCCGAAAGAGTGTAAACACTTTTTTTGTCATGTTCCGATGTTTTTACTTAGCACGAAAATAGACGGAGTTACTTCATATTATGTAATAAAATAATAATGCTAATTTAGTACACATTAATGATTGATTATTATTTTTTATTGATTTTTTTGTAATGAATTTATAATTCAAAATTATAACTTTTATATATATATATATATATATATATATATATATATATATATATATATATATATATACACATATATATATATATATATATATATATATATGGAGAATCACCATTTAAAATATTAATGCCATGTAATAAATTGCAAATAAAAAAACAACCTTAAAATATAATCTAAAACCGAATTCAAATATCTCATTATATTTTAAGATTTTTTTTATTTAATTTGCAATTTATTACATGGCATTGATATTTTATTATTATTGCAAGAATTGTATTATTTTATATGGTGATTCACCCGTGTTACACTTTTACATGCTTATTTTTTATATATTAAGGGAATAATAGACTAAAAATTTCACTTTTTATCTAAAATTGATATTAATTAATTTTATCACATTAATTTTACCTAATTGTTTTTGGGTTAATTACATGATAAATTAATTATGTCAAAACTCTTCATGCCAACATCGTTTAAGTTTCCTTATTTGTAATTGTTTCTATAAACATTAAATTTTTTTTTATTAGTTCAAAATATCTACAAATTAAATTAATAATAATAAAATGCCAAATAACATGGCGTATATCAACGAGGATCTAAATTAGTTAAAAAATAATCAGATAATTTTTGAAAATAATAAAATTTATATAATATATCTCCGCAAAAATAGGTTATGAGAACAGTCCACTTAATAATAAGATTCCTACATTTATTTATTCATTTTCTAAAATATAAGTTTTTTTTAACTGAATAAAAAGTGAGGAAAGCCTTTTTTTTTTTTTAAATAAAGAGAAATCAATTTAACCTTCATTTAGAAATACAGTAAGTACACTTCATTTATGATAGTAAACCATAAAACATGATTACAAAGGATCGATAATATTTATATTAGGCAGATCGTGAAATTTATAATGAACTAAATAATCGCCGTTTATTCTCTTCAACACACCGATACTATAAATCACCCGGATGAAGAGAGTAAATTTAATTTAGAGCGATCTTGGAACTAAACAATATTGAGCTGTCAGATACACCCCTCTTTTCAAAAGGTTCTTGCGAGGGGAAATAAGAAAATATTTTCTTGAAAAATATCCCAAAGTTTTCATATACAACTACCGATCAAATCGATTTAAATTTCAATCAGTTAAATTGGTAATACCTAAATTTAGTAAAAAATGATGGTATAATTATTTA
The DNA here is from genome assembly GCA_948150685.1 of Rhaphigaster nebulosa. Taxonomy (NCBI): domain Eukaryota; kingdom Metazoa; phylum Arthropoda; class Insecta; order Hemiptera; family Pentatomidae; genus Rhaphigaster; species Rhaphigaster nebulosa. Next base: position 62,493,282 of record OX411311.1, read on the forward strand.
GAATACTTCTGTCACGATTAGTGTTGTAGTCTATTCAGTCTAATGAAGAAATTTTTTTTAAAATTAAAAATTAATCTAAATATGAGCTCATATTTTTTTAAAAGAGTTTGGTTGGAATGTATTAATTTGCTATATCATCACTAATACCAATAAATTTCAGTCACAGCATGAGACTGATGCCTCATCAGAAACTTTTCTTATTTCTTCTAGGAGCATCTGGTACTGGTTAGAAAAAGGAAAAACGTCTCACTGTTGCACCAAACTTCTGTTTAAGATTGTTTCTCGTTCTTTGCCTTTTATTCACTAAGTGCACTTCGAAAAATATTATAAAAAGATAAATTAAATCTTTTTCAGTCCATATGGCTTTTAAGTACGTTTTAATGTTGAGTTAATTCATATAGCAATTTAATCAAGGATCTAAGCAGTTTTTTTATATTATAAAAAAGGCGGGACAGTCCTGCAATTCGTTCGATTTCACGCCATTATTTTTAAAAATAATAATGCACCATTAAGTAAATAAAGCAGTAGAAGGGAGGGAGAGGCTATCTTAGTAGGATTGAATAAGCTCGATTTAACAAACATTAAAAAAAAGGGAAATTAGCATCAAAACCCTAACTCATGTTAATAGATAAATATAAAAATATCTGATGTGGGCACCGCTTGACTTCCTTGTAGGCCTATTAAACTATAAATCGGTGGCTAAAAAAGTGATCCTGAACTTGTTTACTGGTTTCAGAAGATAGCAGTATCTCAAAAACAATACTCGGCATCGCGACGTACGTCTCACAGACTCTTTTTTTTCTGGAGGTCTCATTCCGTTATTATATGTCGTTTGCTTTCAGTAGGTAACAAGATCACACACAACTATTCTGAAGGTCTCATTCCGTTATCATATGTCGTTTTCTTTCACTAGGTAACAAGCTCTAAGAGATTTTTTTGTGTTTCGTGACAACATTAGAATTGTCCATGTCACTAGATAAGCATTGGAAATCGACGGTTTCGACATTTTAAGCGGAAGAACCCGCTTAAATTATATCTTATTCTTCTGCTGCAGACTTGTTCATCTCACAAACGGGGAGGAAAACAATTGTTTTACTCTCAATTTTAACACTTAAAGCAAGTATTAAAATTGTTAAATTAGAGTGAAAAAAAATTGCGTTTCTAACCTTCATCACCGAACCATATGATTTCTATATTAAATGTTAATATAACTTTTGAAGTAAGTTTATTATATCCTTCAAGTAAAGTACCTCTTTCGGCTCACCAATTTCAACCAAAATCGATTATACTATTTATATTGATATAAAAGTCTTATTTACCAAATTTGAGGTGTTTTACATTATATTTTAATATAATTTTTGATGAAAGTTTATAATGATCTTTAAGTAAAGTACCGCTTCAGGTTTGCCAATTTAAGCCAAAATCTGTTATGTTATGTAAGTAAATATTTGATCATAAATATCAAATTCGAAAAGTTTTGGATTATATTTTAATATGATTTTTGATGAAAATCTATTTTAACCTTAAAATAAAGTACCACTTCCGGTGACAAAGTAGTGCCCAATAAGAGAGGTTCACAAGTACATTTTACAGCAACACCAAATACAAAATTTTAACTTTCTACGGCTAACCGTTTTTGAGTTATGCGAGATACGAACGAATGAACGTACAAACATCATGACGAAACTAGTCAAAATGGATTCAGAGATGGTCAAAATGGATATTTACGTTAAAATCTAACAGGAGGGTCGGAAAAAATAAGCTTGCTTCTCCGGCAAAAATCCAGTTCTGGCCCTGATGCATTTTAATATTCTGCTAACACCCTTGTTCATAAATAGTAATTAAAGGAGGGGGAAAAATGAGTTATCTCACTCATCTTTTCCGGTAATGACATCAAATTATTGGCTCAGATATGAGTTCGAAAAATGGGAAATGATTTGATATTTCAAAGGATAAGGATAATGTAAATTTTTAGTAGGTACAAAGGTAATAAAATCCGTGAGCATCAGAACTCCATCACTAATGTCGTATTTTCACTTGAAATAATATTATAAAAACGTGGGAGTAAGAAAAAAGTTGAGACCCACAAAAGACAGTTCCTAACATACCGAAATTTACGCATACTTTCATTATATGGTTCTGCCTCTCCGCTGACCGATACAGAAAACCTTTCATAACGAACTTCAGCTCATTTGACCCAAAGGGGGCCGCTGGAGGTGCTCAAATGTCGACCCCCTGCAATAGTCTATTTTCGGGAAAAATACGACTAAAAAGGCATTGAAACAGTTGAAATAGCTGTATTTTTGCTAATACTGGTTCGATTTCGATGATACTTCTTTTGTTTTACAGACAATTTAATTTTCTTTCAAGTCCAATAGGTTTTGAGCCCTCTTACTCAATTTGGAAAGTCGGATGTTTAAAAAAAATCGGACAACCCGGGGGAGAGGAACCAAATTGAGACCCCCAAAAGATACTTCCCCAATGCCAACCCAATTCACATACCAATTTTCAGCCCTATAAACTAGATGCGCAAAACTTATAATATAATTATTAATAATTATATAATATAGAATATAAACTCAACTAAGTCTTAGAATCCAAATTTTTATAGTTAATTCTGCTCATATTCAACCTCAAGCCTTTAAAAAACTTAGATTGATAAACTTGATTAAGCTATTTTATATTTTACAAAGAACGTTACTTTGCTGAAAACATGAAATAATGTCATATCAGCTTCTGCCATAACACCACAGATTTTATTTATTACTTCACTGATTGTTGGAATTATAACCCCCAAAAGATACTTCCTCAACGCCAACCCAATTCACATACCAATTTTCAGCCCTATAAACTAATATGGTGGAGCTGTAGATATGCGCAAAATTTTAAAAACGCCGAAATTTCAGGTAAACGTACCGAAATTTTGACTGGAATTTACCGATACTTTAATGTTATCCTGCCTGGAATAAAGTCCTACATACCGAATTTCAGCTCATTTCACGCAAAGGGGGCCGCTGGAGGTGCTCAAATGTAGCGGGGGAAAAAACATTTATATATATATATATATATATATATATATATATATATATATATATATATATATATATATATATATATATATCAGACATCTCAAAAACGTCCATAATCGTGCTCTAGAGGTTATGAAACGGATAGAAAACGCAGTCCCGCCGATTGCAATAGTCTACTTTTTTCGGAGAAAATACGACAAAAACACACTGAATTTATTTACGAAATAGTAAGTCTATTTTCAGCCTTGGTCAAGTAGAGAATTTCAAACTGAAGAATAATGAATCTGTTCAGAATGGAACCCGTGGACTGAGTGTACAAGGTGCGACCACGTGGGGAGGAAGTATAGGTTTGGAGCCTGCACTGTCACCTTGAGGGACCCGGGGATCAAGGACTCATCAGACATAGACGACTCCTCGGATATTGATACCCTTGAACTGTTCGCGCAGGGACTGCCCTGCTGGAGTCCTCTGCTGCCAAGGTATTTGTCAAAAACAAAAACTCATTTCTAAGGTGGAATGCACATCTTAAAATGCAATATTTAATTATAATTTGTATTAATTTTGGATATATTGTTGAACATTGATAAGTCTGAGAGATTTACATAGATTTATTATTAACCATCATAAACGAAGAATTTATGATGGTTAATAATGAATCAAAATGGATTAAGAAATGAGAGTAATCAATATAATATAAATGCATGGATGAATATGACAAAACAGAAATAGAACACATAAATCTAAAATCAGAGTGCCGTCCCAAATCTTTCTATGGAACACACTATATATATATATATATATATATATATATATATATATATATATATATATATATATATATATATATATATATATATATCACTTATTGTGGCGGGAAATTTGCAGTAGCGTCCGTTAGATTGTAAAATTTCCTAACTTTGGTGATTTTTCATAAAATTCCCTGACTTTTCCAGATTCAAAACATTCCCCGATTTTCTAGATTCGGTAGACATCCTCCTATTCGTTTAAGATTATAACAACCATACTTAACTAAGCTATACAAAACGTAATGAAATGGAAATTATAAATTAAATTACATGAAATGGTAAGAAATAAAGCGGGAAGGTGGTCTGAAGATGTGAATGAGAACAAAAAAGAATGGAAATCAACTAAAACAAAATTATTACATAATAATCTCCAATACATCTTCCTTTAAACAGTACATACTTTTTCATCCCCTCCATAATTGAACCGTAGTATCGAGGCAAACTGTACCATTTGATTTATTTAATTGAAAATTACGCTTAACAGATAATTGACAAATATTTGATTACTTTTGTAAATATTTAGCCAGAAAAATATACATCGTGTCTGAGAAATTTAGTATCTATAGTTCCTCTTAGAGAACTCTTGTTCCAGAATACAATTCTTTGTTCATTTTCATCTTCACTATATATTAATACGACAATATAGATCCGGCTCTCCGGAGCGATGAGTTTTGACAAACGAGGTGTCTAAAGAAAGGGTATTACATGGAGAGGTGACGAATCCCAGTTTCGATTTTTTAATTCCTACTATGGCTTTAATAAAAGTGATGGAAAACTAGGAGGTTTCAAAGATCCGATGATGGTGAGTAGGCAGACCGTTCCCAAAAAGGTCGGAGTTTAAATATTTCGAACGGGAATCAAGATCAAAAATATAATAAATACTATGGAACGTCATTGGGTTCTACGTTTTAAAGTCCTAAAATCCTAAGTTTCTGAGATAACGCACGATATAGGGCCATATGGGCTCCATGCCAACTTGCGTACGTACCGTTGTCATGACAACTTCATACCGGTAAAAGCAAGTTATTTTGTATTACAATATTTTGTAAGTCTATTTTGATGTACAATAAATGATATTGAATACTCCTGGACAAGCATTTTGTTTGTAATAATATCATTTGTTTTGTGTATCTTTCATGCCTTCTATTAATAATGCATTGTATGGTTTTCAAAACAAGTTAAAATTCAGATTGTATGTTGAATGACTGATATTTCTGGCCGAAAAATGTTCATTTTTTTCTCATTTATGGATATGATAATTTATATTTTGTATGAATATTTAGCATCTGATAAATTCATTAAACAATTTTTTAAAATTTATTTAATGTGCTTCTATTAAATAAATTAACTGATTTTTTTTTTCTTTTTAAAAAACAATCCTTGAGTAAAGTAATTACAATTTCATCTTTTATTTAAAGGCAATGTTTTGCAAATTTCTGATAAATCTGTGCTGGGAATACTTATATTTAAACTAACATTATAATGAAGAAAGTTAATTTTGCTCCATGGCTGAGTGTAGATTATAGTATAATATTTAAATATCTTTTTGCGATCAAATATAATGAATGTAAATAATTAAAATTGTCCTGGACCACTTTATAAATTAGAATCTACGGTTTTTGCGAATTCTTCGCACGGGTCAGCTTAATACAATTACATACAATATATTTATCTTTGAAAAATGTCTGTTTTGTTCTGATCAATTTCCCGCCTTACTTCTCATCATTACATGCGAAGTTATTTATAATTTCAACTATTCAGTTTTATGTAAATTCTATAAGCTTTTATATCAATATAATATATTTTAGTATTATCATACTTTACACACGCATTTCCACCATATTCATTATTCTTATGTCTTAACTCCACTTAATTATTCCAGGATCTTGTTTCTATTGTACTAGAAAAGGCCTGTACGATAGGCCGAAAGTCAACAGGCATAAAACGATAAAACGATAAAACATTATTTACTCAATATTTATTTCCGAACACAAAGACAACCATGATCTCTTAAATAATTTTATTACATTTATCACTTAACATAAACTGTTATAATTTTTTTTTTTTAGTATTTATACTGCTCAGACAGTCTTTTCTGTACATTATCTTACAATTATTATCTTTAAAAACATTAAATTTATAGATAAATTTCATTTCTGGAAGAATAGGACTACAGAAAAAAAAAAGTCATTTAATAATTTATTAATCAAGTAATTTTTCCAGCTTCATCCGGGATAATCCCGAAGTTCGGGGTCGAAACAATGAGATGATGATGGGCTTCTGTAAGGTCCCCTGTGCCGATGACATATTCGAAGTCAGAACCATTTTTGGAAAATTGTTGGAAAGGGTCAACAATACGGCTGGTAATAAATAGTCTTTTTTAGAGCCGCACTGCAAATCTAACTAAAATGAGATATGATAATATGATTATCAGATTATAATCGTAATCGAAAACCGTAATATTAATCATATAACCGCACTCACTGTAATCATGATCACATAATCACAATCACTGTAATCATAATTATATGATCACAAGCACTGTTATCATAATCACCGTAATCTTATGATTATCTTATGATATTCTGATTATTCACAATCCGTGTAATCAGAACTGCTGATTAATTGTGTGATTATAGTTTTATTCCTTCAAAATAGAACAAAAGATTTTACTGATGTTAAGATTTTTTTTTTGGATTTTTTCTAGATTACGTAATGTATCTAAGCAATAATATTACTGTTGTTTAATAGCTTATATTTTTATATTTATTTTTTCTTCAGATTTTTTTTTAAAAACAAACCTTATCTAATTATGATTGTTTTGACATTTTGAAGATTTAAAAAAAAAATAGTTTTGTTTATTTTTAGTATCCAAAATGGTATTTTGATATGTTATTCCAATGGTAATTGGATTTTCGGCCTTGACCATGGCCTCATTTAGTTGTATACAATGTAAACGGTAATTCTAATCAAGGATTATGAAAAACTTGTAGAGCAGTGACTAAATACGAAGTCATTTGGATGGATTTCAACGTATTTTTTTGAAAAAGGCTTAAGCGCCTAAAATTCGAAATTTAGATTTAAACTTATTATGGGACGTGAACATCACCTCTATCGCTTATGACTTTTTCGAAAAACGACGTTGATTTATTTTGTTTTTCGGGTGGGTATTTAGAATGATACATTTCCAAAAATAGAAATTACAATTTCGTTAGTTATATTAAATTTAAAAAAAAAATACTAATTAGTTCAAAAAATAAATCATGCTAAAATGAAAGGAAATCGTAGGTTTTGGGCTGTTTAGTCAAGTGTATAATAGGATTATGATTATGTGATTATAATTACATTGATTGCGATTGCAATTTCATGGTCCTGATTACGATTACAATAGTTTAATCAAGTAATCACGCTCTCTCTTTTTTTTTTTATTAATCGTAATCATAGGATTATGCCCTTCTCTGCATGCAACGCCTAATTTAGAGGAAAAATCAACTAATAACACTGGTCTACACTCAAAATCTATCAGAATTAAAAATAGTTAATTCCTATTCATTTCGATGTGACGTAAACGAATATGATGTTTAAAATATTTACTTAGCTCCCATTTTCTTCATAAACAGAAATTAATTTTATGACAGAGGTAAATTTTGCAAAGTTGGTAATTTTTTTTTTACAAATGAAGTATGTCAACACTGAGTATACTATATTTTGTTTCTAGACAGGCCATTTTGTTTACTTATGTCCATTGCTGAGCTCATAGGACCTATGTGCTCTTAATTCTCAGTAATTGTGGCGCTGTGAGTGACGAGCATGGGGAACGCTTCCATCAAGACATTTCAGCAATGGAAAGAATGTATCAGGGCCAATGGAACGCATCTATGCTTGCAGACTATTGGTGGACCGTCATGAGAGATGCCCCAGAAATAAATTACAAACGAAAACCAAAAAAACAGAAACGCTCAGATATATATATATATATATATATATATATATATATATATATATATATATATATATATATATATATATATATATACATACATACATACATATACATATATTAATATATTTGAACCAAGAGCTAACAAAAGATTTTGGTATCATATTCTTGTTCTTCGACCTCAAATTGGTTGGAATTGACTATTTTGTTCATGATAGAGACAACTTGAATTTTTTTGTAGATCAGAGTAATTAATGTTACAGTATGAAATCTTATTTATCACTGTCGGTTATCATTAGTAATGTTTGTTAAGGTATCATTAACAAGTTTGATATAAATCCGTAACGTATATATTTCTAAGAACGCAGTCCTCTTGAACTTCTCTCCCCGGTAAAGAAGGAATGATATTTTTATCTACAAGAGCCAAGGAGTAGAATCGCTTACATGGAGAGGACGTAGCGGTAAATAGAGAGGTGTGGGGGGGAAGACATCCTTAACCCGGGAGATTGGCTGTCCTATATAGCGCCTTATGTAAAATATATGTACATTTTTAGCGGCCTCCCGGCTCAGGGGCACTTTATAACCACCACCTCTATGGGAAGATAGAAGTGGAAGAATTAGCCTCGCTTCTTGAAGATTCTCGTCAAAACCCTGTGTTCGCATACCTCCAAACAAAAGGAATTATTATGCAATTAATGTACATGCAAAGGGATTTACTCTAGTAGTGCTTACGCAAATAGAGCTCGCTATTTTTTTAAAATTTTACGATGGGATATGAATTGTATTAATTAAATAAATTAAATTAAATTACACCATAGTAATGATAATAATTAATAAATAATTATGGGTTGACGCACAGCTTCAATCAGATGAAGGGTATTCAAGACTCGATTGACACCCTTAAAATCCGCAATTTTTGGAATTCAGGGGTGAAACTTGGTAGGGTACATTTCTGATGCCTGAAGTTTCCTTTGAGCACATATTGACCCCCTCCCCTCCAACTTTCTCTTGTTCTTTCAGCGTACTTGACTCTGGAATTTTCAATGGAATAGGGAATATTTTATGACGGATTCAGCAAATAAAATTCTAAAGCGAAGTTATATAGGTGTAAATATCGGCTCCACGCGTCCGTAATAAGACGCTAATCACAAAAAAAACGCGATAGATTAGATTTTTTTGGAGGAATTTTTATAGTCCTCCAAAAGAAACACAACCTTTTTATCAAAATGACTTCCATAATAAACGTTCTAGCTAATTAAATTGGCTATAAAATTAACTCATGTACAGAACACTGTGCTAAGTATGTACTGAGATTATCCGCTTTGAACATAAGCCCAAATTGTTATTTCGCTGAAAAAGTTGGAATAGAAATCTCAAATGTGGTATGTGTTCAGCTTCTACACACTTTATATAGGCCGGGTGTGCCCCAAGGAGGGTCTCCTAAGCGCAGAGTCGATTCACGTCTGTTATAACAGAATTTATTATTTCCGGTCACTCAAATTGAACGCAAACTTAGCCCGAGAATTTGGAGTCAGTTACTTGGCCACTAAGCTATCCCACTATCACACTGAATCAAGATTGCAAATAATAGTCTAATCATGGCCCAAAACTTTAGAAAAGAAAGGAGATATAATAAAAGTGTTGATATGTATAATGGTTCAACCACATAAGTATTATACATTGCCTAAATACTTTGTTTGAATTTAATTTCTCAACGAGACAGATTCCATAAGTGGAATTGGCGTTTCCAGTGATCCATTTCAATCTGAATCAAATGCGCGATGCGATAAAAAGTTTGCTTAGGTGTGGAAATGGAATATTGCTGAGGTTTTTTTTTTCCGATATTGAGCAGTGGTTATGGCGGGACATCTGTAGGCAAACAATTTTGTGAGTGCTTGCACGGGTGGAGAGGGGGGAGGGAAAGGGACAAACACGAAAAGTTATCTTATTCGTTCCTTCTGTGGGGCTAATGCAGAATGTAATCACATTCTGAGTCAAAGCATGTGTAAATAATTCATGCTTTACAGAATCATTTTTAGCGAAAGAAAAAAAAAAAACTCCCTTGAGTTATTTAAAGATCAATATCATATTAAAGAGCATAATTCTTCTGGAAAAGAAATAAAGCGGTAATCTAAATGTATTTATTATATACCTGAATTTGTATCAATACACCAGTCTGCTATTAGTTGATTAAAGCATTATCAATAAAATTGGATTGTTAACGTTACCATATTTTTTTTTTTTTCGTTACTATTCCAGTTTCGCTACTCTAACGGGCGAAATGGCGGGTGGTCTCTAGTTTTCAGGCCTGTACATCGAATTCCGAAGGCTACCTGTCAGAAGTATGGTTATGCGATGCTTACGAGTAGAACAATTCCAATAAATAAACTAAACGAAAGAATTAATTATAATGAAATTAGTTGTTATACTTTAATATAAAACAATTACTTTTTAAATCATAATCACAAATTTATCTTTAAAACTTCAGTAAAAAGCATAGCTTATCTTAATCTTCAAAATTGATATTTTTCATAAACAACTTACTGGATCGAATTCATTATTATCTATATGATTACACTATGACTAATCTTATAAACATTGAATCATCCCTTAAGTATAGTGTTAATATTAATTATCCGGACATTAATCGAACATATAATAACATCTTTTTTTCTTTTCTTATATTATTATATTAAGAGCATAAGTATTATTTATTTATATGGCAAGAGTTACCTCAAATGAAAAATTTATTTCTCCAATTAAAATTATTTTTATTTCATTAGCTATTTTTGTATAACTTTCTCTCTTATTAATTTTTATGATAACAATTACTTTAATAATTAATTATATATAAATAAATTAATTAATAACAATTTAAAATATAATTACATCCCAATTAACTTCATTAAAATGGCAGATTCGCCTGCCGCATCCTTGTGTCTGAAGCGGTGCGGGTTCAAATCCAGCACATTAGGGTTAAATTTTATTTCGTGTTCAGCTCACGTGATGAAATTCGGCTAGAATATGTTTACGACCTGCAGGATAACCCAGTTTGATGTTTAATCCAATTTAAGAACATAAAAGCTTTAAGCCCAGGACTCAGATATAACTTACTATCTTATTTTGTTTTATATAATTTTGTGCTATATAAACTTAATGTAGTTCTTACGCTTCTTTCCTGGATTGTTATATTAGTTGTCCTGGTTTTTTTCTCAAAGAGTTCTATCAATGATTGATATTTCGTTTAAATGTTCCAGGGGACTTCAGAGAGGCTAATGGCTCAACAGAAGTCTCCTGAAAAGTTTGGATGAATGCTGTAAATATATTAAATATTTTTACTTTAAGTATTTTAATTTAGTGAAATTTATGTTAGGTATATGTACATCACATTTTAAAGAAAAATAACTGTTATGAAATTCGTAATTATAATTATATTAGTTTTATTAAAAATATTCAAGTTTAGCGTTATATTTGTATAGAGCACAAACTAAACTTAATTAGTCCAGAGAACCAAACCTTTATTACTAATAAAGTTAATAATTTGGAAAATATCTTGCGAAATAGCCAAGTTTTTCATCTGCGGTTTTTATCGAAATGAAACGAATGTATTATTGAAATTTTCTATTTTTCTTTTTCCAGTAAAAAAAATATTTCCGACGATAGATCATAAAGATTATTAAATTAATTTTTCTTACTACATTAAATGCAATAATGTTATAAATGTCTTAAATGTTATAAATTTTAAGGATAACATATAAAATATAGTATGGGTCATTTTCAAAATGTCTGCAACATAGCAGTCTATAGGCTTTATAGGTTTTGTTTTAACTTTTTCTAAATTACTTTAGAGAGGATTTTAAATTCTACAGATAAAGGAAAAGTAATTATAACAAATTGGCATTACATAACTAGGTAAATTCTAACATTAAAGCTGAATAGTAAAAAAACATTTTTTTAAAGATGTTTTTCCTGTTCTTAACTAGGCTGTAGCATCATTAATTATTTCTGTATAAATAAATAAATTTATTTAAAGATTTATATAGTAATAATATGATATTAGGAGAACTAGTAAAACAAGGTAATGCAAGATCTACCATAAATATTATTGCTACAATATCAGTTTATCAACCTTCAGTACTGTCCTAAAAATCTGTCATGAGTGTAAATTCAGGAGTGGTAACTGGGTTTTAAAGGGATTTGTGGAAATCTCCGTTCAATTAGGTTAGTAAAGAATAGCCATTTCGTTTATACTTAACTTCAGATGTATGTTTTCCTATTCAAGTTTAATTTTAGAGAAGGAAAAGTTTGAAAACTAGATTACTATGGTCAGTATTTATATTTTCATGAATCTTACTCTTATAATTTACTTTAAATGTAAAGTTTTGAACAAATTTAGTTTTCTAGTGCATACCATTCTTACTCCGCTACCATCATCTTAAAATGTCAAACTACATAGCTAGTCATTTATAAAATGTGGAATACCAATTTGTCAGGAATGTTGATGCTCATGAGTGTTACCTAAAAGGAAGAAAATCCCAATGAATGTCCTCAGGAAGCAGTAGGGCGTCCAAATCAAGACGATATAATCAAATTTGAAGCCAAGAGGCATTTACAAATGCAATTTACATAAATAAAATATGAGAAACAAAAAAATACGAGTTTTCCTCTGAAAATAAATTTCAATTGCACAATAATCTCACAAGCTCGATTATACTTTAGATTATTTATTATTATTTTTATTTTTTTTAAATTCAATACTAAATATAAATTTTTCATAAAATACTCAAGCATTTTAAATTTTAAAAATCACTTCAACTCAAAAAATTCAACTAGGATGTGATCATTCAATGATTCCGCAATGCGTCCTTAATGATTTAAGACAAGTTGTGGTACTTAGTTAAATTATTTATGAAACATTTAAAACTGCATTTATTTTGAAAATGACCCTATAGGCATAGAAAGCATGTTTCCTATTTTTCTTTTAAACATTTACATAGAAATACACTTCCATTTCCCTCGAAGGATGAACATCATCGAAGTTCACCCTCGGAAAAGAATGTTCTCCCAGAGAAGATAATGCCCCCATCGTGGAGAACCCTACCCGCTGTGAATCTGCCTAAAGAAACCGGTGCCGATTTAATGCGGGCCTACTTTTGTTCCCGCGCGCGGGAGATGATAGTCTCTGAGCGGGCATTGTTCCCGCGCCCGGGTGATTGTTCCCGCCGGCGCTCATTTGAATTTCAATCCTCCGGCAATAATTCCGGATGAGCACCGAATAAATTATTGCGCGGTAAATAAGTTTAAGTCTCGATCTGGACCCCTTCGCAATTATTTTTAACGACCTGCCCTAACCAAATTTCCTCCTAATATTATTTAACTTACCTCATCCCTCTCGCCCTTGTTAAATTTTGCCGAAATGAGGCTAAGTCGATTCCGTTTCTTTAACTAGTCGTTATAAACTAAAAATACAGAAAATGTTTGCTATCAGTGAAACTACTTCACTGGCCTCTATGGTATTCATATCTGAATATCTTCTGTATATTTATCAAATATAGAAATACAAACCAATCAACTCAAAAATATTCCAGCTATTTATTGCTAGATTTGAGTATATATACATGGAGAGATAGAGAGAGAGAGAGAGAGAGAGAGAGAGAGAGAGAGATTAAATTATTATTTTTATTATTATTTGCGGATCACAAAGATTGTAATTACTGTTTTATTTAATTTTAATTTCATTACAATGCTGTTCGATATACAGTGTTTTTGGTGATTCAATTTGGTATCAATTCAAAGCATATATTCAAAGAAATGCCTTGTTTTTCCAACACGGGAACATGCCATTTATAATTATCCAAGAGAAATATATGGATTCTCTAAATTCAATCCACATACTTGCAATGATTGACCTGGATTCTCTAAAGTCAATCCACATACTGGCAATGATTGACCTTTATTAACGAATATTGCGTTAATTGCGAAAGAAAAAATAATTTTATAGGACTTCCGAATAAGTTATATTTCGAGTTTTGTCTCCCGTTGATATCAAAATGTTTTGTTCACACCATTTTTTTGTTTGCTTACTATTCGATTTTATTCACAAAATAATGTCTTCACCCAATAATTTCATACCTATAAAAAAAATGTTTAAAGTGAACTTTTATTATCATCTCACTAAAAATCTCTAACGAGAACTTTTTTAATGTAAAAGCTCTTACGATAAAGTTCTTATATTTTATTATAAAAGTTCTTAGAATAAAGTTCTGATCAAAACGGTTCTTGTTAGAATTTATAATAAAAGATTTAACATAAAAGTTCTTGCATAAACTTTTTCAAAAAAGTTCCTGAGAAAAAGTTTAATTTAGAACAAGAACTTTTTCAAAATAAAAGTACAAAGTTATTTTGGAGCTCTGGAATTCTTTAAAATAACTTCTAAATTTTGTAATAAACCCCTATATTTTTCATTTTTTTTTTTAAATATTTTTTTTGTAGTAGTCTTTTTCAAAGCGCAGCATGTTGCCATGATGTGAATAGAGAAAGAGATTCATTGTGGTTGTGTCCCTCTATTCAAAAATTCCCCTTCTGTGTTCCATTATTAGTCTGTACAGCGCTACTTCATCTATTCATGATAGTTGGAGTTCAGTTCTTTAAAGTTGTAAATAGGGCTGGAAACACTCTCTGTTGCCTAAAGTTCGATAAGAAATGTTTTGCCATTGAGATTATTTCTTTGGGACTGGGTTAAACGATGCAAATTCCTACTTGAATAGTTTTTCTCCTCTCGGCGAGTAAAGTGATCGGCCAAAACAAAAAATGGATCTTACCTCTAATACTCTCCAAGGTTTTTAATGTTATCTAAAGCACTGAATGAAATATAAAATAAAATAATATCGACAAAACACTCATGAAAGATATCAATCGTGATTTATTTATTTTTTTTTTCTTATTTTTTTTTGTACCAATAAGAAGAAATGTAAGTTATTGAAAAGTTTCATACGCTACCTGTAGTAAATTTTACTTATCATAAATTTTATTCGATACAGGCTAACGATGTTACTTGTAAAAAGATATAGTCGAAAAAATACTTTTCAGTCAAAGTGAGATACGTCTTTTTTTTTTTTTTTTCTTTCCAATGGATTGTTAATGCATATTAAATGTTTCTTCAAGAGCGATATTGCTCAATATTCAAGATATATAGAGTAGAGCCACAATATAAGTATGATGAGAACTTAAACATTTAAGGTTTTATCGAAATGTTTTAACTTTAAAATGCGTTTTCGCTGAATCATTAAATTGTCACTTGTGCCCCATGGTTTCTCACACCCTCATATATATCTGTGTAAGAAACATTAAAAAAAAAAAAAAATCATCTGACTTTTTACAAGTTAAAATTCCTTTGTTCTCTGAACTACTTCAAATATCGTCGAATACTAAACGAAATTACCCAGCTAATCCGTAAATCACTAACCATTTTACCGAGTTTGTTTTTACACGCATTTCAGACGCTTTGTGTTTTGGAATCTTCCAATTATATCCTTTTAAAAAATATAGATAAAAAAATAGAATAAAAGAAATACTTGACAATAAATAAATTAAATAATAGCAAATAAGTAAATAATTAATATAAAGAAAATTAAAATTAAGTTAGAATAAAATAAATCAATATAAGCACATACTTATTTTTGCACAATATTAAAACCCAGACAATGGAATGATGCTTCAAACCCCACACGAGGAGGTCAAAGCAGGGCTCAAGAGATTCCTGCATTTTAGTTATAGTCTTCCACAGCTGCAAATAGGTTTAAGAATGGTCCTAAGACTAAGGTAACAGAAAAAGTATATTTTTCCATTTCGGTATTTTGTGGCATAAATAAATAATTCTGAATTCGTCAATCTGATGAAGTAAAAAATAATTAGTAGTCATATAAAAATTGAATTGTGTCGCTTTCATTCTAGATATACGATATTTATAATTTTTTTTTTTTTTAATTTTGACACTGTTTTTCAAACAAAACTTCTCGATTATAGTACATAGGTTCAACATCTATGAACATTAACCTTGTTTAGTAAAAAAACCAGTTATGCAGGAGTGCTTCGAACATTTGATATAAGATATTATTATATAAACATATAATATCAATAACCGGTTTGATGATGTCGCTCTGAAGTTCATTGTCTACAAGTGCAAACTTTTATAAAGTACGAATTGAGTCGAAAGCATTCCTCATTATCACATTCCTTAAAAATGTATACAAGGTTTGTTAACATTTTGAGTATACTCCCTCTTCCCTTTTCCACTGTCGTGGCATATCCGATGTTTCTACCACTAAGATGATGTTATAATAACGAGTAGCTATGACCGATATGTCGTTGCAAGCGATGTCGTTATATCCACTTAAAATTGCGTATTATAGGTATAACAAGTCAAGGGACCTGAGCTACAGCCGGTTCCCCGCTATAACTGACGGCGTTATAGGCGTTATCCAGTGTATTTAAGTTAACGATTCAGATAAATTTTCATTGATAATATATTATTCTAAGTTGACAATTTTTTTTTCAATTACTTATTCATCAATCAATTCAATTATCTTATTCATTATAATCTGTTGGATGCTTGCTGCCCAGGGATGTTCTCAACCCAGCAGGGCCCACCACCATTGCCACCGCTCCCAGGTCGGATGACGGTGTACGCACAGCTTGGTAGTTCGCTGTCACTGTCCTGCCCTGGGCACAACCTCTGCGATCTTCCATACCGCTGGGGCATTGGCAGGAAGGCAAAGATAGCTCCCTGGATTGCGAGGTCTAGGTCACTTGGTAAGTTTTCTCCCTTTATTATTTTGTGTATTGAAAGAATATATACTCCGTTGACAAGTGACGAGGCGAATCGAAGTTTTCCAAACCAAAGTTTTGTAAGCTTTAATTACCTTTATATTTATAGGAAGAGTGACAGTGAACGCCAAGCAGCAGTTGGTATTCAACTCAATCCAGCCAGACGATGAAAGGCTTTACAGCTGCTGGCAGGGCAACTCCTTGGCTGGGGTAGTTCGGCTGCTTGTCTCGGATGATAGGAAGATGCCCATCAACCATCACCTCATCATCTTCGGCGTCCTCCTTATCCTTAGTACCTTCCTCTACGTCTTTGTCAGGATATACATGAATAGGCAGAGAGCGGCCAGTATTTACTATTGAGCATGAGGAGTTTTGTAATATTTTTATATATGTATTATTTAATTTTAGCTTTCGATTAATTTTCATTACAACTTCATAGTTTCAGACCAACAAGTCTGCAAATATTTGTTTGATCCGAATAATATACATGTTTTACATTGTTTAATACATTCCTTTCTTCACTACTTTAATTTCATTAATGAAGAAATTTTCAAATTAATCTACTTTAGCATAGGTTCGAGTCTGGCTGAGGTGGAAAACATATTTTCTTTTATATCAGTGGTGGATCGGCTCTGCATTCAGCAGACAATCCTGTATGTCACACAACCTCTATAAAGTTAATAACAGACCATTTATTGATTTAGTGGGAAGACAGTGAAGATGCTGACTAATTAAGGATTAATCCTTGTTAGTCATAATGTATTCTTATCAAGTATTGAAACTAAGACCCTTCATGTGTTGTAGCGGTATAGGTTTACAGGGGTAATAGTTATCTAACAAAATTTCTTGGTGCGTTTTGAGATATTTGCAAAAAAATTTTTTTGGGGGTTTTTCGCTTATAAATTTAAAAGCATAGCGAAAAAATCACAGGTATCTTTTGTAAAGTAGGCTGCATTTTCCGCAATTTGAGCTCAACCATAGATCTGTGGTTTTAATAGTTCCCGAGATACGGCACTGCAAATATTGGATTTTGAATTACGTCTGTCGCGCGGGCCAGGCGGATATCAGTTGGCAGACGTGCATTTTTATGCTTTACAATTTACATAATTTTAAATTAGACAAGTTTTATTGAGTGTAAAATAATTCATTATCGAGAGTAAAACGATGCCAGTTTTGAATAGCTTCAGCCTTACAGATCTGACGGATGGCAGCTGACAGAAGTACATTTGTGTTGGTTAATGGCTCTTTGTTTATGATGGTAAAATTATTTCCATCTTTGATTGGCCGCCATTTTGTATTCCGATGGCAATCTTGATGGCTAGTTTATAGCTCTTTTTCAAGAACTTAATTCTTTTAGATAGGTGAAACTTTGTGGAAGAGAAGTCACGTTTTTCTGCCACGGCTCTCGGACTAAAAGGAGTGAATCAGTTTTCTTTTTTTTTTACTTCTCTCTGCCGTGTCTCTAATTCATCTCTACTATACACAAACCTTGTTGTATAGTTGAATTAATATATACTTTTAAAAGCCGCATTATCTATAATTGATAAATGTTATTTGCAATATGAGTTCAGGTATAAAAATCCAGCTTCTAAATATTTTATTTTGCCGACGATAGAACAACATTATTAAATATTAATTCTTAATTGAAAAAAAACCAATAACAATATTAGCCCCGTGGGACGCAATGCTCATAAACATTGTAATAATTAATGGAAGGAAAATGAAAAATTATGATCTGAGCCATTCAATTTCAAGTACTACTTAATTGGAATTATTAACAAAAACAGGTCTTTTTATATTAAGCTTATTTAGTCTGTTGGTTAATATTTTTGTGCTGAGGACACTATAAACACATTGCCAGACGTTTATATATTAAAAATTTATTGTAAACGTTTGTATTAAGGGCTTGATCTGCACATTTGGTATCTTACAATCTGCCACATTTGGTCAATAAATAATAGGAAGGCAGATTTACCATGCCTGCCATGTATGGAACAAAAAGCAAATAAATAAAAGAAGTATAAAAAAAGTGAATAAAATATCTGATGTGGACAACACATGACTTCCTTGTACGCCTATTAAACTATAAATCGGTGGCTCAAAAAGTGATCCTGAATTTGGTTACTAGTTTCCGAAGATCGCAGTATCTCAAAAACAACACTCGGCGTCGCGACATCCATCTATTGACACACACACACACACACACACAAATAGGGAGGAAAACCAGCATTTTACATTTTAACACTTAAAACAAGTAATAAAAATGTTTGATTGAATTGGAAACCAAACTCCGATTGTAACCTTTATTACCGAAACATATGATTTATATATTTTAATTTAAATATAATTTTTGAAAAAAATTATATTCTGTAAATAGGCAATTTCGAGTTGTTAAACTTTAGAAATAATGTAAAATAACAGTTACTCAAGTCTTCACATTCTCCCCAAATCATAAAAAAAAACATTAATTTGTGCTTTCACGAAAAAGCTGAATTGCAATTAATTGTATAATTAACCCCACGAAATAAAAGTACATAATACAGTACTGTGAATTTGATATTTCACTTATCGTTTACACAATAACCTGGTAGGTGAGGTTAAAATTTACATATTTAAATTCATTATTAAAATAATTAGGTACAATTAGTGAGTGACCTTTTTGTTGACTGCAATCAATGGCATTTCGTTTGTTCATTTAATATTGGTTGTTATATGTTGATGTGATTTAATTTAAATATAATTTTTGATGTAAGCTTATTATGACCTTCAAGTAAAGTACCGTTTTCGACTCACCAATTTTAATCAAAATATAGTAAATACATCCACATCAATATAAAAGTCCTTTTTACCAAATTTGAGATACTTTACATTATATTTTAATATAATTTTTGATGAAAGTCTAATATGACCTTCAAGTAAAGTACCGCTTCCGGTTTTCCAATTTAGACCAAAATCTAGTATATTATTTAAAACAATATATAAGTTATAAATACCAAATTTGACAAGTTTTGCAAAGTATTTTAATATAATTTTTGATGGAAATCAATTATGACCTTCAAGTAAAGTACCACTTCCTGTGATTAAGCAGTGACCAAAAAGGGAGGTTCACAACTAGATTTTACATCAATCCTAAATACGAAATTTCAACTTTCTACGGGTTTACCGTTTTTGAGTTATGCGAAATACGAACGAACGTACGTACAGACGACAAGACGAAACTAGGCAAAATGGATTCAGGGATGGTCAAAATGGATATTTCCGTTGAAATCTGAAAACCGAAAATTTTCGCGATTACAATACTTCCTTTACTTCGTACAAAAAAAAACGTTTCATGTATTTCCTGCAAAGCTTGCCAAATGGCGCTTAGGTCTATTCCAAAAAACGACATCGATATGTTCTTATTTTATAATTTATAAAATAAAACATAAAGCCTCAAGTATCTAAAATACCGGCAACCAACTAACCAGTTAAGGCTTCACCAATTAAAGTACTATCAGGACATACACCAAAAATTCAGTATTGTATAGAATATGTGATTGAAGATCTTGGAGTGAGGTGCTGTCTCTGTTTGATGCGTCTTTCTGGACGGTTGATATGAGATGTGCTGTATTTGATCTTCACAGATGTTATTTTTGGAGTATGTCCTGATGATGCCAGAATTGGCGAAACGTTGACTGGTTAGTTGGTTGCCGGCATTTTAGAGACTTGAGGCTTTGTGTTTTGGAATCTTCCAATTTTTCATGGTAATTAGTTATGTCTAATATCTATTTAATAATGAAGCCTAACTCCCTCGTGATAACATTTCAATTTCAGGAAAAAATTATTTGAATCAACTGAAATTTAAGCTATCCCTTACAGTATTTATGTAAATATCTCTTTTAGTTGTGAATTAATTTTATTTTTAATTTTTAAAAGATAAGAATTAACACTTCCACGAAAAAAACACAAAAAAAAAACAGTAAATGCCGAAACAAAATTCACAGTATTGGGGCCTTTTATATATAGATCAGTGAGGGAGTTTATCAAATGGCAGTTATAAAGTTGGAAGCGCATGAAGAATATTTATTTTGACCTTTATTCATTTTTCATCCCGTTTATTATTCCATACACGAGAACGACACGTACGGCTACAAATTTAAATGTAATGGCTGTTGGATATTGTTTATATAAAAATCCTAATCAATATTTTATAAGTATATCACGGTAAAAGGCAAATCATAGAAAAAATGAGGTTTTAAACCCAATCTTTTTTGCACTCTACATATAGTATTAAATTATCATTTAAAATAATGTAACACAATTGGGAAAGCAATAAACAAAGAAACTATATAATATATATATATATATATATATATATATATATATATATATATATATATATATATATATATATCAATATATCAAGTCCTACTGACCCAATAGAATTCATGAAAATAAGCTTAAATATGCGAAATAAAATTGAATTCAACTGATCAGGGCAGAAATTGGTATATTTACAATTAAATATAATATTTAATACGAATAATGAAAACAAAACAAACAGAAAAAAAAATAATAAGGTTACTATAGCAAGATATTTAACTAAGGTTTTAGTCTCTCAAATTAGTCAACATTTCAGTAATTCAAGCATCAAGATTGATACAGATATATATATATATATATATATATATATATATATATGTAATAAACCTTATTTCAGCAGCTTGGTACAGACCAACTAAATTGAGATACCACTCGTAAAAGAAGAGAAACAGATGTGACTTTTTAAAAATAATGAGGAAAAAATTGGCAAATGTTTAGTCTTAACGAATTTAACATTTAGAACACTTCATTTCTCATGCTATTTCCAAGCAAATACTACAGATTCCAACTTTATATAATCAATTGCAATGAAGTCCTTGGCGCAGAGATATTCTCATGTTATTCATGATATTCATCAAAACCCATATTATCTCCTGATCCAAATGGCAGCCTCGCTTAGCCTACGACATACGATTTTGTGGGATTTGCAATTCTGATAAACGTTCTCTCATTACTGTTGTGAAATCGTGGGCGTTGTGTTATCGTGTAACTCGATCCTTTAAATCTCGAAGTATGATTTTATATGCGGAATATATTTTCTTTAATTATTCGCGAAAATCTTTAATTTTATGTGTCACAAAAATCTACTGAGAAAATCATAATATGATTTACTTGCAGCAGTTTTGTTGTTATGCATTACGCAGGAATGGATAACATCACACTTCTGCTAACACCCGTACGGCCTTAAAGGCAGGATTGAGTAGAAAATAAAATAAGTATCACAAAAATCTAGGTTAAGATAAGAGACGAAATTTCGGGCTTGTGGTTTACAAATTGTTTATACTTAAATTCATCTGTATAAGTTAATATGTTATATAATATCTCTTAAGCTTCGAAAAAACTAATGCTATTTTAAAAGTGTCTATAAAAACATGAAATAGAAAAAACACTAAAAAAAAAAAAATTAATGGGGTATGCAGGTTTTTATTTTTTCTATTTTTATTATTCCTTACGACCTTTTTAGTCGTATTTTCCTCCGAAATAATAGTCTACTCCACTGTATCGAAGACAAGAATCGAGGGGTGGGAGAGCATTTTTTATCCGTTTCATTGCCCCTAGAACACGATTATGGAAGTTTCGTAACGTATTTTTGAAACAATAGCGTTTAGAATCCATGCTCCCTAAAGAGCAGCTCTTACCAGTTCATAGTTTGAATCGATCTAAGATACCTCGAAAATGAGGACCCACATTATTTTGCCTAGCCACCTAAAATATTTATTTCAAACGATCTGATTTACTAAAAAAAAAACAAAAAAAAAACGCTTGTATGTTTTTGGCTATAAATGAGATAAAATGTCAACTAAGAGGCCATATTTTAAATGTTATAAACCAGTAAGCCAAAGCAACCTATTTCCTAACCGATTCGACGGTCAATAGTAATTACTGAACAACAAGGTTTTCAATGAACAAAAGATGTATGGTTTGACTTAATTAGCAAGGAATGAAAATATGAAACTAATTATAATAAAAATAATAACACAAACACTTAATCATAATTTATTTAAGTGAGTTTTGAACATATGTAATTTAGAAAAAATAAATAACTCAAACAACTAAAACCCTAACTGAATAAAAATGTTTCCCGAAAAGTATCTAGGAGGATGTTTACTACTCTACTACTAAACCAGATACAAACAAAGCTATATTTTCTCCTGTGACCATATTCTCCTAAAATATGGCCACATATTTCAACGATTTGTGAGCCCATAGAGAGTTTTTTTGGTAGAAGGGGATCTTACCTAACCTGACTTCTAGAAGAAATCTAGTTTTCCAACCTGCTAATGATAATATTGATTTCTATCACTGCCATATTCCATTAGAAAAAAATGAAAATACTTCACGATTACAAACAATTAAATTAAAGAAATCCACACCTTAATTATATTATTTATACAAAGATGGATGCTTTAATTTAATTGATCAAATTAAAATTCTTGAAGACAGTAAAAGTAATTTACATAATACATGTTATATGATTTATTAAAATCTTTGTGCAATTTATAAATACCATGCATAATTTATTAAACATAAAGAATAACTCAAACGACTAAAACTACGAAGTGAAGTGTAATACAACCTCGTGAAGAGCTCAACCCACTTTAGAGACAGTTTAAATTGAAATAAATTCAAACAGCCAGAAAAAAATAAGCATTCTCTCCTCTGGTTGCTGAAATTTAAATGGATATTTTAAATAATAGCGAATGAATAAGTAAGCAATTATATAACACTTCTTTTTCCACTTAATATTTGTCATAATTAAATCTGACCGAAAATTTGATTGGAGAATTCGGGAGAAAAAAGCTAAATCACGATTTAAAAAAAATAAATAAAAAAAAAAATTGCTAAAAAGTAAACAGAAAAATACAGCTTCCGATGATACGGAGCAAAAGTGATTTAAAAAAAGAGAAAAAGATAAATAAATAAACCAGAAGCTTCATTTATGACGGTGAATATACCAGACTAATAAGAAAATGACAGTTACCGACAGATTTATTCTTTAAATAGGATAATCAACAACATAAGAAAATTTCCTAAATAAAAAAAATATAAACCATCTCTTTGATATCTGCAACTTTGATTTTGAATTATTGGAATTAAAAAAAAAAAACGGTTCAATAATTAAGTGTTAACTTAAATTATTCTCGCTTAGTTGTTAACATTGTCGTAGAACAAAATTTTATGTAGGTAATGACTCTTTTCACATATACCAGTGTTCGGTAAAAGTGTTTTTAGAAACCTATTTTAAATTTTGGCTATGCGGATATCAGTTCAAGGAATGGTATTAGAGTTGTTTTTCTGTCACATTTATAAAAAAAAGCTAGTATATGGCTTAAAAATTATGCAATTTTAATTGTTATAAAGTAAGTCGTCAGGAAATTACTGATGATGAGGAGGAGGAAGACAAAACTTACCATACGTGATGGTTTAGTTATGAAATTATAGAGAAGGTTAAATGAGCTACGAAAGTTAAACATATAGAAAAAAAAATAGAGGTAGAAAAAAAAACTCACAGAATCTGTTTAAAACCAATTTATGTATTTAATTGTTTTAATTTAGTTAAAATAAATTGTTTATGTATTATCTCATAATTATAAAAAACGTTAATGTTGCAATACTTCGTATCTGTATACCAAAATGAACCCTACTATATTAAAAACAATATATAAAATAAACAAACATTGAATACTTTTACACTAGCCATATATTTAAATACTTTTTTGTTCCGGAGTAGGTGCAAATTTTTCATAGAGATGTCAGGAAAGATCTTTTGAAAAATACCTTGCATGTATCAAGATAATAAAGTATATAAATTAATAGGAAATTGTCTCTTCGCCGGCTTATGTAGCAGTGACATTATACCGGAGATGAAACGGATCATTTTCATCGGAATAAATTCAAATGGAAGGGGCTCCGAAGAGTGACTCATTAGCATATGCATTTTCTAAACAACAGCTCCATTTACATAGTCAATTATCGTGTTAATCCTGACTAATTAAGTTACTGAAATTCGAGAGAACTGATTCGAGTGATGAGTGAAGAGTGAAGAAATAATGCTTCTATATGGAATTTTGGGCGGTATTTTTCAATACGAAAATTATATCGATGGTCTGCCCACAGATGGAAGTGCAAATATTATAGTTTCGAGTAAAATAAACTTATTATTTTTTTTAGTATCCTGTAATTCTTTATTAATTTCCTCTATATTTGGCCATTTTGATGAATTTATAAAACTAGTTGCAAATTGATATTTACTATAAGATTACACGTACTTACATCGGTGAAGTTGGGTATCGATATATGTATATGAACTATTCGAAATAAAGCAGAGATAAGCTATTGTATCATATTCATCGTTATAAATAAGAGCGGAATGAAGTTTCATATCACAATGTATTGCTTATCGTTGATAGCGGTAAATCTTATTTATATTCGGATTGTTACATATTTTATTACTCTTTTAGCATATAAAGGTTACTTATAGTCGGAAAATATGATCAGAATAAAGAAAATATGATAAAAAAGTCAAAATCAGCAGAATTTAACTTATGACGGCTCACCTCTAACGTACAGATGTAGACCTGCAAATCGTGTAGTAATAAAATTATATAGTATATCCCCGATTCAATTATAATTTTCAGACTAAGATAAACAAAAAAGTAGTTGAAATATTAATAATTAAATAAATAAATAATATGCGAAATGTGCTATCTGCATTATTGGGAGCTTATCTTATTTTGTCCTCGCAATGCCTGAATTGATGAAAAGTTGACCGCTTCATTTATTTACTGGATTAATTAATTAATTAATTAAATTAAGGGACTAGAGGCTTTGTTTTAGACATATTCTAGCAATAATTTTTGACCTTTTATCAGAACAGGAGGGGAGTTGATTTTTTTAGTTAATATAAATAAATCTGAGCCTGAAGGGGTTGCGGAGAGCAAAAAAAAAATTTAAAACAAATTTTATATTTTTTTTATGGAAGTAGAACTTTTTCTGTTTTTTTCTTGTACATAATATGCATATTTTATATGATAGTTTAATTATACAAAAACTAAAAACTTTGTTATTGTTTTGGTTTTTCCGACAGTTTATATTTTTAGAAAATAAGGAGCAGTTTCTTTTAAAGTAATTGTCTGAATTAGTTGAAAGTTTTACATAGTCATGTAACTATATTAGCACATAAAAGAGCGTTTTTATTTAAAAAATAATTGTATGTACCTACATACTTGTAAATACGTTAAAAACTTTAAACTATGCACGACTTAATAAAAAAAAATTTTTTTTATACAGAACGTTTAAATATAGGTCTTTATATTAAAAAAAAACTCAGGATATGTACGTAGAGTCAATATAACTCGAAAAAAAATTAAAAGTATTTGGTCAAATGGATTTTGAAAAATTATCGCTATATTTACATGTAGTATAATACGAATTCCACCTCCCCTTAACATCCCATAACGAAACAACTGACTTTTTTTTTTTTACAAATTTGGCAGTTATGGTAGTTAGGAGGTTGGAAAAACATGATTTTTGGCACACTCAATTTCGGTTTCCTCAATGAGTACATTTTTTTGTTTTTTTCAGGAGGCTGAGTGAAGTCATTAAAATTTGAAACGTATGGTCAAATTGTAATGGCACACTTTCATCCAGAACGTTTCATTTATTTGCGAAACGCATTGAAAATTTTGCCATTCTTAACCACCCTAGACGCTTCAGGTATACCAAGTTGCACAGCGCTTTTAACACTGTTAGATTTAGATAATTTTAAAAAAAATTATTCCAAATTATACAATTTTAATAATAAATCTTCTGGTTTCGAAACCTGATATCTTTCAGATATTATTTATAAAACGTTCAAAATGTTAATTCAGTGTTGAGTGAAACAGAACTATTTTATTTTAGAGTTAGAAAATTGTAGTCGTCAACAAACGGATAGGTTATTCTTGCAATAACATAGAATCGAATGAAAACATCAATAGAACATTTCACAAACAAATATTTCAAATTAAAACTTTTTCATGGAACCCATCAATCCCATGAAATAACCATTTCAACCAGATGAGCTTTTTCAAGCTTGAAATGGACGTATGCGGAAAAAAAGAATAGTAAATACATCAATTTGGTTTTTAAAAAATATTTGTTTTTCAGTTCAGACATAAATGTATGATTATCGTCATTGGGGAGTGGTTACGGGGTCAACACCCAACAAGCAGTACTAATATGTTTTTTGGAAAGGATTATATCCGGAAGAAAGCATACAATGGTACCATGTCATGGAAGACTCTTAAGGATTAACGAGTAACGTAAATAGAACAAAGAAGTAGCCGCTACGGCCTATAAAGAATGTCCCAGATATGATGCCCTTCCATTTAAATTCTAGAATGTTTAAAATATCAGAATGAAATTTTGGGGATCCTAGTTGGGTAATATGAAGAAATTTTGAATTGTCGAATTTGTAATCTTCCGTGGTTTGTAATCCTCCAGCGATTCCAACTCTGGAACTCCCGATGTGATGGAGTAATTTGTTTTAAAGGATTCTGATAGGAAATAAAATTGTATGACGAATTAATATCGGACACTACTGTACGTTGGTAAGATGTACCCTGAACGCGTTAATCGCAAAAAACGGTTCCAAATTTCTTAGGAAGGGAAGAATTTTTTTTTTAGAAATCTATTTAAGTAATTGTTGTAAACTTTGAAATGAGTCCACTTTCATCCCAGAAAGCTAACAAAAAAAATTAACACGGTTAGCTATTCTCTTATTTATTCTTGGCGCTCTGATACTTAGTGTTCTGGAATGAAAGTAGACTCATTTAAAAGTAATTTCACATATAAAAATAAATGAAGGCTGTTACTATTTCAACAAGTTCATTTACCTAGATGCAAATTTTCGGCCACTAAGCCATCCTTAGGCATCTTTCAAAAAGTGTTAAAACGGATATAACGCCATAATTAAATCCAATCTGGACCAAGTCCAATTATACAGAGTCAAACTTTAAAAAATAAATTAAAAATTAGAGAGCCATGTCATCATCGCTGTCATCACAGGTGAAACTCCATCAGGTGAAAAATTTTCAACTTGATGAAATAGTAATAGCCTCCATCTATTTTAAAAAATAAAAGCATTCACCTTAAATCAACAAACATATAGTTATTTTACTTCTATGCAATGTTTAATTGAATAGTATTCTAAAAAAAAAAAAAAAAAAAAAAAAAAAAATGCTTACCTTCAGAGAACTTTGGAAGTTTGTAAAAACCGTTTTTGCCGATTAGCGTCCTAGGCATGCAGCAGATTAAAAAAGTGCCCCATATGAATTCGTTTTAATATTTCATTATCAGAATCCGTATAAAAATTACCCCATCCCATTGACAATTCCAGAGTTAGAACCGCTGGAGGAATACTCCGGTAAGTTACAAATTCGACTACAGATTACCCTATATAGAACTCCCAAATTGCATTATGATATTCAAAACATTTAATGGGGTGACAGGGTTTTTTTTTTACCGCTTATATCTTTGTAATCCTAGATTTTTGAGAAAAACT
Source organism: Rhaphigaster nebulosa (assembly GCA_948150685.1). Taxonomy (NCBI): domain Eukaryota; kingdom Metazoa; phylum Arthropoda; class Insecta; order Hemiptera; family Pentatomidae; genus Rhaphigaster; species Rhaphigaster nebulosa. The sequence continues at coordinate 62,521,509 of OX411311.1, forward strand.
TATAGTATAAAACTTGTAGATGACATAGTAGGATCAAACTACAACTTTGATACCTGCCTATAGTCTTATTTCATGACCATAGGCTCTGGCAATACGGTCCGCCAAAGTTTTGCAAAATTTTGAAAAATAACAAAAATCATTGTCTATTACAGGCTCTTTACGTTTACTAGTTGCAAATATAAAGTTATTTAAAAAAACAATTCTTTCCTCCAAAACAGAAATCACCATTATTGAATTTATTTTGACAAATGTCATGAAAACTGCTCTTCCTATAAAGACAATCATTATAAACTACTTTATGGTTCATTTAATCAGCTCCAATGTGAGCGGTAATAGCAATCTGTACGTTTAATAGTTACCTAAATAAACTTTTTCAAAAAAACAAATTAAAAAAAAATAAAACAAAGAGAAATCATCATTTTGTAACTTTATTTTAGCACATATCATGGAAGTTGTTCTTCCTACATAGATACTCATAATAAACTTCTTCCTGATGCACTTAATTAGCTCCGATTTGAGTGGTAATAGACATCCTATGTGTATAATAGTTCTTAAGATGTTTTAATTTTCTGTAAAAATCTCATTAAAATACATTGTTTATTATCAATACTACGAATATTATTAAGTAGTTTTATAAAATTTTATAAAAAGAGAATTTTATTTGTCATACCCAAATAAAGTATGCCGTTTTGCATATTATTTATAAATTAAATTTTATTTTAGTAATTAATTTATTAAAATACATCCCAGGTCACAGGAAAAAAATAAATAAAAGTTTTGCAATAATTTATTGTAATTATTTTTGCTGGAAACGATGGTAGTTTGAAGAGTGAGAATTTCACATTTCAAAATTTTTTACAAAATTGTAGGCGAATTCCAGCGTATTCTGAAAGAGACCTCAACTTACTTAACGTTAAGCTTGTTAAACAAGAAAGTTTTCCTAAAAGGGAGGAATCTGCAGTCCAGTCGAAGGCTGATAAAGATAATCGCGTATAATCAATGGTTATAAGAATAACAGAACTTGGAGTAATTTTGGCGTTCGAAAGTCTCTTTAAAATGAATTAAATAAAAACAAATCCTATCAATTTTTTTTAAAGTTTTATATAGTATACGATGTTGCAAATGGGAATTACCTAACTTAAGTAGTTTTATAGTTATAGCTTCTAATTCAACAAAAATACGACAAATAATATAATAAAATTTAAAAGAAACAGACAATTTTAATTTACTCCTCTCTTGTTTGGAATTGGTCCAGTGCCTAAATGAACACTTTTTTGTTAGAAATGAGGTGTGAAATCACCTCCTTGCCTATTATGGCCATAATAATATCCATAATATATATACATAAATATTATTATTATTTGGAAATATTAAACCAAAGCGTATAATTTGCAATTGGTGGTGACTTGATTTAAGTGCATCAAATGTGATAAACCAATCTTTCTGGAATCCTCAAGAAAAAAATACATTCAGTGCTATAAATTAATACGTAAACAAATTCGTGTAACCATTTAATTACTGAATTAAAAAAAAAAATCATTTTAATGTACGCTGATTTTATTATTTAAATAAAATACTATGTATTTTTCAAAAAACATGTATTTAAAACCTCAAAAATATTCTTGACAATCCTATCTAGGTCTTGCAGACCACCAAATTACAGCCTTTCAAAAAAGGTTTACGAATAACCTGTTAAATACATGTTTCTATGTATTTTTTAGCGCTGAGATTCGCAAATGATCTTCATTTTTTCCCATCACGTCAGAATTTTTCGCAATCTGGAAATAAATCTTTTATATATATATATATATATATATATATATATATATATATATATATATATATATATATATATATATATATATATATATGACATTATAGTTATATATGGCAAGTATGGAAGAAAATCCTTTTCTTTGTATCTGAACCAGGAGTTTTAGGTGTCAGGTGCTAGATGTTACTTCTTCCTAAGCCACGAACCGAGAAATTCTGAGTTTTTTCCGGCCAGATCAAGTCTTTGACCAAATCGCTTAGCTCTAACTGTGAAAAAAACTATAAGATCGCGTAGAATGGACCAAAAAAAAAAGAATAAAAACGTTTTGAGTCTATTTTGAAGTCTCATATTTCTGCAATTTTTTTTACTTTTGAAACATTCTGAAATTTACGTTTGCAAAAAAATGTATAATGAGTCATTTTCGGATTCATCGCTGAAAAATACATGACAATCAGTAATCAAAAACCAAAAAACACAAAAATCGCAGGCTTGTGATATCAGATATACAGATAACTTATTTATATACAGATAAATTTTGATATAGACTAATTAATCAAAATCCCCAATCATAATTTTCTTCGGATTTCACATTCCTAAAACGAATTATTCAGAATAATTGCTTTTATTAAACACATCGACAATATCAAGAAGAAATTGAACCCCTAACATTGGTCGAAGGCTGCAATCCTCTCCCTCCCCCCTCCAATACAAGCTAGAGACATAGCGCTGTGTTGCCCCCTCCACTCCGAAACACGGCCTAATTATCCACGGTGGGCCATTGTGAAGCCTGCAGAGAAAACGAGATGGTATTACCCGTCTGGCACAGGTGCTCTGTTTCTGTTCTCCATCTCCTGCAAATCCATGGAATCCAATTCTAAAAATCTTAATTTCATCCGGAAATTGTATTGCTTATTTTAAATTCTGAGTATTCCTTTTATTTGGTTTAACTTTTCAGTTTTATAATGTTATCTAAAGTATGTTATTAGATCAGTTAATGCGTCAAATAATTGTGGGACTCATTTAAGAGAGAAATATTTTATTTCCCTTATGTTTTATATTTTATGCCCTAAGTAAGAACGCAATTAATCCTCTAAACGTAATATCAAGTTCGGCACAAAAAAAATCATATATTCTTATTGATTTAAGTTCTTCTCTTATTATAGACCGTTTTCTATAAATCTTAGCTGTATCTTATTGTAACACTAATATTCAGTATTACTGTATATTGACTTCGGATACAATTGCTTCAAATTTACATTTATTATACTTCTGGTAGGTATAAATTTTTGATCCAATTTGATCATTTTTCTTTTAGAAAACTATATATATATATATATATATATATATATATAGTATATCATATATATATATATATATATATATATATATATATATATATATATATATATATATACAGGTATACATGTGTGTGTATTTTATTTTTGTTATTATCTCACTTTATCAAACAATTGTATTGTTATTCTCAACACCAATTTGATTAAAAGAAAAAAAGCAAATTTATATTAAAAGAAAACGATATGAATTGTTTTTGTGATGATGATGAAGATGATAATAGTCATAATAAAAAATAATGGAGAACTATTATTATGATATTCGAAGTGTTTTCATTGTATATATTTATTTCTGAATAGAAATTCTCAATTGAATTCTGATTTTTGTCACAAAACAACATAGATTGGCCACACTTTGTTCCTTGTATCTGGCCTGGGATGGTTGACTTTAATTTTGAGGCGGATGAGTAATTTTTTTTTTTACATAAATGAAACCAGCGTTAGTATTCCTCTTTACTGAATATACAAACATGGTTTAATGATTATAAAACAAGCATACATTGTACAATAAATCAGTTGCATAGTAATTTTATAAAAATAAAATAAAATTTAATGATGCAACATAATTTTCAATCAATAATATGTTATTATTTAAACATGTTCCGGAAAAATTAATTCTCCAGAACATTAATTTTAGTTCTACATTTCGAAACGAAACACTACTTCTTTCATCCTGGAACTACTCCTTTATCCTCAGGGATTTCTCAGCCCCTAACCGTAGTATATTGCAAAGCATGGTCTTCTTTAACACAGTATTGTGAACAGTTATTGAGATTAAATTTCTTGCGTTTATAAATTTAAAAATCCGAGACCAATTCTGTATTTATTACTTGAATTTCAGATCATTCTGCAGTTATAGATTTTATGGCGTTAAATTTTTAATCTCTCGAAAATATTACAATTCATGGGATGACTAAAAGCATTTATTTTTTTTTCTATGAACTGGTGTAATTGCAGGATTTTGTTACTGTAAAAATAATATTTATTTTTAAATTTTTGGAAAAAATCTATGAATAAATAATAAAAATCAAGCTCTAGAAAATAATCGACAGATTCAGAATAAAAGTCTACCTTAAGAAAGCTTGGATCACTGGCTAAAGTTATGCAGATGGCAAGATATTATTTTTGAGGAAACCTATGATATTATAAAATGAATAATTAGGTAGAATTGGGTAAAGTCTGGACATTTTTTTTGTTTTTTCATATAATTTGTACGTTTTTAATTAAAAATGTAAATTTATTCCTAATTTTTTAGCTTTAACTATTCACCTTCTTGTTGGTTGAATATTTTGGATTAAATCAGAACAGTTTGGCAGAAATAAATAAAAATACAAGTGCGGATTAACTGGAGTACTCCTTCGGGTGATGTGGTGTCCATATAAAATGCCTAAGCATATTTTATTATTATTGTGAATATCATACAGAGTTTACATATAAATACAGAATATTATATTACATATATATAGAATGTTGGAGAATTTCCATAGAATTTGCTGATAAAATAAATGCTTTGATGTTAGGCTATTAAATAACCGTATTCTAATGCTGTTTATTATAACTTTGATAAACATTTTCAGTGTGTGCGAGTTCATTATTAGTACAAATTGAAACAATATTCATTGGAAAAGTATATTGTTTACATAATATTTGTTAAACAATTACACGTACGTAAGCCCATTTGGACCTACGCCTTCACAGATACGGGAAAGACAAAAAGACCTTAAGAAAGCTTAATACGCAAACTTAATGATTTTCAATCCAAAAGGCTTAGGACAATAAACAAAGATGGATCGTACGCCAGCAAAATTACTTTAAATTACTTTGCCAACAGCCAACGAACTCAAACGATTTCAAGATCAACTACAAAGACATACCTACTTATCCATACCAGGCATAGGCACATTCATGCCCGACAATATCCTCTCTAGAAGGCTAAAAAAGTGCAGAATGAGGGATATCCTAGATGAAATAGAAACATAACGATCAATACAGGTAGATATGCTTCATGTATTACTCTCTAAGTCTCTCACACTGTATTATTGAATTTTTATTCTTATACTATCGAATTCGTAAATCGTCTGTATTTAATTGACCTTGTGAGTAAATAAGAGAAATTATAAGCAAAAAAAAAAAAGACGAAGATTATCTGAGATCGCCAGGTGGTTAGAAGGTAGATTATATCTTTTTGAGTTTTAAGGCAAAAGGATTCGGTAAATAAGAAAAACTATTATTTCTGGAAAAAATTAGCGGTGTGAATATGATAAATCGTCATTATTATTTTACACAATACAATAGTATAATATGATTCGAAGGATAGGTTTGGTTTTAAACAGAGCAACAAGACTTTTTTTTTAAACAAATTTATTTTATAGGGAAGTATCATCTCCCTAATGATGGAAATTCATCTCCAAATGTTTGTTTTCATAATCCCAATTTTAAAAATAGGCTTGTAATTTAATGTCAAGATCAATCTCCTTTTATTGCATTTTGGATAAATTTTAAGATTATTCTGATTAATTATTTTGTTTTAATCTAATCAATTTTTCATATCTATCAACAACTAACGGATTTAAGGGGATTGATTTTGGGCTGAAGGTACCCCCAAAACAAAAAATCAATTTTTTTTTTTAAATATTGGTCTATTTTTGTTTCTATGAATAATATGAGCCAAACCATTAAACAATCACGATGTTTTATTTTTAAATCATACCACGTGACAAAAATAGCTTTGCTAACGTAGGACGACAATTAAATTTTAATTTTCGTGTCTTAACATTCAAGTTAAATATTTGCGATAATTTTGCATCTAATGCCCGTCTTTACTTTTCTCACACGAGACGCCGCACCATGAATGTAAACACATTGCAGTAATTAAACTGAAACGGCTTATTCAACTTTTTCTACACAACACCTTGGTTAAAATTATATCACTACTATATATTATTACGGTAGTATAGATCCCTTTTCCGGCTCTCAGGAGCGATGGATTTTGATGAATGAGGTATCAAAAGAAAAGGAATTTCACGGAGAAGTGACGAATCTTGATTTCGTTTCTTAAAGTCTTACAAGGGCTTAAATAAAAGTGATGAAAAAACTGGAAGGTTTCAAAACTTTGATGACTGAGAGTCGGCGGATCGAGACGGGATAAGTTGGGTTTTAAAGATTTTGACGCGGGCATCAAGATCATATACGCTCCTATGGAGCGTATTGGTCCAGCGTTTCAAAGCTTAAAAACCTACCGTTTTTGAGATAATGCACGATATAGGTCCGCACCGGTCTTACGCCATCTTGCGTACGTGCCGTTGTCATGGCAACTTTATATCAATTTGAGTCTGTTTACAAATACTTTTAATGAGTGGGAAATTATATACTGTTTCCCATGTCTAATCCTAACTGTTAAATATGAATACTACACATAGAAAACGGTGTAGCTGAAGCTTATCGCCTTACTGTTAAACTTAAGAGATATTTTCCAGTGGGGTAAGCTAATTACTTATTAAGTATGAACTGTAACTTCAACATAGTCATTACAAACTATGTAGCTTCACCAAATGTGTGTGTTAAATAAAATTTTTTGGTAATATTATATTGTTTCCCTAATATCGCTTACACCTCGAATGTATTAGGGATTAGAACAAGCATTGGTATCTAATGCGAGAGTTCTGGCCAGGTTATACTAGTCAATTTTTATTAGTACGAATAATGAAGGATTAAAATTGAGAGCATGACATCTATAAAAACTACATACCTCAGCTATTAAATTTAAGCATTTGTGAAGAAAAAATATAAAAATTTTCTCTATAAAAACATTATTGTTGTAATTACCGTTCCTTAAGAAAAATAATATTAAATAAATAAAAACTTAATTTTTAATAATCTAAGTTCACTGCTTCAAATGGTTTAAAAAACGCAATTTTGATCAGTGGCCTTCAAACATTCCAAGGGGAGAACGCCCTGTTGCTATGAGGGATCTCTATTCATTATCCCCTCCTCCAAAAATTAAATTCTGGATCCGCTACTGCTGCCAAACATGGTGATAGGGCTCACCTCTATATTGGCACTATTCAGGCACTATTCACTCACTATTCGTTATTTATTTACTCTATATTGGTGAATTAATTTTTTTCTTAATTATTTCATCACTTTTTTTAAAATAAATCAGTTGATTAGGTATAGGACCAACAAAAGGGGAAGAAATGAACAATATCCTTCTCTATAGAACTTTTTACGTATGCAATTGCATTTTTCAGATATTTACTACATTTACAAGATTTATAAATAATTATTATTTGAAAAAAAAATTAAGTTACCAATATACTATTTTTTTATATATGCGAAATTTATCGTGTGTAAACACACATTATAAATGGCATTTAAGATAACTTGAAGCATATTTTAGGCTTACGTCTAAATAATCACAATACTAAATAATTAATAAGTAATTTTTAAGTGTAATTTACCAGATATACGAATTAGCAATAACATCTTTAGCAGCAAATGAAAATTGGGCCAAATAACACCATTTCTTATTATCTTAAAACAAAAAAAATCTTCAAGCAGCAAACTTAATACTGGCTCTTTCATAAAAGGAAACACAATACCAGGCTAGAGTTCCTTTCAAGGGGCCATAGATAGTGGAATGGTCCTATTGAAAGGAGACTAGAAAGTTTCTTTGAAGATGGAAACTGCACTGTCAGGAAATGTTGACCTAGGACGAGTTTCTACTTCGGCTGTAGGCAAAGGACTAAGGGCACTTTGGTAAATGGACCATCTTTAAATCCTTCCTCCGGCTACGTGTGCCCCGGGGATCCTTCTTTTAAATTAATTAGAGAATTCTCGGTGGAAAACACTTAGGATAATTGAAATTTTGCTCCTTTTAAATTTTATTAAAACGTCGTGAGGAGGAAGGGCCTCCCTGCTGTGATGTAATGAGCTACTAATGGATGTCTTCCGTAAAATAATAAATGGCTGAAAAAAAACAATAACAAACTGCACCTTGTTAATCGAAGTGTTCCTTTATTTCGTCCAGCTCAAACCCACACAGCATACTTATCAAAACACTACTGATAGCATATAACATGAAGAAAAAAAATTACTTTAAATTATGTATTAAGAGTAAATTATATATAGAATTAATTATATATAAATAAAAGATTAAAATAAATAAATTAAAATAACCGAGTACATGTATTTTTTAAAAGATTATCTCTTAAGCCCCTCAAATTAAAGTTAACTTAAAATTATGAAATAAAGTGTTAATTAAAGTGATGACCATTTCCCAAATTCATGACTAAAACAGATAACAGATATATTTCGATTTATAAACAAGTTATTATTTTTTTCAGAGCACCTATAGAATAAAAACATCATAGATCTTTTAAAAAATGCAATCTTCCGTCCAGTCTATAGCGTCTAAAGATATCGTCTCTACCTTGTCCAACTTTCGAAGATGCAAAAATACGGTTTTCATATTCGTCACTTTGAAGCTAAACTAGTTCTAAAGTAGTGCCACTAACATTGTGGCACTGTCTTGAATGCCTAACCTCCAAATGACACAAGGAGTAAACCATTGAGGATTAGGCATTAAAGATTATGCAACAATGCATGCCTTAACTGGAGCGTTTCAAAGCCACAAATATGAAACCCGCATTTTGGCATATTGGACAGTTGGACATGGTAGGGACGATATATTGCTAAATATCTTATTTGTATATATTATCTTATAATTTAATTGATGAGTTAATGTATTCATATAAAATATTCCTTTTATTTTATTTGTAATCTTTATTTCTATAATTCGTAATTTTAATTATGTTCATGTTTACAGGAACCCTATGAATTATTCCAATTTTAAGTCCAAAATATGTTCAATTTGTTTCACATCTTGTTTTATTTATGTTTGTTCAACTTTATTATGCAAAATTTTCATATAATTTAAAATGAGCTGTATAACCATAGGTAAAAATGGATGCTTAATACTATATAAACAGATTTTATTTCTAATTGTTTGGTTCAAAACCGACTAGATCAAACTGATGTTTAGCTATGACTATATTTAAAAAAAAAAAAAAAATTCAAACTATCACAAAATAAAATAAGATGTTTTTTTGCAGAAAATTGAGTATAGAATCTGTTTCCCTCCCCAAGTCATTTTGAATAAGATTAATTGTGTGCTCGTAATATAATTATTACTGTTATTGTCATTATTTTGGAGTTAGAGAAGAACAGTTCAAAGAACCTTCAGCTGCAGAGAAACAATTTCTACCTGTGACTAAATCTGGTAATATAAAATCAATAATACAAAAAAGTAATTGACATTATCCATAAATGTCAATGATATTATATTTAGAAAGCATAACTATTCTATTGGGGAATCCCTCAAAAAAAAAAAAAAACACCTTGATTTATAAAATCGGAAAAATAAAAGAAATCGGTAAGGGAACAGAAGGCGAAACATTTTCCTACAAGAAGACAATGACCTGGAATAAAAACGGCACAAGGCAAACATCTGCCGAATATTGTAGGTAGCAGGTTTTCATTGGATTCCTTTTCTTTTATCTCACATATTTGTTTCTCTTCGTTTTCCTTTATCATTACGGTATATGTATTTACAATATGCTATACATAAATAAATAACATTTTTGTTTTATTTATACTAAAATATAAAGCTGAAGAGTTTGTTTGTTTGAACAAATTTGAATTTCGGAAAATTCTTATGCGTTTGATAAACCGTTTATTAGGGAATGTTTTAGGCTTTATATCATCGCGATTTGACCCACAGGAACGGGACAGTAGCCATAAATAAATTTCTAAGAAAAAAGGTGTCCAAGCTACGTACATGTTGTTGTCATGACTACCTCACATCGGTGAAAGCAAGTTGACTACACAAACTTTTTAATGAATGTGAAAATTGTGCGTGAAAACGTTATTTTGTAAATAAAATGGGGGGTATGGAAAACAAAATGTGAAAGCATGATTCTTATTTATGCAAAACTTTATTGCCGTTTATAAAAAAATTATAATATACTATAGTTATATCACAGTTTGTTTTTGTAAAGGTGGTCTTATATTTTAGAGATTAATCGAAATTTAACGCGGGGCACGGCTAGAGTATTTATAAAATTTTAAAGTCAATCGAAATTGATTCACATTACTTGTGATGTAAGCAAAAGAAATTCAAATAAACAGGGTACACATTACAAAACTGAACATAGTTCGACTACCATATCTTTTAAGGTATTTAATTCTCAATCGCCATCCAAGTTGCCTAAATAGGTGTTTGAAGCTGAATTGTATTGCATATGATCGGTGCTGAAATACACGATATAAATTCAGAGGCACACCCAGCTTCTATAAAGTTGCTATCTGGCAAATCATTGAGTGAAAAGAAACTAAAATGTTTGTATAAAGTATAAACACGTTGAAAGAGCTAATATTAATGTATCTCTCTGAATGATTTTATTTATTATATAAAATAAAAAATAGGTAATCGTTTTTATTTATTAGTTCATTCAAGCGGTATAGAGACCTTTAAAAAATATTGTGGATATAGAAGCAAGCGGATAATATAAATAAAAAAGGTGGCAACAATGCACTTCGGTAGATCCCTAAAGAAGGCAAAAACGGATGGTTATATATTGGATAGTTATATATTGAATGGTTATATATTGGATGGTTATATATTGGATGGTTAATATATTATATAATTATATTGAAAGATTACCACAATTTCAATTATTCGCTGTATGATCATTCTAGCTGGAACTAGAATCCTTTCTTTTCTTTCTTTTTTTATTTTCACTGAGAGCAGTTCTATTTTAAGAGTAGCCCCGTTGTGGACAATATATGTGGCCTGCAGTGGGCAAACGACCCACCGGGCCAAACTTCTTAAACTCGCTCAACTTAAAAGCCTTCGCAAGGTGTTTTAGGAGAACACGGTAGTTAAGGACTTTTCACACGAAGGTTCTCCTCTGGCCCAGTTCTACTTTTCCATCGCTCCGATTGGACATGGAAGGAAATCTCAGCAGCGAACCGCCAAGTGAGTATTGGCAAGATTCGTTCCTAACTGAATGTCTTAGGATTAGAGAGCGGTTTTTACAATAAATAATTTTGTTGCTCGACGTTTCTTAACACTTTTCTTGGCTGAGTATCCCCTGGGATACCATCACTTTAGAGGCTATTTTCTTTAACGCCGATTATATGATTATCGATTTTATACCTAAAGTACAAGGCTGACCAGTGGGGAAGGTTTATTTTTGTTTTTCTGTTAAAACAACTGTTAAACAACAGTTTTAGTAGATTTCCAAGTGAAGTACCAACAATGACATCATAGCTAAGGACGGCAAGATTTTACTGTTTTTTATTTAGTTTAAATGCATGTCTTCGGGTTTAAAAAAACAGAATTGTTCCCTCAACACATAAAACAGTTGTTTATATAAGTAATCTTATTCCATCGTTTAAGAAGAATATAAGTATAAGTATTTTCTCTCACATTATGCCAAGATAAAGTTGATTTTTCTGATTTTATTCCATTGGTTTTTCTATTTAAATTTCACGATATTTATAAAATTATAATTTCAATATTATTTATAAACAAATATTATATATATTTACATAAATAAATATCCTCCTGTTTTAGAGAGAAGGATAGCATGATTTCACCTCTACTGCGAAATATTTTTTGCTGAATGAACACAACAAAGCAATGCTTCTCAAACTTATCGTGAAAATGAAACAAAAAAAAACCAACGGAAAAAAATCTGAAAAATCAACTTCATCTCGGCATATTATGAGAGAAGATACTTACACTTATATTCTTTAGGAAGAATATAAATATAAGTATCTTCTCTCATATTATGTCGAAATAAAGTTGATTTTTCTGATTTTTTTCCATCGGTTCTTTCTGTTTCAATTTCACGATAAGGTTCACTCTGAGTTTGGATAAACATATTTTCATTTAAAAGACGTTTTTTTATAAGTAATTATTAATGTAATAATAAATAAATATACCCTTAAATATATGTATAAATATATTTAGGGGTATATTTATTTATTATTACATTAATAATTACTTATAAAAAACCTCTTTTAAATAAAAATGTGTTTATCCAAACTCAGAGTGCAACCTTATTTTGGCGAAGTATCCTCCTCGAAATATTATGTAATATTTTCCTGTAATTTGTATTTTCCAAAATGTTTTTCATTTTTATATCAATTTTGATATAAAATATCGTTAATAATACCGTTGCATTCGTTAAATCTTATTTATTTTATTTATAAAATGATATGAATATAGACATTTTTTTTTCACTACAGAACAAATGTTGCCTAGAAAAGGATAATGTTATTGTATTGTTTCATGCTTCACTTATCCCCACAAAACAAATCCACCAATGGGTGTGGGTGTCTGTCAGACAACCATAATAAAAAAATAAAATCGAAAATAACAGGGGCTCATTACTTGGTAAGGAACTTTTTTTTTTCGATCATCGGTTAAGTAAGCTGATTATATATTTATGATAATTCACATTCAACTACAGATTCAGGATACGCAAATTAAACTATATGGTACTACATTTATTCAAACCTTATACCAGAGAAAACATTAAATATATAAACCACAAAGCAAAAAAGCAAAAGGAATAGATACGAAGTAGCTATCGCCGGATAATAATCTGTACTATACCGGATAAGCAGTGCTCTACTGTAATAGATTTAATTTTTTTTTCAGCTCTAAATAATCCTGTATTATTCACAACTATTTAATTGTTGAACCTCTTAGAAATCCGCTGTAATTTAATTTTCAACAATTGTTTTGATGCTATCAGTTTCCATAGTGAAACTTACATTTCAGGTAATTATTTCTTAAAATAAATGAAAATCACTGTTAATAGAGTGAATGGACACTGAATGCCAGTGATCCAATACAGTTACAACACGTAGTGGGGATAATCGAATATATCCAGTTAAGTTGGGGAATGCTTTAAGATCAGGGGGACGCTGCTTCGTCCAATTTAGTCGAATCCGGGCTTAGCTAGAAGCCTAATAGCTTAGTGTATGGGCTATAGCTAATTCCAAGGATATACTAATTACTAAGGGCTAAGGACGAAGGTCCTTTCTGGACCAGTTATAAACCACGTCAGCCTGCCAGTCTGTTTCAATAAAACTGCTCGAAAGGATTTTTTAAGAAGTTATATTCTTGCAAATCTTATAATATTGAAGTTATATTCTTACAAAAATACAAATACAAATATATACAAACAAACCTCGAGGTTATTGATGCACTATTTATAGGTTTATGTGCCTTCATTTTAGAGAGTTGATGTGAGATGTGCTGAATTTTGTCTACATACCTGTGATCTTGTATTTTCTGTCCTGTTCATTTCTGTCTTGTTACTTTTATTATTTAAAAATTAAAAACTGTTTCAATTAAAAAATTATAAATATTCATTAATTAATCGATACAGCTATGCAATGAAACGTCGGTCCTTTTTAAATACTCGCTAAATGTCTTCTTAAAGATGGAATGTTCATTTTATTCCAATTTTTATAAATATAACTTTTTCAAAACAAATATATTAACGTTTAAAAAAAAAAATTGTTTATTTTTGAAATGATTAATAAAAATAAATATTGAAATAATAAAATATACAATTAAAATTTTAATATTTTTTTAAACAAACTTTTTATTATGTGCTATTCTTAGGTCATTGAAGATGATTCTGATAATTTTCATCGAATATGGTTCGACAGATTAAAAAAAAATTAAGAAATCTCGAGAACATTAATTTGTTTTAATTAATTTTTATAAAGATACAGAAAACACGGATTGAAAAATATTTGAAGTAGACTGGAAGGTTTTTTTTCGAATAAAATTTGACGTTGGGAAATTAAATAAGCTTAAAGTTATTGTGAAAAAAAAAAAAAAAAAATGAGCCTTTGCTGATTTTTGAAAATATCTCGACAAACACCCTGTCGAAATTCATTAAAAATATTCAGATATATAAAAATATATAAAACAGCAAGAGCTCTAAAGATTTTCTGATCTAATTAGACTGTGATGGAAACCGGACGAAAACCGGATAAGTGTGGAAACGGAGATTAATATAGGTTTAAATCGAAAACGTTTCAATATTTTACGGAAAGGGGGGAGGGGTCATAGAAACAGAGGCACAATATTTTACTACACTTCAAATATTTTTTGTAGTAGTAGAATTTCTATATGATAATCCTACGAATTTAACGAGATTGCCAGGAGTGGAGAGGATTTGTCATGGACGAATGCCTAACCCTAAAGAAAAAAGTTGATTTTTTTTATTCATAAGAACTAAACATTAACTCTAGCCCAACCAAATCGGCAGCCGTGAATGGAAGTGTAAATAAAAAGCTTTGAAATATTTAAATCAGCACTACTCATTACTGCATTGATGAGTAAGCATCAAGTTTCTTCTATCTTTATTGCAAACTAACAATGAGGTAAACTTACGGAAAAAAAAATAGGATCTCATATTAGTCCATATTATGTCATACATACATATAACTTAAATATTTAAATTATACCTCAGGGAAATAAGAATTAGGACGGTGTCAACAAACAAAATAAGCTTATTGAATGAAGACAAAAGTGACAGGCCTAAAACACAAGAATCAATTAATTTCAATCCATAATTCTTCAGACCTTAGTGTCTGTGATCCTGCTTTTAATCATAAATTCACATGATTTGCACCATTGGTGCAAAAGTAAACCAGCCAATAAGAATATAGTTTTATTAATGCAGTAAAAAGAGACAATTAACATATTATTTATAATAATTAATTAGTTAATTATAATTTTAACGGAGTGTTACACGCCGGCAACTTTGAGTTTGTGCATAGTTTGTGAGGAGCGCCCTAATTGGTTGGTGGTCATTTTGAGGAACTTTACGTTCAAAGCTTTGACTTGGATTCAAATATTTGGAAACCAGCAAACATAAATTTGTTTTTCAACTCTCACTTCCAGGTAGATACCAACTTCAATCAACTCTAAGTAATATTACCCAACTCTTGATCAACTTTTTACATTCTGTTTATATTTTATTTATCACATACTAGCCATAAACTGATGGTTCACTCAACCTAATTGTATACAGAACATTATAATGGATAGTTTTAAAATATTTTAAAACATAAAATATGCTGGTAATTTAAAAAAGTAATTAATAAAGTAGTAAGGAATAATTTATTAAAATTCGTAAGAGCTGTCTATTGTCTATATATTTCTATGGATTAATACTTACCTAAAAAATATTGAAAAAAAATGTGTGTGTGTGTGTGTGTGTGTGTGTGTGTGTGTGTGTGTGTGTGTGTATGTTTTGAGGACCTTAAGGTTCAGTCAATAACTATATTTTGGCGAGGTTTCGAGATTTTATTTTACTCATTGAGAGATTTTATTATTAAAGAAAATTTTCAGTTAATAATTATTTAGTATTAAGATTAGAAACATATAGAACACAAGATAAAAATTATATAGATATCATAACTAAGTTACGTTGAAAAGGAGACCAGGACCAAAATGCACCTACAAATTGTTAAAAATTAATTTTCCCTTCATTGTAAAATTGAATAAATGGTGGACTGCAACTAAATGAACAAGTTTCTAGGTAATACTGAGCAAGAATATGTTGAAATGGAGAGAGGTTAGGTAGCAGTGAAGTGGGGGTTATTTGATTTTACCAGACTTTCCGTGGCCCGAACATTTACTCAGAAGGTAGGTAAGCTAGTTTATGACTGTTTTGCATAGTGCATTGTTATATTGATTTATAAGTATTCTTTATATATTTTTGTATTAGCGTTTGTTAATTATGACTTTATTAAATTCTAATAACTAATATTTCAATTTTGTCAATCCCATTTTATATTTATATTGTTCTATTTCTTTGATATAATATTTAGTTGGAAATAGATTCTTTTGTGGTTTATTATTTTAGGTGATTTAAATTTGAATGTATAACTCGTTTGTCTAAAATGTTTGATGAGAGCAGTTTGGTTTGTTTTATTCGATTGTTTTGTTATGGAAATGAAATTGTATTTGTAGAAGTCCCGAAGCAGGATTTTCTGCAGTTAAATTACAGGAGATTTCATGATATTTAACTTCAGTTATCTTTATTTAATATTCTGGCTAAAATTGTAGTACTTTTTAATGCGATAGCGCAATCACTTTTATTTTTATAAATGGTGAGTGTTTTCGATAGCCTTTTAGAAACTATTGGCTTGTAAACCATTTTATACACGCATAAATGTGATCGTGTTTTTTTTTTTTTTAAATTTATATGAAACGATTATAGTGTTGATGCAGTACTTTATTTTTAGTGTATTATTAGTGAAAGGTATTGATTGATATATTGATTGTCTTTTATGTATTTACAGATGTAAGCTTTAAGAAAAAAAATAATTACTACAGTCTTATCCTCCCTCCTACCACTCCCCATTAATTATTGAAAAAAAATATTCTGTTATTGTACTTTTACTAAGTAGTAAGCACATAGAGAAACTCAAATGGACACAGTTCCCACAAATATACGGAACAACTGTAAAACCCAACGTGTAAGATAATGCAAACGTTCAAATCAACAGGTTCAGTTAATTATTTATTTAATTGGTGGCGTGGACAAAAGTCCCACTTGATGAATAAATCCCCCACCAATAATAGTAACAGTTACATGGTGAACATAAGCGTATATTGCAAAAAACAATTTCATAAACTGAACTTCATGAACATGAAAATAACATATACAGTACATAATCAAGAATAGTATTTTTATTGTATCCGGATTCAGTTAGGGCTAACAAGCGTCCATCATGCCGTGTCATGAAAATTTGCAATCGCTCACTTATTGTCACCATATAGAAATGGATATAAATTAATTTAAAATAAGAACAAATAATAATAATAAATTTGGCTGACTTTTCCCTGTCAATATTATATTCACAGGCTTCGTATAATAGATTGATACAATGTATCGGCTTTTGTGCTTGGAAGGAAACTGAAGGAGATGAGATCCGTTGCATTGGAAGCAGAATAACAAATGTGTGAGGGCCCAAGTCATTTAGAAAGCCTCCGGCACTTGTAAGAGACGATACATACATATAGCAATAGCCGTTAATAACTTGTTTGAGAACATTTCATTAGTTTAAATTTAACACAGTATAATTGGAAATTTCATCGCTTACGCTTACCAACTAATTTGCCACGAAAGCGTCTGTTAACGAATAACATTTATATATATATATATATATATATATATATATATATATATGTATATATATATATATGTATATATTATTTACACAATATAAATATTTATAAATAATAGTGAAGCTTATGAATACATTTTAAACAAAGGGTAATAAAAACTTATGGGATATCAAGTAAATTACCCTCTCCCTCATAAACTCTTTCTTTGTCAATCGCACATCCGTTGTCGGCAACATAACTTCTAGAACGTTAAAGAGAACCGAAGAGTCTAATCACACCTCTCATATATGTTCATGTATTCGTTAATTTATTGCGTTACCATTTGTTACTATGCCCTCTTCGACGTATCCATCTCACTCCTTTGTTTCCTATTCTATCCCCACTACATAACATATAAATAAAAGGGCTTTTATTATTAGAGTAAGAAGCAATAAAAGAATAGGAATCTAGTAGATGGTCAGTAGTAGTATGTTGGAGATAAGATAGAGTCTAATAGATGGGAGTAAGATGTACTTTCAAAGAAGAATGTAATCTATGTTATGCCATATAGTAAATGCATTTTTCTTAAGAATTTATTCTAATTTATCTGTTGGCAGAATTCGTTAACTTTCGAATAAAACTTACGAGTCCGTATTGTTTTTTTTATTTGCACTCTGAATGAAGCAGTTTCATAAAGTGACAAAAGCTAGTTGAGAAGAGTTGGTAAACGCTTTTTATAAATTACTAAGAATAATCACAAAATAAGAAAAAAAAAAAAAAATAAAGTTAACTAAACATCTGTAAGATATTTTATAAAGTTAAACTATGAACATGTTGGAAATTTTCCATAAGCAGAAAAAATGAGTGCATGTATAAATAATATATTTAAACATTTAAAAAATAAATTAATCAATAATAGAAGTACACCGTGAGTTCTATTTTATTTGGCTTTTTAATTAAATTAATTTTTCAATGCAAAATATTAAATATTATTTTATATTATTAAATATAATTTTTTTATTTGGTTTCTACATGACGCGTTTGTCGTAGTTTAATTTGTAAACAATCATAAAAAACTGACATATTTTAAACAATAAATTTTGCTATGCATGATTGCTATTTAAAAAAAACAAAACACTTTACAGATTAGCCAACATTAATATTAAAATTATATTTTATTTTCATTATTATTTATACAAATTACATTATCGTTTTGAAATATAAAATAATTCCAATCAAAGGTGAAGTGCTTCTTGCTTTCTGATATAAACAGGAATCTATTCAGTTTCTTCGAACCTCTGTTATTCCACCCTCCAACGTTTCTTGCATTAAGGATATTAATTCACTGTTCCTCAGCCTTTTTCATTAGAAAAACTCAACATTCAAAAAGAAAACGAAAAAAGGAAAAAAAAAAAAAAAAAGAGGGGCGGTGGAAAGAAATACGGGAAAGCTTTTCCTTTGTGACCTCTTTAATCAAGACCTTTTTTTTTTAAATTCCATTTTTAGAATATATTCTAGGGAAGGAGTAATTGATCCTCGAACAGCACGGGAATTCGTCGGGATCATTAAAATATTGAAACTAAAAACAATTTCAACTAAACATTTCTTTCTTTAACCTTATTATGTAAATTGTAATTGGGCTAACAAAATGAATAAATAATGGTGTAAATGTCATAATGGCTCTAAATTATCGTCGAAATTACAGGAATAGCGAATTGGAGGAAAAGAGCAAATCTGAAGTCATTAAAATAATAATGACAGAAATATATTACTGAGAAAAGTGTTGTATTTCGACCCTTCTCGAAAAGTGTTGTATTTCGACCCCTCTAGAAAAAAATCTATTAAATTTATTTAAAAAATAACTGAATTAAATCAAAAAAGAAGAAGACAACTTAATTTATCTTATATATTATCATGAATCTTTCTCCTCTATGCAAAATATATTATGGGTCAAGTTTATTAGTTGCAATAAATCTACTAACGACCAAGGGGTTTATAACTAAGAATGTACTTAAATTCATAATTAAAAATTAATATTTCCCACAGACACTTTTAGCCTACAAGAATATTACAGTCATGGCGAAAATTGTTAATCTAAATTAATTTAATGGACTACTGGCATGAAACTTTATAAAATGATAATGTAAAACATGATTTTTTTTAAAAAATGGAACAAGATATTATGTTAAGAAAAAAAGTACTGCACTACATCTATTTACAGGAATATCCTTGTCAAAATTCTTAAATTCAGGAATACCAAAACGGACCATCCCGTTAGTTGGAGAGAATTAGCCAGCAGTCAGAGGTTTTCATGTTACCTAATGTAAAAATAATATCTTTAGGTTGTTAAATACGATACATTTTGAAAACTGTTATATCTAAAAGTACCGGAATACCTAATAATTCAACAACTGTTTAAAAGAACATGCATTTTTCACATCAGTATCTATTATCTTCGTAACTTTTGCTAATGTTAAATTAACAGATTATCACTGAAATCCAAAAGTACGACTCCTCAATCTATTTTTGACTCAAAAAAGATATGAAATTTAAATCATGTAGAGCTGACGGTAAATTTGTACATGTTCCGAAATCATCGAAATCTAAATCTAATCTGAAACGTAAAAATAAATCTTTATGTTGGATAGTTTTTCAATCAAATATCTCATTGATAAATACTACTATTTAATTCACCCTTAAAAATGTGATATCTACGTGGACATTTTCAAAATTCAAGCAACATTGCAGTCCATAGGTTTACTTTAATTTTTAAATTTTTCTACGCTACTTTGTAGATGATTTTAAATTATTCGGATAAACAAGAAGTATTTATAACAAGTGACACTAGATAACTAAACTTTACCATTCATGCTAAACATTTAAAAAAAAATACATGTTGTTGAAGATATGCTTTTTTCCGGCCCTTAACCAGTCTGCTATATTACTTTAATTTAACCAGATTAATAAATTTATTTAAGTAAACTAATTATGTTGTAATAATATGCTATTAGGAGAACTAATGAAATAGGGTAATGCAAGATATACCGTAAATATTGTTGTTACAATGCCAGTTTAAAAAGTTTTAGTACTGTCCTGAAAATCTATCAAGAGAATTGTTACCTGAATTTGAAAGAAATTTATGGAAAATTTTGTTCTGTTAGGCTGGTGAAGAGTAGCCATTTTGTTTACAGTTTTTCAAGTCAAATTTAACTGTAGGGAAAGAAAAGTTTGAAATCCGCAATAGCATGGTCGGTATTTTAATTAATTTTCATGAATTTAACTGTAATGATTTACTTAAAATTAAATCTAACTATATAACAACCTTTTCATTAAAAAAAAATCAAAATATTTGTATGATAAAAATCTTTTTTTTTTTTTTTTTTTTTTTTTGAGCCATGGAATGAAAAATGACATTAGCTCGGATAATCAAACTAGAAATTAATAGTTATATGTTACCACTATACGCTCTTACTAATTTAAGACAAGCTGTGGTATATTTCTTGTTGTGATATTATTTATGAACTGTAAAATTTCATATATTCTGAAAATTACCCACGGAGACGAAACTGACTAACAAAAAATACTCCCTAGATTAATGACGAAAATTTAATAAAACGATGGTAATAATAAAATATTCTCATAAATCAATTGTTAAACACATTCGAAAATGTATAATAAATAACATTACTTGGTAATACATTCATTATTCAACACCGTATAAATATAAATACACTACTCCAAGTTCACGATACACTTCATTATTAATGAACCACATGAATTTATAAAGGTATCCTTTGAATTATTAAAACATATTTTAAGAATTGATATATTGAAACAATAATGAATAATATATAACAATAATAAATTGAATTGTTATATATAATTTTTAATAATAAGGAACTTATCCTAACGACAATAAGTAATCCTTAAATAGGCGAATAAGTAAAGAAATATTCATCAAAAGGAGGCAGATGTTTTGCGAATATAAAAACACGGAGCCAAAAAGTAATTTCTACTGATTGCCTTTTAATTAGTCTCGGAGGAAATTAAAAAAAAAAAAAGAAAAGAAAAAAGAAACGGAAAAACATTTACTCAAAATGAAAAAGACATTTTGTAACACTAATATTATCAATTTCATTCACAAATGGAATGAGAGAACAACGGGTTTAATTAATACATCAGCTGGGTATTTAAACTCTTGAATGATTTCACATATTTACTATTTATGATTCATTATTACTTAATGATCTACGAATGGGACTAAAATAAAATTAGAAAGCACTATTTAATATTTTTAATATTAAATAGCGAAAATTAGCGCTATGTAATAATATTTTTTTTCTCATCAAATGTTATTAATTCAAGCAGAATCACAATGAAAAAATTTCTACAATATTAATTGTCCTTATAGCGATAAACTTCTCAATAGCAGATGTGTACCTAATATTTCATTAGAAAATTTTTTTTTTTGATATTTTAAATAATTAAATTTTATCACGAATTTATTTTCCTATTAACATTAACAAGGTGATGAAATGTAGGATTAAAAATAAAAGTTTTATGTCGAAATCTAGATTATATAAAATCACAAAACAAATTATCTCATACCCAATCAGCAAAATTCTCTATTTTCCTCATTATGGATTTATTCACAACCCGTACAATATCACAACTCAGCATTTCGGGGTTTTGTCCCATGTTCAGGACTTAACTTATTTTTTAATTTATCCATTTGTCAGCAATTAATCCTTATCATTATTTCAACATTATATTATTATGCTGTCATAAAACTATACACTGTATAATAATATTATATTATAATAATATAATGACGAAATAATGATATGGATTTATTGTTGAACATCGAGAATATTGAGAAATTTCACATAATATTATTGATTGGCACTTGATATCCATCCAAATTTTGAAATAGGTATATTATTTATCTTAGACTCTATCTGTAATCGTAATGCATAAATTATTGAAGTAGTAAAAATATTTGTATTGACCAAAAAGTGTAATAAGTGTAATCGTACATAATAAAAAAAATAAAATTTAACTATAAATGGTATAATTACATTTAAAATTATTTTTAGTGACAAAAATTAGAAAATTGAGATTTCGTGAAATAGAAGCCATATTTTTATTCGGCATAGTTTAGGGAAAAATAAAACAATAAATAATCAAAGAGGTGAAATATAGAGATAATTTCAATCGCATGATTTGTTTATAACCATAAGTGAATTTCTAAATATAATTTTCGAAATGCTAAGTGCTTTCAAAATTACATTAGTAATTGACTAAAATGACTTAAAGAAATCAGGACACATTTGTGACCATTTTTTATGTAAATTTGATTAGTAGAGGTAATAAATACTGTTTTTTATTTTTTTTTTATTTATTTATTTTTGTTTTGCATATGCTAAATAGTTTGCCTTGTTTAGGATGAATAGTTTATGCCTTTGATTTATAGAGGTAAAATTTTTAATGAACCTTTTCTTTTTTTTTTTTATTAATTTAGATTTCATATATTTTATTTTTATAAATCCAGGTTTTATCAAGGAAATATCGTGTCGAAGAGCTTGAGCTATGGAGGTGGAATTAATTACCGCCTAATATAATAAAAATAAGAAATTATAACCTTCCAAGATATTATACAAAAGTAGGTACTGACTTAAAATGCTATCACGACAAATATTTTATTTATTTTATGATTTTACAGATGTCCTTTTATGAATACGGATAATTTAAAAAAATATATATATAAATTAAATATAAGGAAGCGATTCAGGAGATATAAAATTACATAATATAATTGTACTTTCGTACTTACCCTAGATCTGGCACGTGAGGTGTTACCAGTACCCTGTTGGTAGCCACCTCCTTCTCCAGACTCTCGGGACGGGAACTGCAAAATGATGATGCTATTTTAGTACCTTTATGTTAAAAATAAGTAATCCTTACACTGATATAATGAAATTTAAATTATTCAATTCAAAATAAGCAATAACAAATCCTTAAACATTGGTATAATTTATCAAATATTGTTTGGTTAAAAATCTGAAAATCTGTGATTCACAATGAAAAATTTTAAAATACAATCATAAAAATAAATTAATATTTAGAGGATGGATACTTAGTAATAATGATAATTTTATTAAAAATTTCACAGTAGAATTTCACGATTTCACAGTAGAAGTTATAAAATGAATATAATTTCAAAGGCTTAACACAATTTCGTTTTTAACAGTCAGAAAAACTTAACAAAAGCCTACATAGTCGACAGAAAATAAAAACTAAATAAGCCGATAATATAGATAGTATATAATCAGCGTACTTAGTGTTTGAAGCACTCGGGACGTAAAACATGGTATCTGGTATATTTTGTGAATTGAAGTTTTTGGTATCATAGCGTTCCTCACAGCTGATTTCCTGAGGGTCCGTTGGAATTTTTTATTATTAATTCTGGTATTCAATTATGGTAAGCTATAGCTGGTTTTCCCACTACCGTAAAACATAGCCGCCTGACGCAGTATGTTTATGTAATATTGAAGAACTTTATTCTAATGTTGAAATATATTATACTAATATATATATATATATATATATATATATATATATATATATATAATATTTAGTTATCTGCGTATAACCTTCCCATATTTTTGGTTCTTATGACAACAAACACATATTATAAGAAGTTGCAAATAAATAATATTTTTCAATAGAAACAAAATACTTGAGGAATATAGTTATGTCATTCTTAAAGAGAAAACAAGTGAATATTATCCTCAAAATTTTATAATCGATTTCCCAAAATTTTTCATTTAGTTAGTTACGATGTTTTACGACCGAGTACCTCATGGCATATTTATAAATTGTATACTATTAATAGACACTCCTGATTTAAGCAAGACATTATATTTAAGTATATGCATATATTCAATATGCATTATATTTAATATCTATGCATGGATTAAACCAAAATGAAGACGGAAGGATTACGTTAGATCTGATATTATTGATTTTAAATTCGAAGATGATCGTTGGAGAGAGAAAAATAGGCAATTGGCAGTATCGGTACGGATCCACGGGGCAAACTAAGCATGACAGTTACAAAAACAAATATGCAAGACATAGGTACATCGTACAAGTTTTAACTAACGGGGGTCTTTCACTCCGCCTGTAATTTCTTAGATACTGAGTTATCTCACCGCAAGACTGTCAAATAATGCGGGACCGTATACACAGCGCCTACAACAATTTTTCAATCTACCTCTCCCGGTTTTTATAAACTGTTTGTTAATTATACAATAGAAAAAAAAAAAAAAAAAGGATGTCAGAAAAAAACTAACGTTGCTAAAAAATATTTATTATTCCAATAAATTAGGAAACATCGAAAAATGACATTACTCGCACTTGCTTCTAAATAACATAATAACTGCTGTGCAAAAATAGTACATCACTCTATTATTTTAATTTTTTCTATTAGTTAAAAAGTTCTCTCAGAACAACTTCTTATTTTTATTTTGTTGTTTGACTAAAAAGGTAATTATACGAAATAAATAATTAGTAATAAAAGAGACGTTGAAAGAGAAACGAAAAAGAAGCGAAAATACCGTTATAATGATAATTAAAATTAAAATCCGTGAATAATCTAATGACTAATTGAGGTTGGAGCCTCTCATGGGGTTCTCAAACAATCCGATCTTCACGTACAATATAGGATGTTTATGGTCTTGCATTATCTTGTAAAAACAGAAAATTTTCCCCAAACAAATTAACTGTTTAAACCTTTAGAATTGATGGTATTGTCATTGTCTGTAATAAAACTACCAAATTGGCGTGATGCAGTATTTTTTCACAGTAGTTTATATTTAAATCTACACGATTTAAAAATTAATTACTTTCTGAAAGCTTTAATATTTAAAAAAAATTTATATTTAGTTAGAAAAAGGAAAATAAAACAAACTATAAATAAAAACAATACACAAAAACTTATAAGGCAATAAATTAGAATGCAAAAGATAAAGAATTAAATTGTAAAATTATCATTAATTTTAAATGATATCTTCATCTATTTAATTGCCTTTATTTAATTTAATAAATCAAGTAAAAATCCAATGGAGTGATTTAGGAATAATTAAAGAAAGATCAATATTTAAACATATCAATTAGCTATAATATTTAAATTTAATTTGTTTTGTTAATTTTTAATAAGCTTTTTATTATTTAGATATTTTTCCAAATTTTTACTAATGGACTTAGTAGATCACTTATGAATAAATTTCATTAAAATTAAACCAAAACATAAGTAAAAATATAATTTAATATATAATATAATATTATAATACTGTATAAAAAAATAAATATTTTATCAATGAACTATAGAAAATCGGTTTTAAGTAATTAAGAATAATATAAATATATTTCTTGAAATCTTTGTCTGACATCCTCAAATTTACCTCCAAGATCATTTTTTAGATCCCTAAGAATTATATATATATATATATATATATATATATATATATATATATATATATATATATATATAGCCTTGACATGCCTACGCATAAAAAAGATAAGGAATAACAAATTAAGAAGAAACGTAAAATATTGTATATTAATATTGATAAACAATTCTTCCAATAAGTTCAAAATTAATTATTTATTTAAATGAGATTTTTCTTTTATGCAGAAAGTGTTAAACAGATAACATCAGGATGCATATTTATTTTATTTAAAAAATCGCCACACAACGTTATATAATATGTCATCATCATCTCATACTGTGTATATACTAACACATAATTATTCTTGGCGGAACAAAGCAATCAAACCCGCTGCAACTGAGAAATTAATACATACTAACATATGATGCATGATATCTCTAATTACCACAGAGCTTATTAAACTGCCTACTGTGATTAATGAAGCAGCTACAGGTGGCGGTCCGGCACAGCCGACTCTTAGCTCTTACCTGCGGGTTAGAACTGACCGCGAACTGTGACTCTCCGTGCGGTCACAGGAAGTCAAATCACGAGTATTTCTAAAACGATACCCATGAGGTTTATGGAATTTCAAGATAACAGTCCCTATATAATTTTAAGTATATTGTAGATCTAACCATGCCACCTTCAACTGAGTGATCATCTATAAAAAGACATTTTGATTGAACTACGCTTATAGGCTGATGGAATTCATCAGCCAAAATAATCAATAAAACAGCAGAATTGTAGAGTTTATTAATATTTTAATTACTTATACTGATCCGTTATCAAAATTCAATTGGATTTTCTTATTACACTAATCAAATATCCAAAATTAATTTGTATTTTTTTTTTCAAATTTTACTATATATTATTTATTCTGCTGTTGAAAATATTTTAAAATTAGAGTGTGCATAATTTTATTAACCAAAACAATATTTATTTGTAGTTTCTCTGTATCGACATACGACGCCTGGGTATGGTTGTTTAAGTTGCTAGCTAATGTTGTCATTAAAAAAAGTTTGTTGTTTTCGGTATACGATTTTGTAGTTGATAATATTATCCAACATAAAGCCTTAAATGACTAACAAGTTGCCGTTTAGGTCTATTTACCTCTATTATATTTATTTATCACATAAATGTAGACTGAAAATTGCACATCTCACTCGAATAGCCTAAAAACAAAATCTGGCGTGTCCACTCACAGGACTTTACTTACCGCTTTGGGTTAAAGCTAAATACAAAAAATCTTTACAATATCAAATATTAGTCCAACTAAATTTTTCTTTTATATTTAGCTTCATAAGCAATCAACATGGACATCTGGAATATTCCAGGAAATGTATATTGAAAAACCAGGAAATTCGAGTTACCAAAAAACTAAACTAAGGTGAACCGGTGTTCATAGGAACAAGTGCGAAATAATTATATAAGAAATATATAAAGTTCAAAACGCTATATCTCTGCTAATACTGGACCGATTTGGATTATTTATTTCTTTGATGATTTTTTTGTAGGAAATTCATTTACCTTAAGAGTGTAGGAGAATCTTGGTTGGGGTGCGGTCAATAAATAAACACACTAATAAGAAAAACTTATAATATATTTTAGACCATCAGGGCTGAGTGGAGTGTAGTAAAACCCTCAGCCCTTAAGAATGATGTAGTGATAAAAAAATATAATTTTCTTCATAACCTTTTTTTTTTTTTTTTACGAGGATGCGCTATATAGAAAAAAATACAAGTGTTTTAAGGAGAAGATTTCAGGAAAGTTTCATCAAAATAGTAGGAGCCGTTTTGACGTTGCAGTCGATAGAACAACACGCTTTTATGGCATTGCGCAGCCACAATCGCGCACAGGGTGTTCGATTTGGTACAGACGCATCGGAGGACAAAGCCCTACAAAAAAAATAATAAAAAAAATCGGTCCACCCGTTTAACAGATAATTGCGATAAATATGCAACGGAACAGACACACATAATGGCGACAATTTAATTTTTTGGTCTCAGTGGGCTCGACATCCGCCTGATGGTATAGAAGGATCAATCTAATTAGGGATTGATAAATTATTTGCCATCTATAATTTTTCTTTTATTGAAAACTAGTTTCGAATCCTATACATTCGTATTCAGTTCTAAAAACACACAAAAAAAATCAATGAACACAAAATAGAAGTGGCAAATAAGTTATCAATCCCTAATCAAGCTCAAATAAGTATATATTATATATATACTTTAATAAGTATATGCTAAACTGGTTGAATTGATTTACCTTATTGAATTGATCATTGTTTTAGTTTCATAGGAAACTGATATGAGATGTCTATCCCTGGTCTGTAATTATGTGATTTTGTGTTGCTCAGCCCTCATGATATCTTAATAGGTATCATACTGATGCTATGAATAGGAATTAATGCTTCTCAACAATTAATGAATCTTAGTAGCATGAACTGAAATCAGTCTCCTCAAAATAATGAATAAGGCTTTAGAATCCTTTATCCAAAGTTTCTTCTTGTTGTATAAGTAATAGAGAAGTAAGTACATATTATTCTTGTGCCTGTACTAGTTTTGATATATTATGGATTCCAATTATTCTATGAATATTCATTAACGTTTGATAATAAAAAAACCTTAGGTGGGAGATTATAAATCAAATCATCAATCAGAACCGGAAAAATAACATTCTGATCCACGCCTGCTCAATTTGCATATACATTAAAGCCTTTGCATGCACAATAGCTTAAACAAATGCTTGTTTTTGGCATTGAAAGAGCAAACTCCAGAAAATATATCAAATTTAATAAATATATGATAAAATGAGGGGAGCGCTGTCGTGGGGAGGGAGAGGAGAGGGTAATTACGGGTAAACAGTATCTGTCAAACAGGGTGGCTCATTTGTCAAGTCTTCTTTGAGCTGTCTGTTTGGATATTTTGTTTCGCGCTGAGGTACTGATTTCCGTGCCAGGAAAATGACAATTTCAGGAAAGCCCTCCGATATTTTCATAACGGAAAAGCTGAAGTGATTTCAGCTTGAATTTGAGGAAATGAGAAAAAACGTCGATCTGGGTCTTGTATTAATCATATATAATGGGGCGTGATGAATCAAGAGCTATTCAAGACCAGAAGTATCTATGAAATTTTAAAACTTATCTATTGTGTCGTCTACAAAATTTGAAAAACTCCCAGAAATTTTATTGTTATTTATTTATTTCGCAATAAATTGGGGAGATTAATTCTGACGTTGATTCATGAGGGTAATTCAATAGTCAATACACAAACTATAAACATATTACTAAGTATTAATCGAAAACCATGAGCTGAGAACAAATTAGAAGTTATTTTCACAACTGTTACTTCATTTGCATGATATATTTTCGATTTTTATTGCTAACCTAATTAACAACAAAAGTTGAAAATTTATCATGCAAGTATTTATAACAAGTATTGATGCAGTGATAACAGTCGTGTTAGTATGTTCTTAGCTCATTATGTTTCATAGCTCATCATCTCTTATTCGAATAAAAACACAAAATGGGTCAAATGATCCAAATTGAATGATAATTTCCCTACGATGGATAGTAAAACGATTATATATATATATATATATATATATATATATATATATATATATATATATAATAATAATAATAATAATAAAATTTTTAAAAAATGACATAAAAAGAATGGTTGAATACAATGATTGAATACATGGAAATAAATAGATAGATGGATAAAAATATAATAACTGAATAACAACCAAGATAAGAAAATTTATGTTGAGTAAAAATAAAATAGATCATCATCACAGTCAAACCAAATGCAATATAGATATATAGATCAGTTAATTAAGTATACAAATTAATGTCATTAACAATGACGTAATTTAGCGCTGAGATTATGTCTCCTATCGTCGAGACCAACTAAATAACTGTAAAAGCTTCGCCGACCCATCTCCACTCCCTTCTATAATTCCAATAGAGAATCGGTTAACGATATATCGCGGCTAGAATCGATTTTCCCTTCTAGGTCGGCTACCGTCGTTAGTGACGCCTCGTTATCTCCCTAGGAACTCAGGCACGGATAAAGGAAAGAAGTTGGATAAAAGAAACAAAAAGCGTTATTGTCTTTTAATACACTTAACGAACTGTGAAAGTAACGCTCAATAGGGGCGGTTGCTGTAATTATGCATTCAAGCTACCATTGTGTAGGAGTTTTGAAATCCATGAGAAATACAGACGTTGATTTACACGTTTATAGGTGACATTGTAGCGGTGAAAATCCATGATAAACAGCTATTAATATTTCATGGAATGCAAATTAGTTTCGATCAATTTCACCAAATTCAGCAAATTGATGTCAGGACACTATCGTCGTATTGGGGTTAATGAAGGAATAATAAATACTACAGCGACTGGTGATAATACGAAAGTCAATCAAAAATCGATAAGGAGTTAACGAATTAATGCCTATTAGATGAAAAGAGAACATTTCTGGTGTTATATTTATTATTCCATAAATAAAGACGTTTTAATCGTAATGACCATTTTCAAATGACGTATTTCTGATAGAATTTTCTAAACCAACAAGCCTCGGAACCTTCTAACTTTAGACCTTCCTAAGTAGGAGTACTGATACCGTATTCCAAACATCTCAAATTACAACGACATGCTAATGTAAACATACAAGGCCATGCCACCACCATCATACCACACATGCAATAACCACAAAATACTGAAAAGGAGCTGAATAGGGGAGCTCCTTGACAAAATAGAAATTATATAATCCAGACAGAAAGAGTTACCGCTGAGTCCATACTCTAAATATCTGATGCGATACTAATGGATTCAGTTTACAGCTATCGAATTTACAGATAGTCATTGTTTCAGTTTTTTAACCTTTAAACCACAGAATACTGGTCGGATACGACCCAGGAGGGCGAAAAACGTCCGTTTTTAAGGACAAAACGTAAGTCCGGGAGCATGATAACACAGTGTCTTACCACTGAGCTACTCCGCTCCTAAAAGAAATAATAATATTCAATATTTTATTGAATATCTTTGATTTGCAACAGGCCACGTAAAACAGTTGGTGATCGCTGGCACAGGTTATGCATATAATACGCCGTCCCTCTCAGAAAAATGTTGAGAGGGAGCGGGTGAAGAGGCTTGGGGACTCCTGCCCCAGAGACTCTAGAGTAGGAAATTACTAACTAGTTTCTTGCAAGTACTCAACATCTTTTTACCACTCTACTGGCCTGCGGATTCCGCTAAATCGGAGAAAGCTGTTGTCTTATATGGCCTGCAAATATGAATGCGTTTTATAATTCTAGTCAGTTTTTTTTTTACTTAGCTATGTACATGAGGTATTATGCAGAAGGTTGTCATTGTACCTCTAGCGTAGCAATTATATGTAAGGTCTTGTTGCTTTACTAGAGTTTAGAGTTACGTTGTGTTAGGTGATCGGCCACCATTCCTTGCAAAACTCTTTTTTTCTTTCTTTTTTTTTTTACAACACTAAATTCAAGTTTCAATTCAATTCAATTCTGTAAATACTCATCCTACAGAGGCTCAACGACCCCGATCCGGACTTAATCCATTCGGAATAAAATCCTCATTAGTAATGAAGGGGATAGCTCTCCCATATAAAGCCCCTTATGCATGCAATTCCAAACGGTACATAATTACGGAGATAGCTACAAGGAGAGAACAGTGTTGCGTATAAGGCCGACATTTCCTCCAACGCGACCGCTAACTGTACGAATAATGAGGTACCCTCCAATTAACAGCAGATGGAAACTTCACTAGTGGAAACTTCACGCAGCTACGATCCCACTCCTTCTCCTCCCACATCTTCTACAATATCCCACTTGGGAAAATCTGATAAAGAGAAAAAATATATAATTCTCCTCTTTTATTTGTTGTTTGGAGCACTTGTCAAGCTTTAAATTTCTGGTCAAAACTGAAGATCATATCCATGGATATATAGCTGATCAGCAATTCAATTTTATCCTTGTATGGTTCAAAAATAAATCCATTTCTCGATTATTAATGATATTTTTGAAACCTAAAACGAAGAAAATACTACTGCTAGTTTTTGTTTGTATTCTTTTCAACCATTTCAAGAAGTCGTACTTCATCCAGTATAGAGTGTCTAAACCATGAATTAAATAGTTTATATCTCAGAAGGCATTTGATTTATATACATACACATATAATTTCTTATTTTTTTTTTGCATGAGAAGTTAATAAAATGAAAATTGCCCGAGGTGACTACATTTAGCATTCTTTTTTTATAGCGAAAATTTAATATACGATTTTTTATTAATTATTGATCTTTTTCGGATGTTATTGGAATATTCCAACACAAAACGTCGTGCCTCCCACATAGCAGTAAATAAATTAACAGTTGACGTTTCGCCAATTCAAACATCACCAGGACTGAAAAAAACGGATCTCATAAATGGAGACCAGAGATTGCGTATGGATGGCACACCACAATCAAAACAGTCCAACCGATACTCTATGTTTTTAATGAGTGATGAAATATCTTTTATAAGCTGTTGATGTGAGACGCTGTCTCTGGTCTGCATTTATGTGATTGCATGTTTTTCATTCTGATGATGCCGTAATGGCGGAAATTTGACTGGTTAGTTGTTTGCCGCTGTACTAGAGACTCAAAATTATTTTGGGATCTTGTAACAGCTTTTTTAAATCTTTTTTTTATCTCTTACTCTCATTAATTAGGTAGATATTTTCTGGTATTGAAAAACTTAGTTTGAGTAATCTAATCTTAAATCCATTTTAAAAAAATATATAGACTGGAATAAAGATATTAAAACAATATTTTTTTTTTTACGATGTTCAGAAGTAAAACAATATTTGAATTTCATCCACAAATTACGACAAATTCTGCTTAACTTACAACGAATAAATAAAGGACTAGAGAATGCTAAAAGACGCTCAAACTAAGACGAATTTAGTGCTGGACCCCTCCAATAAAATTCTTTGATAAATTAATAATGTTTATATATTTAAACGCAAGGATGAATAGATAATGTTATTATTATAACTAATTATAGTTACTTTTTTACTTATTGCCGCAGGATGAGGAACACAATTGAATTGAAAAAAGATAAAAGAAAACAATATAAATAAATAACAAACACACCAATATTATATCTTTGAATACTTATCGTAAGTCATGCGGTCAGGACAATAATTATTAATTCGAGTCTAAATCGTACAATTATCCGAAAATATTATTTTTGTTTTTTAAGATGCTGTACAGCACAGAGGACAAGCATTAAAAAAAAAACCCTTACATTGTGTCTTACCTCGTAGACACCACACGACGGACAGGGTCAAAAGGAGTAAACAAAAAATGTTTTAAAAAGAATAAAAAAGTGACTGAAGAGAGAACAAGGGCGGGAACACAATGATGTAATTAATTCCCAAGGCTTGGGCTTTTTAAAAGAAGGATTATTAAATGAGGAGGAGGCCCCCACCGCAGATCCTGTAAAAAGTTCAAATTTAGGGACAGCGTTGCATTTGAACTTCCTTAATCTAGAAATGTTGACGGGAGCATCTTCTTTTTCAAACGCAATTTTTAGCATTTATAAACCACGGATAAGTACAACAATTAAAAACTACAGAAAAAATACCTATGTTACCTAATATATATTTTGTTATTGTTATTGTAACAACTTCTTTGCATCACAAAAACCATCCAGTACAAGGAACTTGTTCTATGTTTACAGCTAAATGTTCAACACTACTTTCGAAAATTCAAGATCTGCGGGATTTACAAATAATTATCAAAGCAGATTACAAGTCTCGTAATGAGAGAAATACGTTTAGTGAGAAATGAAGAATAAAGCGATAACTTTAAAAGTCTTGGTCTGGATTCCAGCCCACTGCGGAAACTTTAGCAAATGAAAACGCGAAACAAACAGGCCATTTGGAAAGAAAAGGAGAAACAATACGAATAACTAAACTGAAAGGTGTTACCTTGCGAGATTGAGAACAAAGAAGGAAGTACAGTGAATTAGAAAAAAATGCCTAAAAAGAGAATAACTCAAAACCAGATTGAAAAGAGCACCAGAAGGTCGAGGAAGGAAGAAATTACATTATATCGATTTTGGATTGGATACTCTCAGTTTCCGCATGTGTATTTTCTACGAGGTCTCAAAGCTCTCACACGGTGTGTGTGTGTGTGACAATAGAGCGAAATCGGCAAAACTCTTGTTGCATGAGGACCCCCAATTTTAATCAATTAGTCGATATTTAGGACTGTTAGAACTTCGAGAGGAATTGTTCGAAGAAAAAGGTAAGTACATTGGACATAATTGAAGATTAAATTAAAGATTAGACTGAAATTAATATGTTATTAAAGAAGAACGAGAGAGATAAGGGTGACATAAAAAATTACGAAGGCTAATCTGGAACTTTCTATAATTATAGTTAACTTAGAATTAAACAATAAAATATAACCATTACCTGTATAAATTCCTGATAATAATCGCATATATACACTTCACATATATATACAATTAAGACAAGTCATATATACACAAGTCAAAAGGTGGGTAAACTTAATAATTAAAATATTAGGTAGCATAGAAACTAGAAAACCCAGAAACAGGTTAATTCCCCCTTCCCTTCTACTTCTCCTTCAACATCTTTCAATTTATAAACAAACTAGCTGACCCAACAATGCTTCGCTATTAGTGGATTTGAGTATATTTATATATTAGGAACTTGAATAAGTTCTCGCTGTTTCCCGACAGATGGTATTATCTTAGTCTTTTTGCATCGGCCATGCTATAGCCAACTTTATGGTGAAGCTCCACCATTAGACTCGAAATCACAGTATATGTTATTCCGCCGAAGTGTAAACAACATACTTCTTCATAGCGCTAAACATGTCAAATTTCGTGCAAAAAAAAGAGTATTTGCGGAGAATTTTATTGCATTCCTTTTTTAAAAAAAAATCTGCATCTGAAGCCCATAGAATTCTTGTGGAGACTTGCGGCGACCATGCTCTGTCGGAAACAATATGCAGAGATTGGTTTAGACGCTCTAAAAATAATGATTTTAATATTGAAGAATTGGAAGCATTACTCGATGAAGACCCAAGTAAACGCAAAATGAACTTGCAGAATCATTAGGAGTTGATCACACAACAGTTTCCAAACGTTTAAAAGCATTAGGAATGATTCAAAAGCAAGGAAATTGGGTGCCGTACAAATTAAAGCCTAGAGACGTCGAACGGCGTTTTTTCACATGCGAAAAGCTGCTCCAACGGCAGAAAAGAAAAGGTTTTTTGCATCGCATCGTGACTGGCGATGAAAAGTGGATACACTACGATAACCCGAAGCGTAAAAAATCGTGGGGTAAGCCCAGCCATGCATCAACATCGACGGCAAAGCCGAATATCCATGGTTCCAACCTCATGCTCTGTATTTGGTGGGATCAGCTGGGTGTAGTGTATTATGAGCTCCTCAAACCCAACGAAACCATCACGGGAGATCGCTATCGACTACAATTAATGCGTTTGAGTCGGGCATTGAAGGAAAAACTGCCTCAATACGAGGAAATACACGACAAAGTAATTTTGCAGCATGACAACGCTCGGCACATGTTGCAAAACCGGTCAAAACCTACCTTTTTTCACATGTGAAAAGCTGCTCCAACGGCAGAAAAGAAAAGGTTTTTTGCATCGTATCGTGACTGGCGATGAAAAGTGGATACACTACGATAACCCGAAGCTTAAAATATCCATGGTTCCAACCTCATGCTCTGTATTTGGTGGGATCAGCTGGGTGTAGTGTATTATGAGCTCCTCAAACCCAACGAAACCATCACGGGAGATCGCTATCGACTACAATTAATGCGTTTGAGCCGAGCATTGAAGGAAAAACTGCCTCAATACGAGGAAATACACGACAAAGTAATTTTGCAGCATGACAACGCTCGGCACATGTTGCAAAACCGGTCAAAACCTACTTGGAAACGCTCAAATGGGAAGTCCTACCCCACCCGCTGTATTCACCGACATTGCTCCTTCCGATTACCACTTGTTCCGATCGATGACTCATGGCCTGGCTGAGCAGCACTTCCAATCTTATGAAGATGCCAACAAATGGATCGATTCGTTGATAACTTCAAAAGATAAGTCGTTCTTTCGACATGGTATTCGTATGCTGCCAGAAAGATGGGAGAAAGTAGTGGCTAGCGATGGACAATACTTTCAATGACATGTTCTTTACTATTTTTTTTAAATAAAGCATTTATTTTCACGAAAAAACAGCGAGAACTTATTCAAGTCCCTAATATATTGAATGAACACGATTGAAAGTTTCATAAAAATTATTGTGAGTATAATGCAGTATTAAAGAATCAAATTAATTTATATTAAAAATAGAATCAGTTCACCTGTCGCAGATATAATAGTGATACAGATAGACCAATGACCAAAAATACGTTGTTTAATTTTTACTCAGAGGGGCTATGCAAAGCGTGGGACTGTTGAAAACTTCACATCCAAAATTTGACCCGATTAGAATATTTGCCTTATCTAACAGGGCGTTTATGTTCCGCGGTTCCTCTGACCTGCAACTGTAGCGAAATAAAAGCATGGCTACAATGTTCAATGCGCTGTATCTTTGGCTAATAATGGCTCGATTTTTTTTGGTAGATAATTCAACTATATTTCGAATGAGCACTGGTACAATCAGCGAAAAATATGTAAAAATGTATGCTTTTCGATTCATGATGAGTAAATAAAATATAGAAGTGTTTTATCAAATGTTTATATCGGTAGATTTTATTATTGCAAAACCATCTAGGAGCCATGAAGATGATATAGATAAAATTTGATACATATTCGATCCATAGTTTTCGCGGATTGAGCTTACAAACGAAAAACTTTCTTATTTTTCTTAAAAAACTGTCTTTTTATAAAATAGAACAATTTTTATGTTTAAAGATGCCAATTTAGGACGAGATAAATTGTAATACAGACCTTATAATATGTAATATATAATGTTTAAAATCTAATTTGTTGAAAATAACGGTAGTTGGCATACATAAATTTGACTTACTAACATCAAGAGTAAATTTTTTGGCGAGCTTTACATACTTTTTTTTTCCTACTAAGAAATTATTTCATTTACTATTTGTATTCATCGACTCATATTTGGTCTGCAGAGACATAGTATTTTACTGAGGAAATGTAAAAGATAAGATGATATAGTTTAATTTGACATCTTCTAGACTTTGAGGCTTTATTAGTTATACAAGAAAAAAGAGTTTAGACAAGCTTCTTAAACCTTCGCATACAATATTCTTAAATACGTTTGGAATCATGGTGCAGAACTTAAGGCTTCTGCAAAAGATGTGCATACAATACTATAGAATAAAACTCTTTGAAAATTGTAAATGCCTTGTCTTACTTAATCTAATAATACACAAAATGGCTCATTAATAAATGCTGCTGTAGAAAAGAACAGATATGACCTAATTCAATTAACAATCAGTAATTATTCTGCATTTTGTCCATGCTGTATGAACTGTTAGCTTTTCAATATAATGTTTTTCAGACAATAATAATTATCAAGATAATACGTTCCAAGAATACGCGTTGATTGATTTATCGAGGTATTATTGATATTATACGATAATAATAATATTCTAGAAAAGTGATTCATCTCTTCCTAAATCGTCTTCGCCCACCTCGACATACATGACACGTCCTGGGGGCTAATAGTGGGACACAGAACACCGCGTCTAATAGACCTCTCAGATTATGCTAAACACTTCAATCGATGCATATTAAACGTCTATATCCATCTTGAGCTTAAGCAAGTCAATCATGGGCTATGGGCATCACCAATAGAGTAGCACTGCACAGAGGTACACGGCTTGCATCCTCGAATATTATGATGTCAGAGCCTCCTTTATCCATACTGCGCTTTAGTACTTTGAAAAACTTTTATATGCCTTTTATAATTTTGGTTATCTAGAAGAATAATAAAGAAGCCAAGAGAAAGGACTGAGGATGGCATCGACCATAACAACATATTTTTTTTTTTTGCAAAGTGGGATAGAACGTAGGGAACGAGCATAAAGGAGTACAAACATTAATGAATTCAAAATTTATACATAAATTTAGTGTTTTGGCAACGACCATCCTGAACGTTTCTTTTCTCTCAGGCTATTCCCCTCTCATAATGAAGGACATATTGAAGCACATACCTGCTAAGGTGAATGTGAGTCTGTACAACTGGTACCCGATGTCGGTCACCGTCCATAAGATTCGTTCACGGTTTAATCATCTTCGATGATGCTATTCCGAGGGAAAAATTATTTGAGTATGTTGTCAAAATCCAACATAAACATATCAATCCTAGAGAGTCGCTCAAAAAGACTGGTAAAAGCCGTAACAATCATGGACATATTGCCCAAACTCCTCATCTAATCAGATCCAACTATCACTATCACCTTGAGGCACCTGGCTCTTCCTAAGGAGAATAAAAAAATGTATCAATCTGTGGTGCTCTGCTCACTTTGAATTAGTATTATTTTATTTTTTCGTTCATAACTTTAATAAGAAGGAGATTTAATAAAAATTAGATCAAAAACTATTGTTAAAAAATATAAACATAAATAAACATTATTTGATGGGTATGATAATCATAAATTTCGAATGGTGGGGGAATATATCCCTCTGATTCCGTCATAACTAGGGACTAATGGTTTTGTCTATTATCACCGTTCACTCGTCACATTGTTCAGCGGTTCGATTATATTCAAATCATCAAAATCTTATTTAAAAAAAAAATTGTTTATCGAAATATTAAAAGTTAAACATTAAAATTTAAATAATTCTTAATGATAAGAAAAAAATTGAAAATAGATAAAGAAATAACGAATTAAAATAAATGATAATGCATGAAAACAGATACTGATACATAATAATGTACGTACTTAACAGAGGCTAATGTTTTTCCTCCTAAATCTGTTTGTCATATGATTTTTTTCTTTTTGCAAATAGTACATCTTCCCTTTTACAAACAATGGTTGATAAATAGGCTAACAGTAAAATAGTATTTCAAATAAAAGGCATTAAAAAAAGGCAAATTCAAATACTTAATTTAAACTTAGCCATAACGCTAGCCATTACGTACTTTTAGAAAAATATTTTAATGGTAAGAAGAAAAAAGCTATTAATTCATTTATAACTATATACATTTTAATTTATATAAGATAATGTGAAAGAGCCGAACTTTCCATCCAACCGTTAAGGCTTTATTCTCGAAATTAAAATCTTATATTCTAAAATAAGGTCACCCCTAGTAGAAATATAAAATAAAATATGCTCATCAAAGGAGAATAAATTAATTTTTTTTATTAAAATGTTCCACGAGCAAAGTTGTTCAACCAAAAAAAAAAAATAAATAAATGGAATCTTTCCTTATAGAAATATGCAGCAGAGTAATAATTTTCTAGAAAACGGTTCATTAATTGTAATACAAAGTTGTTTTAAATGAAATAATCGTTATTTAATATATAATTTATGTGCGTATATACATATGCATAACTTAATAAATAATATTTTACCTTTTACTGTTTGTATGGTTTGTTTAAAACAACTTATCGTTGCCTATGAATACAGATATTTAATTTATTAAATTCACTAAAGACTTGAGGCAAGTATCTCACTGTCCATAATATTTCTGTAAGTAAAGCACAATATCGGGTAAGTTTCACTACTGTAATTAATAAACCATTTAATCAATCAATTGATATTATTTATTAAATTAATAAATCAATTATCATCTTCATGCATTCATCTACCTTTTAACACGGCAATAAATACGGATCAATCATAAGAAGCAAGGTGTTGAAATATATGCCTGAAAAGTCCATAGGAAGGCAGAATGAACCCGAAGGCAGAATGAGTTTAGAGCCGGAATTAGAATTTTTGCCAGGGAGAGGGGCAAACTTAATTTTTTCGCCCCTTCTTTCACCCCTTCCAACTTAATAAATTTCCACAAATGTATTTTAGGTTGTAAATTTCTTAATAAATATCATAATCTCATAACATTAACTCATTTCATTGGCTGAATTAAGGTCAAAACATTCAAAAAGCAGAAGCAAATGATCTATTTTTAAGCTAAAACCAAAATTTCGTTCGGCATTAACTGCCCTCTAAATTCTTCTGGACGGGTAAAGACACTAGATTAAGTTACACCCTGTTAAGTTACGATTTTTTTTAATTTAACACTAAAATGGTTTAACTTTCACTCGTGAAAAATTACGGGTATACATTCCACTAATCAACTTGTCATACAAAAATAATTATAAATGAATAATTATAATTATAATTATAAAGTTATAATCCAATATATTCAACTAAAATGTCAGGACTGCAAAATAATGAGCTTTGCCAACAAAATATTTTATGTCCGAATGAACCTCTTTGGAACCCGACCAGAACAGACAGTCCAGTCAAGCTGCTCACAAACTGTTGTGCGTATGTTCAACAGATGGTGTCATGATCGGCTCAGTGCATACCAACGGAAAATTTAAATTCTGTTCATTCGCCGGTTCCTACGCAGTCCAATATTAATAATCAACTTATTCATGTACTAGCACGACTGAAACGGATACACCATTAATTCATATAAAACGGAAATAAATAATCAGTCTCTTTTAACTGGTTGAAAATGAATATGAATATAAAAGGAAACTGTTTCAAGTTCTTATCAGTTGTACAATCAAAGAACTGTTTAGTTAGAAATAACCAATTGATACAGCGTTCATTTGGAACAAGAGTGCCACCATATGAAAAAGTTTAATTTTACAGTAGAAGTGTTTGAAGTTCAGGCAAACTTATAGTTATTTTATGAAAAATAGACATTTAGGTTCAACGCTGTCCGTAAACTCACTGATGTAACATCATACTATTTTTGATTCAAATAAACTTAATCTTCATTTTTTGATCATTTAATCATGAATTAAATTGGGACATTTATTTTTACAAAAAATAATGTGAGCTCCCTTAGAGTGGATGTATAATAACGACGCTTTGTTAAAAAAAAAAATACTAAACAATAAATTGGATTTGAAAAAAAAAAAATCAACTCAAATTGTTTTATTGACCGTTTTACAGTGCAGCATAATATTTTTAACATAAATAAAGAAGTTTTCAATTATTCATACATAAGGAAAGTTGATACTTTTTGGTCACCTAAATAGCATAAGAATATTATTATTACAATATTAAAAATAATTTATTATTATCTTTCTAAAGAGAGTATTTATAAAGTTACTCTCTAATAATAGTTTGAAGGGTGCTGTGATGTTAGACTAGCAAAGTTAAATATAGCTAAACTAACAATAAATTTATATAGTGGTAAATATCGGAACTAAAAAGCGGACAATTATTCTCATAGAAATATACGTCACTATAAGCTTTCCAAGGAAGAAACAGCAGCATTTTTTTTTGCGATTTGTAGCACTCTTCTTCAAAGTGAACGACATAAGCAGTTTTCTATGCTAACATAATTAAACTGCAATTCTATGCAATTATTCTCGGATTTATCTTGTAAATATTTCATAAATATACAAATATTGGCGAATAAGAATCGCATTTAAAAACAATCCCGTTCAAAAAATAAATCAAAATCTTATCGTAAAACGAGAAATTGCTCTTCCAAACTAGATAAATCATAATCATCTTCAAAAGTTTTATTTCTACAGTCACATATTCGTTTGACGCATTGTAAATGTTAAGAATGTACTTGTATTTGAATATGATTTATAATATAATTTATGGGATATCTTTATTAATAACCATTAGATTTGTAATTAGTCGTTGAAGAAAAATATTTTATATTTACAAAAAATCAGGTCTTACGCTTTCCAGATTAAAAACCTTACAGCTTAATCTTTGTTACATTTTCATTCCATACTTAAATTCATTCTCAAGGATAAAAATTAAAATTTTATCGGATTATTTATATTTGGTCCAGGAAGTCACTTTGTAAAAAATTATTTCATTTCCGATTATGTGTAGTTCGTCAATTAAAATTAAATAGTTGATCATCATAGAACATTACTGTTCTTTTCTCTTCATTGGTGGAAACAAGAAAATCACATTTTTTACCAGCTTGAATGGGGATTAATCATTTCCTCCATTATGTATATATTGATTTGCTATATAATAAATTATGTATTGCTATATTAATAACAACATTTACATTTTTATTATTTATTAAAATATAAATAATAAAATTAAATTATAAAATTTATTAATATATAATAAAAATGTAAAGTTTATTCCATAAACATTAAAGAAACAATTGTAAAAATAAACCTCTCAAAAAAAAAATCAATTGTTTCTTTTCTTTCCTTCACCTGTCTGAAGGAATAAAAACTGAAAAATGAACTCACTACATACACAAGTCAAACAACGTCAAAACATTTGACAAGGAACTGGATTGCTTAAGAACCAATGAGGCTAGGAAGTGTTGCGTGCTGAATGAGGTCATGTCATATTTGCTCGGTTCACTGCTTTGATTTTAATAAAGTTTTCGATATCTGCTTTAGGCTAAAGTTAATGTTGATTAGAAATTGAAGTTAAAAATAAATAAATTAGAATTTAAAATAAGCAATGGGATATTTAAACGATTATGCTATCACATATATAGTTTTTTAATGAATACGGTGGTTTATTTTTTATCTATGAAGTTGTGGTTTAAAAATTATGATTGTAAATTCCACTAAGGAACCTGAAGAGACTCGCGACCCAAAACGGCTGTGACTTTCTAAGAGGTCTAGAATCTGATCCTCACGGGCAGGCTGGTATCCAGGCTACATGGAGGGTGCTCCAGCCTAAGGCTGAGTGGTAGGGTTATAAAAAGATATATTGTCACATTGACCCACTTGAGGAATCAAGTGTAGTCCATTGTATCGAATGCCTCCAACAGGAAAAGGGTATAGTACTTGTAATTTATCCCGATTCTTTTGGTTCAACTTAAAGTTTTTAAGAGTTTCATTTCAACAATATTAAGGAGACATTGAGTTCTCAGATGAAGTTTGTAGGAGATTTTTTTCGCCCTACACCCTCGAAGTCTTACTGCACAAGAGATTCTACTGACACGCCCAGAATCTGAGTTGAGCTCAGACGAACAATATTTCAGTATGAGTCCACAAAAATCTTCTGCTAATTGTTTTAACAATGGAAAGAGAATCTGAATCACTTTTAGTCGTATTTTTCTTGCACTTATTCGACAGCCATTGTAGGATGGTCGTGGTAAAAGATGGTGGGGTTGCATTTTAAATAGCCCCTAGAAGTTTTGGTGGTTTCGGGGATGTCATATAAATATAATTATTTTTTCTCCATTACATTAGGGAACTTCTTGCGATCCCCTTCGGATCAAATCAGCTGAAATTAGTTTTGTATAGTTGTTTTTGAAGCAGAAGAATACTATGGACATAGGAGCAACATTTAGTCATATTCAAGGTGGCTTTTTCGTGGTTTTTAAGGGTTTGTGCAACTATGCAGCCTCTCGGAATTGAACTAGAGGGTTGAACATCTGTATGTGATTTGAGATGGTGTTAGAGAAGTGCTCTATGGGGGTCTCAACTTATTTTTTCCCCACGTCCCGCGGTTTTACGCGATTTTTAAGGCTTTGCGCACCTCTAAAGCCTCTCCGAATTGAGTTAGAGGGTTGAAAATTGGTATGTGAATTGAGCTGGTGTTAGAAAAGTGCTTTTAGGGATAATTTCCAACGTTTTGAACGTGCCACCGCCGCCAATTTGATATTTTCAATTCTATATTTTAGTTAATACAATATGAACGTTTGCGCTTTACCGATTTACGGTTCAGCGTAAAAGACTCACCTACAAAAACTGCAATATTTTAGGACTAATAACAGAAGTTTCTTGATACGTAAACAACAAAACTCTATAAAGAAAACTATACCGATTTACAACAATCAACTATCGACGAACACATACGTATTCTTTATTCCCGTTTCTATAGTAATCTTCACAGCTGACAAGAGTCTTATGAGAAGCTAAGCTGGATTAAAGATCTTTCCCAAATTAAAGGACTAATTGACTACTGTTGCGGACATCCTTCCTCATGGCTATCATGTCACGCATATCTTTTGTATCCATAACATTTGCATAATATCATGTATCACACTTCTGTTAGACAGCTACAAATAAATTGTTGAAATATAAAAAAAAAGAAGTTACTATTAAAGATAATTTAAAATACGATCTTAGTGACGGAGCCACAACGCTCACATTTTTTTTTAAAGAATGACATATTGTAAACACAAAAGAAATAATAAAAGCAGAAATAAACTTCTGAAAGTATATTGAATACTATATCTACCATCTTAACTACTGGAAGAAAGAAATGTTCGCAGATAAATCATAAAATAAGCCATTCCTTACATCAATTTCGGTTTTATCAACATGAGCACATCTTTAAAGCTGAAAATTAGGTTCCTTTTCGAAACGTAGCATTTAAGATATAATAATGAAAAAGTGGCTGAAACATATACTAAACC
Organism: Rhaphigaster nebulosa; assembly: GCA_948150685.1. Taxonomy (NCBI): domain Eukaryota; kingdom Metazoa; phylum Arthropoda; class Insecta; order Hemiptera; family Pentatomidae; genus Rhaphigaster; species Rhaphigaster nebulosa. The sequence goes on from OX411311.1 coordinate 62,565,924, forward strand.
AACGGCAGAGAGGATATGAGTATTTAAGCATGGCGTAAGAATGGGATTTAAAATTATGGAATTAAACTATAATATAACAATTGTTGAATATAGTTTATTAATTATAAATGCTTACCTTTTGGGCGCCTACTTCCCTAGTAGATATGCCCATCTTCTCATGGTGCCTCAGCTGAACGGGGTATATGATCTGGTAATAATGAGCCCCGATGTTACGAACGAGCTCCTGGTTTTGCCGGTATTCTCGGAGCAGCCGTTCCACCTCCCCTGAAAAATATAAAAGAAATGTCAATCATTCCATGCATCAGAGCATATTAGGTCATTAATCATTAGAGAAGACATTAGTTGATGGAAAAAACAATGCATTGTAATAATCGTGAGACCATAGTATAACGATGTTGTAAAAGACCATAGCCAAACAGTGCAATGTCAGAGCCATAAGGAGGGTTGGGTAAGATGCAAGAGGGTAAGGTAAGATGTAACACCCTCCATGTCTGAGGAGCAATATCTTGGTGAAACGTCACTTTAATATGATTGACTAAAGCAGAGGACTTCTCTTTTAAAACTCTATATGCTCTTTTGAGTTATTCACAGTAAAGCTAAGCGTCGGTAGCCCTGCCATTTGGAACCAGATCAAAGTGAAAAACATCCTCATAATCCCACAAAGCACTAAGCATTATCTTGAAGGTTGTTGTTCCCAGAATTGAACCGCCTGAACCAAAACGCTGCTGTATTACGATGCACCACATTTTCACCTTCCACCGAACAAATTTTCTCAGCAGCTGCCTTCGCACTTAATCTTTTTTCCATTAGTTCCTCAGAAGACCAAGAATGACAATTTTTTCTTCCAGCATTATCAGTGATATTTATAAAATGGAATGAAAGATAGAGATAGTTGGTATGCATAATAACATAATGGATTAGTCAAAGTAAACAACGATATATACATTGTTTACACCAGTATTGAATAAGGATTCAAGTGGACACTTCAATGTCAGCAATGAATTAATGCACAAAGACTTTTGTAACAACCTAATTTAATCAATTTAATGTTTTATTTATTGATTTTAACATGTTGCGGAAAATTTAATCCTTTTTATTTTTTCATTTCCTGCGTGGATACCTTCCCTACCTTTGGAAGTGAGAAAGCAAAAATATGTTGATTTCTAGAAAACCCATTCACTCTTTTTATAATGGACTAAGACCTTTAAAAAAATGAGTTATTAGCATTGTTTTTATGGAGTAGGGCAATATTATTTTGTTTTTAATCATTATTTCTTTTAATTGAGATTTTGAATGAAGCGAACATGATGACAATCGACTACTCGAAAATTCAAGATCAATGATGATCCTTGAGGAATTATTTTAGGATACTGAATTTCTTTAAAGTTGGGAGACCATTTGGGACTGGAAAGGGCAATTAGGGGTCGGACCGAAGTTTAATTATTGGCCCTTGGCTGGGTGTAATAAAGAGGGAGGGGGTAAGTTGGCAGCCCTTGCAGTCGGAAAAAGATCAACAAAGGAGTTAATTAGCAAGTTGGTGAAGGAGCTCGGCCGTCCTTGGTGATGTTACGTATTTTCATAATGAGAAAACCCAATTCCTTTTATTGAAATCAACGGGAAAAGGCAATGAAAACAATTAAAACAAAATAAATTTTCACTTTTTTTTCTTTTCTTATTGGATGAAAATAACAAAGTGGAAATCAGTAAATTACTCCAGGATATTTTCCTTTATCTATTTTATTTATTTTATTTCCTTATTTGTTTTTTGTTTTTATTTCATTGCCAAAAGCATAAAGAGAGAACGTAGCTTTTATTCAAGTTTTTTCATGGGTTGTCATATCAGCGATTCTGTTTTTGTTTTGTTTTCTGTATCTTTTGTAGATGAAATATCAGAAAGAAGATAATATACGCCCTAAAGATAAAAGGAAAATAACGGATATAGATTCCTTTGGTAAGGTTGCAAACGTTGATTAAAAGACCTATGCTACGGCTAAAATATATATCATTGGAAAATAAGAGATACGAGTACTATTTCCGGCCAATTTTATCCAATTTCTACCATTATTCTACATAACACTTTTTAATGAATGAAATAAATTCAAACTTATCTCAAAAACCACCCAATGGAGAGACCAATTATGGCATACTATATATTTATATATATTATATATACTATATACTCGAAATGGGTTCAAAATTAACGATTTAACGATATATTTAGTAATAAATTTTATAAAGATAAAAATGATCGAAGAAACGTATTTGACTTTAAAAAAAAAAAAAATTGGAAATATCCAATTGCGTCATGTGAAATAAAAATTGTAAGTTATTGGGAGCCTAATTTGATAAATTATAATTGTTACTTTTAAGATGCTGAAGAGGGTAAGTTGGTATGGTATCTCTGAAACGTTAAAAATATATATATATATATATATATATATATATATATATATATATATATATAATTTGAACACTATTGTGGCCTGTGAGAAAAGTTCAATATGATGGAAGATCAAGCATTGGAACTAATTAAAAAAAATAAATTTATTCATCCGATCTGATGACAATGTTCGTTGAGAATAAATTACAAAAAAGAATAAATTTTGATTAATATTTGGTGTGATAAATGGTCATTGGTGTCTCTCAATCGGGTAATTTTTCTTAAGATCTTCGTAGTGCATTACTAATCTAACTTACTATAATAACTTATTGTGTCGTAAATAATTTAGTAAATTATTATAAATAAAGAAAAAAAATATTTTTGACGACTTCATTCTTCACTACTGTACATTATACTGTCTTAACCGATTATTTTATTTTAAAAAAAATATCTGTAATGATTTGCCATAATTTGAAATTATTTTTTGTTTCATTTATGATGCTATATTTAATTTATTTAGTTTATTTATGATTTAGCTCAGAGAATTTTAATATGTTCAGGTTTTCACCTGGAAGGTGTTTTTTTTTCATCTAATCAAACGATTTTTAATGTTTATTTATTTATCTCTGATATAGTCAAAGACATACAGAGTGGTTAGCCTAATATATATAATAAGTAGAATAAAAATAAAATAAGTACAGAATAAGAAAAACAAACAAAAATGTTTTTAAAACACATAAAGTGTAAAAAAAGAAGAAAAAATACTAACTGAAACAAAACTGACCACAAAAATATTAGAAATTTCAAAAAACATAAAAAAAGAATAAAATGACGCTATCTAAAATATAACTAACTCAAAATACTCCCTATATCAATTTTTTTTTTTAAATAGAAATAAAGAAACCGATATTCTTTCATCAAAATATTATCTTATTATCAAAATATAATCCATAAATAGAAAATTTCTTTTAAGGAACAATGAAAATTGAAGGGTTTCCTGCAAAAAGGAGGTATCTACATCCCAGGGAAGTTTGGACTTCCATATACTATTTTGTGGTAAAAAAATAATTCTACCGTTTTTTACCAGAAATATTTGGCTCTAATCATTTGTTCTCATGTTAAATATGATCTTGGTAAATTAATAAAACTACGTTACTCAAAAAAACGCGATTTTTCATTTCGTTACTTGAACGCGGTGGTCACAATATGTGTGTGTATATATATATATATATATATATATATATATATATATATATATATATATACATATATATATATATATACACACACATATTGTGTCCACCGCGTTCAAGTAACGTGGTGGTAATATATATATATATATACACACATACTGAATTTCAGATTATTTTAATGGTAATTTTTTTTTAATCGATTTATCGATTTCGTTCCTAGAAGTAGAGAACATCTATTTTGTGGCAATAAAATAAATAAAGAGAGATGCTCCAATAATCAAGCTAGTGTTCCATCGTCTGGAAGTTAAATTCTTATCTGAAAATACTGTCCAAATATTTACAAACAATTAAGGAAATTGATCAAAAATAGTTTTTTCACATTATTTAGAAATTCGAACCTTCAGACATTTGTTGTTTTCCTAAAATTTGAAAAATTGGAGCTACCTTCTTTTTGTATCAAACCCTTAAATTTTTATCGAGTAATGAAATTATACTAAATTAAATAGCCTTTATTTATGGAGTAATTTTGGAGTATAAGGCCACTATTTAAAAAATCATTTTATCATAATATTAAATGAGAGTTTTTATGGCTTTGTTATATTTTTTTTTATAAATTTGATTTAAATAAATTAACTCTTTGTCACTTTTTCATTTTCTTAAGTCCTTCCCTTTGGGAGTAATCGTTAATACTTCCTTGGGTGACAAGCCTTATTGGAAACGAGTTATGAGCCAAACATAAATGGAAGATTCTTAAAAAAAATACTAATACAATAAACTAACATTTAATTACCAAGAAATTAAATAGAAAATCTAGAAGTAAATACAAAAGAAAAGTATCAGAGGGAGCCAATAATGATTGGCTATTAAATAAACAGTTTACATAGGATAAAAAGATTAATTTAAAAAGAAAAAAATCATTCAGTTTATTTATATACCATCGCTCCGAGAAACTCTGAATTGCTTCTCTCTATCATCAAAGTGTGATGCATATTTATATAAATATTTTCCTTTCATTGATATGAAACCAGGAAAATTATAATATTAGGTTCTAAATCCTCAAGTTCATTTAAAGTACAGAGCTTAAAGGAAAAACGTACAAATACTCCCATTATTAAAGGCAGTTTTCCTTGAAAAGACTCAATTCTACTTAAGTTCTACCCTTTTTACGCGATTTTAGTGCATCAGAGGAAAAACATTCCTAATTCTCTATAAATAAAGGAGCAAAAAAGTCCTGATAGAGTCTGGTCACACTACAACATATGTACCTAACTTTAATAGAACTTCTATTTCCTTGTCCAACAAGTTGACCAAACAACTAAAACCAGTTAGGTTTCAATATTTATATAATTATAACCATCAGTGCTACGAAGAGACACACTTTTAGAAATAATATTCCTTTCTTTTTCTTTCTATATTTCCTTTCTTTGAGTAAATATCTGCGAATATTGAGGGATTGACTTTTTGTATTCTCTCTCTTTTCGAGCCAGCGGCAGAAGTATCAGAATAAAAGATTTCTTCTTCATTGGAAGCATTTAAAAAAAATCTTGACAGATTCGGCGGCCTCAAAACGTAATAAATCTTCTCTACAACAGGTATACATCATAAACTATTCGGCCATTGCTGGACAACACGAATTCCACCAAACCTTGACTCTTCAACTGTGTTGCTCCTTCCAACATTTTATTGAAGAACGGGTAGAGAAGCTAGCTCATTAATATAAATGTTTCTATTTGCATTGTCAGAGTTTATTTTTCTTGGCTTTTATAATAAATTTATTTTTTACAGAACTACACTCAAATTAAATGTAATTGAAGAAGGAATCGAACGCCAAAATTTTCGTCGATAAATTCTATTGGCGAATATCTTCATCTTGAGTTCAATTTCAATAACACTCGAAATTCTCTATACGACATTAAAAAGCTTTTAATTTTCAGTCTCAAGGATTTATCGATGTTTAAAAAAAATTGAAAAGATGTTGGAGAACATTGTAATACTTCATTATTCAAAATCATAATTTTTCTTTTAAAAGATCACTCTCCTTAAAGGAAGGAAAACATTTTCTTCATACACAATTTCAGTCGCTTCCCCAATTTACCTGATAACCTCTTAAACTCCATTTTAAGACCTTTCAGTTCCATAGTTGTTGATTACTATCATAGCCTTTATTTATGGAGTAATTTTGGAGTATAAGGCTGCTATGTATGAAATAATTTTATCACAATATAAAATGAGAGTAACTTTTTTTTATTTATGAATTTGTTATTATTTTTTTATAAATTTGATAATTTATAAATTAACTCTTTGTCGCTTTTTCCTTTTCGCAAGTCCTTCCCATCGGCCCAGCGGCAACTTCATTAGATAATGAATCCAACATTGTAATAAGATTGTTGATATCACTCTTGCTTGTCTTGCTTATTAGTCCCACTATTACAACTTGCATAATGCATAAGCATAGTTCAGAGTATGCTAATTGGAAACATGAAGTAACATCTTGAGGATTAAAATATTGATTTTGAGATCTTCTGAATTTAAATTAAACAAAAACTAAACGAATCACATTAACGAAAAACCACATATTTAAACAAGTAATTGCTTCTTCTGAAACAACAAAAAAATCTCAATATGAGCACTTAAAATTAGCAGAAATACTAAGAGCATTTATAATATATTTGTTCACTCTGAGTGCTCAAGGACAATTCGTTTTATATGTAAGCTGCAATTATTTGGAAGCTATTTTTCAGTAAAGTCTATGAATCGCTTATGCAATGAATACAGATGAGGTGCTGATGGGATATTCTGCCAAAGATAAAGAAAGAAACCCATGGAAAGAATCCTGGAAAGCAATGACGGCAGAGACAAAAGAGGTTTAAGACACGACCGAGGAAATGGCGACACCATCCGGCAGCGGAAGTCAATCATTAGTGCCGACAACTTTTTGTTGATTCCATTCGTTGTGGTTGTTTGTTACTGCTAGTGTATTCGCTGTTGAAAGCGGCCTCTAGAATCGTTTTTAGTCTGGGCTTGTAATGAGGTCAAGGAGAGTTTTCTCGTCCTAGTTGGGGGCAGAATTTTCATAATTATTTTATAACTTTCTTATTAGCAAACATTCCTAATATGTGCATTAAAGATAAAAACTAAACAGAAACAAGACCTCTTCCTTTTCTACCCTGAGAAGGAAACCCATAAATCCAGATTATCCCAACGCTTCCTCTCTCAACTATATGATATAACATAGCACAAAACAAAGAAATAAACAAGCATTTGTTATTCGGGGATGTCATTTTCCCTACATTTGATTTAAACCTTGTAAGGCTGAAACAACAAACTATATAGGGCTATTTACTGAAACCTGGCACTTGCCTGTCCCCAAAGATAAATCATCTCCATTTAGCTACGGTATCATTTACAACATATATCCAAGGTAAACATATACCCAATCAACGTTTATCAAGCGGCCACGTCATAACTAGAGCCTTAATTTCTTGAAGTAAAAAAACTAAACGGTGCAATTAAAACACCAAAACGTGCAAAAATGTGCAACAAAAATTAAAATCCTGCTTTTGACTACTTTTAATGCGGAAAAAATTACATCTAAATGTTTGGTTTTCTTCCATCAATTACTCTTTTCGTCATATTATTAGGCAGGGTGGAACATTGTGATTCGATGTGTTCTGCAAGTTCACGAGAACTTATTTGGGGATTTATGGCTACTTTTAGCACGACTTCACGTGATTCACGGATAGTGAAAACACGTTTTCCGCCAAAGTGGTTTTTATCGTTCACTGATCCGGCTTTAACATTTTTAATTATGCATTGTATGGTCGAGTGAGCGAATTGCAACTTTCTTCCGATACATCGATTGCTCAATCTTTGTCGAAAAAATTGAATAATTCATCTTTGTAGGTAGAGATTAATTTTGTAGATTTACGATCCATTTTTGTGGAATTATCTTTCAGTTCTGATCGTTTGACCCATTTTGGGTTTGTATTTGAATAAGGGATTACCTTAATTAATGTATAATTAATTACCGTATGAATAATTTGTTTGCACGATCTTTAACTTTTTTTTAAAGTTAATTAGATTTTACATGTTTCTAATTTCCTTCGCTGGTAAGCATATGTTGTTTGCTATCAGATCCATTAGTCAATTTATGTCCAATAAATTATAAAATATATATTTTCGGGAAAAACTTGAAAAAAACGTTTGAATGATTATTTTACCTACGGTAGCCTGAGCGTAACACTATGGTATATAAAAGAAAGAGAATGGTAAGTTGGGGATTAACTGGCTTTCCACGAGAATCCGGGCTCTAGCCATAATAATACACAGTCAATAGAGTATTTATAACATCTATCTGGTTGTGGGAATTTGACATGCCCCATTGCACAATAAAACTTGATTAAATAGATAGTAGTAGTAGTAAATAGATAGTAATGAACACACAACAGAGTTATTACTATTTTTTTAAATAAACAAGTTTTAGCATTGATTTTACAATTTTTAGGCGGTTTGCAGGAATATTCATACCCGCTGCTACTAAAGAGAACTGCTTCATTCCCTTCTTCCAATACTTTATCAGACAGTTTTAGTTGAGGAGATAGTATCTTCTTGGATGTGACCGTTGCCTGGATACTACCACCGTTATATCCAATAATATCATATTATTATTACATCCATCCCACAGAACAGACATATGAAACGTCGCAAAAATAATTGTAAACTTCGTAATTCATGAAAATTTAAATAATCGTTATCACGCGGCCTAATCGAAGCTAATTAGCACTCCTAAATTATCACATTTACAAACAAATCAGCTAATGAGTTGTAAAAAAAAAAAAACATTTAGCAAATTCAGTGAATTTTAGTTAACGAACTCATAATTTTCCCTCATCGAGATTGGGCGTATGTTGAGAATCTTCTCTGATAGACACAACTGGTAACATCCGAAGACCTTGCTGAAGCTACTCCATCTCCCGTGACGTCTGAGTATTATATTACCTACAATTAAGCGCTAGAATGTCAGCTGACGTGGAACTGAACTCAGATAACGCCATTCTCCCTTCAACGTATATCTCACAGAAACCTTTGTCTGCAAGAGAATATGATATAACTAAATCAGCCATAAAATGCTGTTCAAATAATGTAAAAGGAGCCATAAAATGTTTTTAAAAAAGCCATAAAATGTTGTTGAAATAATGTTAAATATAAAATGTTGTTAAAATATTTTTAACAGCAATTTTTATTGTTTGGTCAAGAAAAAATCAAGCTATATTTTAGATAATAATATTTATTATTAGATTTATAGTATTTATTATTTATTAGATTATATATTTTATATCACACAAGGATTTAAGTCCATCCATCGTTTTGATCAAAATTGAACTTAGAATTGAATAATTAGGGATTGATAAATTATTTGCCACTTCTATAAATTTGTTTTATTGAAAACTAATTTCGAATGTTATACATTCATCCTCAGTTCTAAAAACACACAAAAAAATCAAAAATAAGCAATTCAAAATATAGTTGGTATTATTATACATATTAAATTATATAAATCAGTATTATAAAACATTTATGAATTATGAATTTAATTAAGACAAGAAATCAAATACATGTTGGTACTCACCAAGATTTAAATGGATTATATCAAACAGAAAAGTTTGTACTAGCTTCTTCTCGCATTGTACTAACAATGAAGGAGAAATAGGCAGGATGTTTTTAGGTAAACGGTTTAAGGGTCAGAGTTTTCCCAGTAACGCCTGTGAGTAATTGTTTTTTCTGTCATAGAGGGGAATAAATTTGAGATTGGATTATTGGAGATATTATTTGGTCATTTAAGCAAAAATCTGGATTGGATTTGAAGAATTTTATTATTTTAAGTGCTTCATATATATTTAATTTGAGACTGTTTTCAACGTGATGTATTAATTTAACTCCTGAGTCTTTGATGAATTTATGATTATTTTTATTTAAATGAATTACAAAGTTGGAAATATCTGTCTTATTATTATATGCACGTATATGTTCCTTTAATCTCTGATTTAGCGATCTTCCAGTTTTTCCCGTGTACTTGGCTGCACAATCATTACAATTTAGTTCGTATTCTCCGCTTTTTTGGAAAGGGTCTATTTTGTCATTAGGGAAAGAGAAATGTGAGGATAGGGTTTTTTTCTATTTTAAATGCAGGGTTTAATCCTAGTTTTTTCAATTCATTTCCGACTTTGGTGGATATAGGGCCGTAATACGGAATCAAAACATAATGTTTCGGGATGGGCCTATCTAATTAGATTGATCCTTCTATACCATCATGCGGATGTCAAATAGAACTGAATAGATTTTAAACAAACTTTCTTTTCTTTAATCCCTTTTGGGCCAGGACCCGCAGCCATTAGGAATACATTTAAAATTAGGAGCCGCAATGCGTATTTAAAAACTAATTTAAACCTAAAATTAAAGTTCAACTCCGAATATCTAGGAGTGATACAGGAAATACCTGCTTAGGAAATAAGGGAAAAGCAGGCTAAATACCAGATTGGTTCCTCTCCTTAGTAGGTCCATTCTATTGAGTATTTCCTCTCTCCTAATAAGATAGATAACGGAAGTTGTGGGTTAAAAAAATAAATAGTAAATTAATATGGACGAAATTAACATTGAATTAGCTAACAGACCACCCGTTTTTTTTCTTTCTATTGATGCAATATAATGCCATAATCCGTGGATCTTGACCGAATTGTCACTGTCCCTGGACCCGAATGAGTCGGTTGGAAGGACACTGCCGAATTGATCCCAAATTGGACGGGTTATGAGAGCTATGGATAGCCTGCTGCTGCATCAAGGAAACCATGGATCATAGCAACGTGAGGTTGGATGACCCCGTCCAGGCTGTCTGTGCTCTCGCAAGAAATAAATATCTGTAAGAATACCAAATCTCGTGGCCAAATATCTCTATGGCCTATATATAGGTATGTATTTATACATATATATTGAATAGACTAATGCTATATATATACACTAAAACTGTTGTGTGCACAAATATTATTAAAGAAAGTATTAAATAGTGCCTTATATAATTGCAATGTAATATTAGACACAAATAAACATATATATATATATATATATATATATATATATATATATATATATATATATATATATATATATATATATTTATGATATAGAATAAAGAAAATAATTATTTCTTCATTAGTGACAACACATAAAGCTGGCCATATAATAAAGAAGATACCTAATTTTAATAAAAACTGAAAACAAAAGTTCACGCTAAAATATTAAAGCAACATAGACAAATTCTATTTAATAATACATAAATTTGGTAAAACAAAAAATAAATTGTAAAGTCATTGAAGTGACGACAGCAGTTAATTCCTAAAGTATTTCGGTCGGGGCTAAGCCTACCTATTCATTCACAGCGCCTACACTTCCTATCCTCACCTATATTAGAGACCGACAATCATATAAGGTCGAATTATTAAACATGAAGTACATTGAATATTTGAACCTCAATAAGCAACAGATTAGTGCAGGTAAAATTAAATTGAGAAAATACAGAGAAAATAATCGTTTTTATAGTTAAATATTGCAATCTGACACATTCAAGGGAAATCGGAAATAGTGAATATCATCGCCCTAAATGTAAAAACTTCCCGACTCCAAAATGGCCAACTTGATAGGAGAGAAAAAAATGTATTATTCAATTATTTTAATGCCGAACATTTTCAAAATTTTATGTCATAAATAAGGTTTCAAGTTAATGATTAATCTTAAATACTAAATACCAACATTTTTAACTGAAGTCAGAAGGTTCTATTACATACCAAATTTATAGTGGAGTTTTAGAAACTGATATTTTTAAATGATTTTAAAATTTATTTGAATTAAGGAGGTTTTATAGACGCATTTCTAGTGTCTATTTTTCAGGATCAACAATAAAGGTATAATTGACGATTTTGGAGATAGAAAGTTTTACAATTAGGCTGACGATATGTAACGATTCATATCATGTTTAAAGACAAAAAATAATATGATAAATGAAATATCAGAAAAATATCTAATTAAAATAAATACGATAAAACTAACATTTAAAAATAGGTGGTTATCTGTCATTATACCGATTAGCGTCACTCAAGAAACCCCATCAGATTTTATATGATTTATATAATTTAAATGATTATAAACTTTTATTCTTCCGTTCTTAGCTTTTCGATTTTTCGAAAGTCCAGTCAATGAGGGGGTTGTAGACGGAAATGACGAGACGGCCTAAATTGATTTCAGGATTTTTTTTTTGACTAGTTCAGAGGTAATCATACTAAAATTCTTCGGATCTAGGAGCAGAGGCAAAGAGTGGAGAGGGGAAAAAGGTCACGTGTTTTAATTTTTCGTTTATATCTCGAAAACGGTCGGATCTAGCTTAAGCCATTATATGCAAGAAATTTAAGTGCATTAAATTTCCTACACTAATGTTCATATTTGTATCTGTTATACTTTAAGAAATATAAGCTCTTCAAAGTAACAAATTTGAACACAGATCATTTTTGGCCGTACTTCATAAGAATGTACTATATAATACGGGACTATACTTTTCCTATTATCGTCCTTACAGTTTGTTACTTTGAAAAGTGCATAATTCTTAAACTACGAAATAATTTAACTGATAGGAAAAAAAATGAATAGGAAATGCATTAAGCTTGGACCAAACGTTTTCGGGTTATAAACAAAAAACCGAAAACCACGACATTCTCCCCCTCTGCTCTGCTCTAGACCCGGGGAAATATAGTACTTTTACCTCTTAACTAGTCCAAGCAAAGCCCTAAAGTCAATTTTGGCCATTCTCTAATTTCCATCCATACCCCCATTTGTACATCCATTGACTGAAATATTAGTAGAAGATTGATTTTTGTCTTAAATAACAATGCTTTAAAAAGCGGTGAGAAAAGTTATTTAAGCGTGATTTTGCCGGAGTCTCCTGATAAGCTATGTTGGGTGTCTGTTTTACTGGGTAATTGGGAAACAAATTGTTGGACTCTCCGACCCTGGAGCACTCTTAGCATAAGCAACTAGACCCGCTGAGTACTGCACGAAGCATTTACTGTTTCTAAAAATCCATTTATTGGTCTATATTTTGCTCTGCAATTTTGATTTTAGGTGGCAGGTGGTAGGCTGATACTGCTTAAGACCTTCTTAAGACTTTTCTGCGCTATATAAAAAAAATGGAAAAAAAATGTCGAAATCAGGTTCGAAGGGTGGGAGTTCTGTTATCAAGAAAAATGAAATATCTCTCCTGATCATTGAAATGTGAATTAGTTTGTTCTAGATAAACAATGGAATAATTAATCCTTGAAATTATTTTTTAACAAATAAAAGAACAACTTGATAAATATTAATATAAAATTTGGATAATTACGTTTAAATTGGATAATTACATTATTCTGTTTAAAAAAAATTCTACCACGCAATAATATTGCTTAACAAGTGGCACTGCACATGACAATTTACCTCAACAATTAGCACGTGAAGAAGCTCCTGCCCTGCACCGGTTGATTATTGTGTTTGATGGGATAGTAGGAGAGGGAGGGGGTAATTTAAAAAGGTTATTTAACTTGGTAACGAGGTCTGTTACCTAATTTAATATCTCGAGGCTCCTAAGCAGTTAATTATAATCTTGAGCGCCCTCTTGTAAATAAACCAACTTTCCCAAGTGTTTCATTAGTTTTGCAAACCTAATTAATTGGGTCACGGAATTCGGACCAAGGTGGATGGATGCACGACCGGGAAATATTGTTACAAAGTGCAAATCAGATTTACTAAAGGAAAACTCAGCGTCACTTCAAACAGAACTGTTACAGGCTATAATTAAAGACTCACAACAAAAGGGGGCAATCAATGATTACAGAGAAAATGCCCGTTAAGTTATTCAAGTTATTTAGTTATTCAGAATTTATCCATCCGATCAGTTATTCATCATATTTAGTTGGGTTGCATTCCTGTGTTTATTATTATGTCTACTATTCTGATAAATAATAAAATAAAATTTAAATATATATTAAAAATATGATTTGTATGATGGTATTTTTCTTTTTAATATTATTGGTTTGAATAACAGCTATAGACTAAATCTAACGAAACGTGAATATTATTTGCAAATTTAACAGAAAATGTCTCATAAATAATGTTAAAAAGGTAGTTTATATATTTTTATTTTTTTTTAATTCCCCCATTAATGGCAAACGTGGCCTGGGATGTACGTATGCGACTACCGCCAATAAAACTCATCTTTATTTTCTTTTTATTTATTATTCTCATACATAATTTGAGTATATCTTGAATTATGGGGGCAAGAAAAAGTTTACTTAATTCGAATTAATTATTATGTACTTTTGTGGGAGCCAGTTCCAGGTAAAGTTTTAATCACTACGGAAAAAAACAATATTTTTTTATTTATTCGACTTCGTTCCAATAAAATACTAGGAAACAGATTCAATCTTCACAAGCATAATTAATGGCAATACTGCCGTGATAAGCTAAAAAGGCCCTAAATCCAAATAATTTTTTTAAATACACCTTTGTATAGTACCCGAATTGTTTTATATTTTTACTTCCTTGTACGAAGTAAAGGAAGTATTGTAATCGCGAAAATTTTCGGTTTTCAGATTTCGACGGAAATATCCATTTTGACCATCCCTGAATCAATTTTGACTAGTTTCGTCGTGGCGTCTGTACGGACGTTCGTACGTTCGTATTTCGCATAACTCAAAAACAGTTAGCCGAAAGTTGAAATTTTATATTTAGGATTGTTGTAAAATATGATTGTGAACCTCTCTTTTTGGTCACTACTTGACCACCGGAAGTGGTACTTTACTTGAAGGTCATAATTGATTTCCATTAAAAACTGTATTAAAATACTATGCAAAACTTCTCAAATTTAGTATTCATAACTTATATATTGATTCAAATAACATAGTAGATTTTGGTCTAAATTGGAAAACCGGAAGCGGTACTTTACTTGAAGGTCATATTATACTTTCATCAAAAATTATATTAAAATATAATGTAAAACATCTCAAATTTGGTAAATAGGACTTTTATATCGATATGAATGTATTTACTAGATTTTGGTTAAAATTGGTGAGCCGAAAAGGGTACTTTACTTGAAGGTCATAATAAGCTTACATCAAAAATTATATTTAAATTAAATACATAAATCATATGTTTCGGTAATAAAGGTTACAAACGCGATTTGGTTTCCAATCCAATTAAACTTTTTTATTTCTTGTTTTAAGTGTTAAAATTGAGTGTAAAATACTGGTTTTTCCTCCCCATTTTTGAGATCAGCAAGTCTGCAGCATGAGAATAAAGTATTAGTTAATTGGGTTTATCCGCTCAAAATGTCGAAACTGTTGATTTCCAATGCTTTATCCAGTGATATTGACAGTTTTATTGTTGTCACGGTACATGAAGAAATATCTTGGAAAAACGTTATCTACTGAAAGAAAACGACACATAATAACGTAATGAGACCTCCAGAAACAATAGTATGTGTGTGACAATAGATGGATTTCGGGACGCCAAGTCTCGTTTTTACTGCAATCTTCAGAAACTAGTAACCATATTCAGTATAACTTTTTGAGCCGCGGATTTATAATTTAATAGCCGTACAAGGAAGTCATGTGTTGCCCACATCAGATATATTTTTTAATTATTTTGTAATTTCGTTAATTTCAACTAAAGGTTCTGATGTTCCACCTTAAAGTTCACTCGTGCTTAATGAATCACATGAAAAATTCTAATTGTTTTTTTATCAATTATATTATAATTTTATATTTAAAAACAGAAGGTTATTAAAGAAAACTGATTCATTTTAGAATTTTTTAAGTGGTCTAATTTTTTGCAGACCGATCAAAAAGTCACAATTTTCTAATTTATTGTCTCTTTAATTATTTTTCTAGTAATGATGTTGACACATAGACTACATAGACTTTTATGAAATGTTAAATGGGCATACAAACATAGGAACATCTCAAATACCTCGTTATATCAAAGCACTGAAATAACTGAAAAAGAAACTGGTTCCGAGATCTCTTAAGCTCGGCTCTAGAGTGATTGAAGTATAAAGAAGTACTGCCTCTTGTTAACAGCAGAAGTGAAATCTGCTTTCGAATGTGAGACTGTAGAAAGTTAAAAGCTCAAGATGAAATTAAATAGTTATGAAAAATACTTTAATATTTAAATATGTCGACATATCCATTATTAAACTATAATGGAATAATTCACTGACGATGCAGCACTCCTCTCTTCCCATAAAAATGTCAACAAGCATAAATGACGATTAAAAACTACATTAATGATTAGGTTATCAAAGAAGAAATAAAAATGAAGGAGGTTATTTTTTAATTTAAAATCTTTATTTAAACCTGTCAAATATAATTAGTTATGAAGTGTGTTTGTTTACGCTAAATTGTGGTTCCTCAAGTATATTTTAATAATGCCGATACTGAAGCATAAAATTATTTAGTGATTTGCTAAAACACGAGTGACATGGGAAACCCAAAATGGATTATAAAACAAAGACGATACAGAGGCGTTATAAAATATTACCCAGGATACTTGACGGATACTTATCTATAACAAAAAAAACTCAGTACAAAGTTGTAACTAAAATCTTAATATACGGAACATAATTTTATATTGAAAATCCAGTCCTTCCAGTCAAATAAATTGCGTAAAATAATGGACGCATAAGTCTATATTACAAATGACGAACTACACGAGAACTTATACCAACAGAATAATCTCTACGACTGAAGTAATAAGGCTGCTTTGAAATTCGCTTATTGATGTCATTCATAGATCGCTTACAACATTTCAAATGCTTATGTTAATTCGTATTACAATATTAGCAAATATTTGCTGATTACGAGATGATAGCAATAGGCCACTACCAGGAAATATTTCCTTCTTTTACCTGCTTGAACACTATATTTTCCCTTACCCTGCGCGGTTTCATTACTCTAGAAGCCCTACGGCAAATACTTGGAAATGCATTACCAATGGAAGACAAGATGGAAGGACGCGGCGATCTGGAGAGCCAGAGTTATAATGAAGTTGCTGGCGAGGCAGAAGACTAATTATCCGACAACAAGTGAAACTCCGACGTCCAACTTGTTCTGAACCAGTTAGCGGCTAATGATTGAACCAACTTGGGATGGGTCGTACCTGCACCCTGCAGCAAATAGTTCTCTACCTCCGCTCAGCCCGGCCGTTGTAGATCTGCGGGATATCTAGAATTTGGGAAAGATTTTGATTTTTTCGGCTAATCGGAAGAGGTGTCAGTAGATAAAATACAAATGGAAGTTCCAGATTTGCTAAAAATAATGGACAATGTAATGATGTAAGTTGACAGTATCAAAGTAGTGAACAAGGGGGTACAGGTACCTGCTAAGATATCAGTCATATCTTTTGTACTCCAGTGGAGCACCGAATATCCCCGGACTTCCCATCCTACTGGGATAATGAAAGAACCCTGGGTATCATGGTTCGTGAAACCCTAATAAAGGATGTTGCGCACGCCTATGAATATTATTTTACTTCTGTGTAGTGTTTACCGAAGGTCGATAACGTTTTATTCAACTGATTACTATACTTGTTCAATTAGAGGGTTCCATTAAAAAAAAAAAAAAAATGTATAAGAGCTGTTGAAGACTTCCCCTAATTCAAAGGGGTCTTCCTTCGAATACTAACTTCACTAAATCTATGAAAATACATCTAGGCACTGAAATTACAAGCTATCTAAAAAACTGATCTTGACTAAAGTTTGCAGTTTTTCTTGGTTCAGTTTTTTAATAACCTGTATCATTCATCGTCATATAATAAATTCTTTCACTGAACTTCCAGCCCAATTAATTTTAAAGTGTCAGATCCAGCGAGGAAACATCATTAAATCGGTGTGAAACAGGATACCGATACGATTGTGTTACAGAATAAAAATTACATTCCAATCCATTTCATTAATTCTTTCATTTCATTTCACATACTTGAAGTTTTTTTTCTTTTGTTTATTGGAACAAAATATGTTTCTTTACCAAGTTTTAAAGGATTTAATAAAGAAAAACGTTGAAAAAATTGGCTATTATAAAAATGCTTCTTTTTCTAAAAACTGCTAAATCATAATTAGCTGAAAATGCAACGGGTCAGTTTGAAATCTTTTAAAGTTATATATCCAGCAGAACGTTTCACGAGGATTTGAATAAACAGATTAAAAACGCTACTAATTATTATACTATGGCTAATTATTTCTAATAGTAATACACATATATATATATATATATATATATATATATATATATATATATATATATATTTAGAGGCTTTGTTATTATGATTCCAAAATATTTTATAATTATGCCGAGATATAGGCTTATAAAACCTTAATCGACCTCAATTTCGAAACGTAACGGTGGAAGATCTGGTGCCAAATCTCAAAATAATCTGCTCAGGATTCTCCGTATCTTGAAACGTAAAACCACAAATTTTAAGGAGAATTTAACATTTTTTTTTTGGTCTATTACAAACGTTCATTATTAAAAATAATAAACCAAAATTGTATCAGACTGAAAAAAACCCATTAGTTTAAAGGTATTTGAGGAAACACATACCTACTCAAGCTATTAACAAAATTTCGCAATTAACGAAGTTTGTCTTAATGCATCTTTAAATAAGTAATTCTGGTTTTCTTAATCGAGCCACTATATCTTAATCCAAATTTCATCCTTAGAATTTAGGGATTTACTAGTAGTTCGGAAAATAGAATTGGAATACCCTAATTTACAAACTCTGATCCCTATTCTTCCTTGTAAAATTTTGGACCATATTGTTGATAATTATACAAATATCACAAATTTATATCTTTTACGGTGTACTTGATAACCGAAATTTCAGAATGAGATCTAACATTCTTTTTGAGTCTTTCAGTGGTCAGGTAATTGTGAACACCAGTGTAGTGAGCATCTATCGGCGTGAAATAACATGTTGACTATGCGGATATATGTACCTAGATAATGTATATGTTATGTACTTATGAGTATTTAATGAGATATTAAATGAGCTTTATCAGATCAAAAAAGGAAGAAATGAAGGCCCTACAGCCTAACCAATCGAGCTTTTGTATTTTCGTCTTTCATATCGTCATATCTGTTATTCAGGTGAGTCCCGGGCTGTTTTTTTTAGATTTTCAAAGCCTTTTGTCCAACAAATGAATTCTTTTGTTTCTCTCTACCCCTGTAATTTATTTATATCCTCTTAATGATTTTTTTCCTGCGCCGCAGCAGTTTATTGAAGAATTAATTAATGAAAAATCTTTAATTTTTTGGAAAAAGTATGTGGCACTTTTGGAACTAAAAAAATCTAACTTATATTAAACAACTGAATAAAATGATTAAAAAAAAACACATGTTGGTTCCTGTAATTAAATATTTTCCAGCTAGCCCATACATGAGTTAAAAGAAAAGAATGACATAAGGTCAATTTATGAAAATAAACAAATTCACACTCCAATTGGTGATAACTTAGCCAAAATTTTAAGAATAAATATTTTTATTGACTAATATGGACAATCTGCTCCATCCAAGTGTAATAAGTAACTGTGATGTAATTATTTATACGTATCATATTTAGAGATAAAAAAAAATAAATCAATTAAATTATAACAAAATAGACAAAATAAATAGTCAAAATTAAGAAAAGGAAAGAAAACAAAATCACAATTACATTCCATCTTGGGAAAATTAAAACGAAACTTGTCCCCTTAATTCTGGAGAGCAAAGCAGGATTCTAGGAAATCCCAATGCTTATTTTTAAATGCGTAACTGCCATTGAAAGCCAATTTCTTAATTTTAAATAAAAGAAAGAACAATATTTAATATTTTTTTTTTCAATAGAGTTTATACTCCATAAATTATTTTGATATTCCAATTTTATTGTAAATTACCACTATATTCATTTAACTGAATTCAATAATTTTGGAAAAATAAATAAAATGGACTGAAAACCAAGCTTCAGGCGATTTTTGGGATTGATTCTTGATAATAGTCAAAAATCGTCGCTCGTTCATTTTTTACATCAACGTTATAACTCAAATTCCCGTTTTTTCAGGAGATGCGTTTGAAGTTTTGAATACTGCGTTAGTTTCAGTGAAACTATGGTACAAAATAAAAAAATGGTACGATTGGTCTTAAAAGCTCAGAAATGACACAATACTAGTTAGAGCTTTATACAATTGTCCCTGTGGTATTAACTCAGTGAGTTATGACGTTGTTCTAGCAAAAATGAGCGATATGCTCTTTGATATTTTTATTGTTATAAGATTATTACTAGAGGAATTTTCTTCACTGAATCAGACTCTAGATAATGTTTCGAGCCAAGAGTTTTTTTTTTAATATCTGATATATTTAATACGGTTGAAATTACATCGTAATTGTCATTTAATATTTTTACCGACATTTCTAAAGTATAGTAGGTTTAGTAAAATAAAAAATAAATAAAATAAAATAAAAATTTAATTGGCCATCGATGGTTTTCATTTTTTTCACCATAGTAGATGGTCCATGGTATTAAAACACGATGATACAATTTGATCCATCAAATGCGATCACTCAGTGTTATACAGATTTGAAGATCTGAAGCCTAAAATATGCTTCAAGTTATCTTATTTGTTATTTATAATTTTTGTACACACTATAAATTTCGAATAAATAAAAAAATATTATAGTGTTAACTTCAATTTTTTTTTCTTGAAATAATAATTATTTATAAATCTTGTAAACGTAGTAAATATTTGAAAGAGACAATTATTTACGTTGAAAAAGAGGGATATTATTTCATTTCTTCCCCTTTTGTTGGTCTTATACCTGATAAACTGTTTTATTTAAAATAAAGTGATGAAATAATTAAGAAAACAATTAATTCCAAAGGCCCGGAAACACCCTGTATATATTTTTTTCACTCTCACTAATAAAGGACATTCCATGCTTATAAATGAAAAAAGATTTTTTTGATTATCGTCTTTTAATCAAGAGTTATAAAATTTCTGCCGCTAAAGCGACATTTTTTCCCACTTTGCGGCAGTGGGGCGGAATCATATGACATTTCTTTATTACTTCTCAGGAAAAAAATATATACTGTCTATATTCTTGGGCCTAAGCCTTAATTTATAATAAATACTGAGACCATTTAACATCTCTAACAACCTTTCGAGTACGGAATTCAAATCAAGCTTTACTCTGATTCAAAAACTCAAACATACCTACTTTTAGACTCATAACACTACATAAAACAAGGACCTCCAGCCAATGGATTTGCACATCGACTCAGAATTGAAAAGTTGAATAATAAATATAAGATTCGATCCTGCAAACACCGAAAAAAGCTTTGGCCTATTTGTGGGCAACCTTGCCCCATGAACAAGCCAGACACGATTTCTTTTATTTTCCGAGCCATGAAAACAAGACAGTAAATAAAAAGTCACTCCGCGACAACAACTCAAGAAAAGGGCCAACGACTGAATGCATCTGTGATGCCATTCCACAAACTGTCCACCGAGACAAATCTTCAACGAAAAAAATATGGAAGGAATTGAGGCTTAGAATTCCGAAACCAGCCGATTCTATTTTCCAATTTTCATTTAATTTTTAATTAAGTTTTTGAAACGTTTGATCGTTTCGTATTGCATCGAGTACGGAAACTGTTGTAGAAAAAAATACATTAAAAAAATTGGAATATTGACTTGGCTGGTTTGGTAATTCTATGTCTCAATTATATACCGAAAATCTTCCATACGAATTATTGCTCCATCAGAACATCGTATAAAAGTATATATATATATATATATATATATATATATATATATATATATATATATATATATATATATATAACTTATTTATTTATATATAACTTTTTTCCTATTTACATATTTTATTCACATATTTATTTTTGTGTGTATTTTGTATTTATATATATATACATATATATTATTA
The DNA here is from genome assembly GCA_948150685.1 of Rhaphigaster nebulosa. Lineage (NCBI taxonomy): Eukaryota > Metazoa > Arthropoda > Insecta > Hemiptera > Pentatomidae > Rhaphigaster > Rhaphigaster nebulosa. Next base: position 62,587,547 of record OX411311.1, read on the forward strand.
TTTTCAAAATATTAAATTGGATATTACCTCTAAAAACGTGAAATAATGTATGAAAATAATACATTCAATAATATTCTTAGTTATAATAATATGTTAATATAAACACGTCAATATGCTTATTTTTATTTTATTTATCTATTTTTATTTTTGTCTATTATATCAAAAAAATAATTAACATAAACCACAATACAATGCTCTCAGTGATACTATTTTTTTCTATTTTATTTTCTCAGACAACACTTTCAACCTAGATCTTGTATATTGTAGTAAAAATAGAAAATAACTGGCTGCACTTTCTAGCAGCCATTTCATGTCTAGGACTACTGAGCCGTCATCATTAGCTATTAATTCAAACAACAATTTATTAACAGTGTATCAACAAATTAAACAACAATATAACACATTCCACTTAAAAATCGTTAATGTTCGATTCAAATGAGTAGAGATGGAAATTTCAATCGAAAAAGAAGTCGACAGATAAAAATATATAACAGATCACCGATAGTAAAAACATTTATAATTATATGGTTCACGAGTTTTTTTACTTTGACTGACGTGCGCGTGTTTCCACGTGCGTACAATGTCTGGTAAAAGCGAGCAAAGGTTCAAACAGTTCTAAAATTAATGTAATGGGACCATGTAAAAAATGAAGGGGCATTTTATCTGGTGATTGGTGCAGACATTTTTCCGCTACAGCTACCGAATCGAGGGAGCGTGGGCTGAAACAGCCCGGTTTTATTACGCATGGTATGTGTTGTTGCGTACCAGAGAGAAATCATTTTGAAAACGCCCTCTGAACACAAATATTCCCAGCTTTAATTCGATGTTATATATCATTTGGAAGCTGAATTTTTCAGCAGAGAATACAAAATATTACAGTTAAATTACATTTAATTAGAATAAAATTATTTCTAGATAGCCGGCTTTTGGATATACTTGCTTGTTTTCCAATGACATAATTATGATTCTTACTTACTTTGTCTTTTGAGTCACCGTCGCAGTGTGAATAACTCAAAAAGTAACAATTTTTTTTTTTTTATTATCTTAAACAAATTATGTGAAGAATCTCGGACTATACGAGGACAAAATTGAAAAGATGAGAAATGGCAAGATGGTGCTATCAACTTTCTCATATTCAGGATCACAGATTTTCATTTAATTAACAAAACAAGCGACTTATCTAAAACACCCAAGATAGTGGGGATATCTGTTCATAAGGTACAATTTTCTGGGGTATAAAAAAATGCGTTCACATAAATATAAAAAAAATCCAATCCAATTGTCTAAAAAGTGAGAATGAATTCTTGAATGAATTCTTTTCTAAATGGTGTGAGCGCATATTTTAACCCTTACAGTGGCTACACAGTCTCTTAGTCTTTATTTTAAATAAGACTAAATACCTAATGGGGTACTTTCGCACCGTGCCTGATTTGATGGCGATAGTTGGAATTTGTCTTGATTTAATTACTGTAAACATTGTCAGGAAAATAAATTAAATCTTGCATAAAATTTTAGAAATGTAAAATAAGTATCCTAAAATTGCTTATTATAAATAAAATAAAAATTCTATAAATCGTACGCTGCACATTTTCTATAATCGACAACACGAAATCATCACTACCTGTGATAGAAGGTCATTCAGATCGTTTCTTAAATTTTAAGGGAAAAGAACATTTCAGATGATTGGTGGGGTAAGAATGTATACAAAAAATTGTAATCGTAACTGTAATACAATGTTTCATAGATATATTTCAAAACTTGATTCAGTATTCCTACCATAAAACAATTCGAGAAAAAAAAAATCATAACATTAAACTAGCTAGGTGCGTTGCAACACAGTTGCTGATGTATCATAAAAAAATAAATATACATTTGAAATTTAATTCTTGTAAATAAAAGACAAGAGATATGAGTTTAATATTAAATTTAGAAAATACGGAATACCTGTGGAGGAATATTATATATATATTTTTTTTTTTCAAAATAAATAATAGTATCTACCATTTTATTTTTAATGCATACCGAAAATAAAAAAAAAATCTGAAAATAAAGAAGTTTGGAAAAATAAACTGAATAGCTGAGTTTAGAGAGCCCAATTACTGGATAAGTAACTTTCAGGATATCTTGTTATAAGTAGATCAAAGAAAAGAAGTGAATTATTGATTTCTCTTTCAGCGGTGAATAGGAGGGGAGCATTATAGGAATTCAAGGTAGATAGGGAGCTGCACTCTCAATTGGAATTCTTCCTTCATTATTCAAAATATAAAATTATTTGGAGACCTTAAAATATAATATAAAATATAGGTACACCAATAAAAAAATATCAAAAAAGAATATGCCGACAAATTATCTCAGTATGCCGTACTAATTATTACTTTAATTAATAATAAAAACCTTCCCTAATGTCAGGCTTATAAGTATGGCACATACTTGACGTTCTTAAATAGGTGAAAATAATAAACCAGTATAGACCGAGGTCTATTATTTTCAATAATGAACCTTTGAATCGACCAAGAAAAAAAAAATTAGGCATCACTCAAAATTTGAGATTTTTAATTACAAGATAGGAAAAATCCAAAAGCAAACCAAAATAATAGTCCGTGAGAATCCTAGGCTGAATTTTGATAGCTTTAGCACCTAAGTCCTAGGTCATCCCAGGATGATCATCAGAACTAAGTATTACCATCCGATGAAAATTATAATACGGCCATGTCTCAGTCATTTATGAAGCTCGAGGAAAAATATAAAGTGTTTTAGAATCATTATACAAAAACATTTAAACATAATATTAAAAAACAAAACAATAATATAATTTTTTTTTTTTGCATTTATAACTATTTGAAAATAATAAACTATAGTGTAATTTGCAGTGTTTTTACCATCCATTCATTGAAGCCACAATGTCTAAACCATTTTAAAGATCTCATTTCAAAACTGGACCTTGAACTCAAATCTTTCACCAAAAAAGTCAATGGGGAATATGCATTGAGTTGAAGTCGTGCAGGTTGACCCAGATGCACAACCTAAATTATATCTGTCTCATTTAGGAGAGCAATTAATTCATTATTGGTCCTTCTCATCCATTCTCCATCAACATAGGTTGGGTCATAGGTGTTGCGGAGGATTTTGCGTTCGTGAACTAGAAGATCTTGCTCATTTTTCTTTTTTAAGGTCCATTTCTCTGAGCCATAAATTAGGACTGGGCGGATTAGTGTTTTATGCAGGAGAAGTTTGGTACTATTATTAAGGATATTGCTCCTAAAATGTCTTCGAAGGCCATAATAACACCTGCTAGAACCAGCGATTCTTCTTCTAATTTCTGTAGTTACATTCCCATCTATATTCAGCTGGCTTCTTAGGTAAATAAATTCGTTCAACTTATCAAATATGAATGTTCCTATCCGGATCGTCTCATTTTGCACTGCCTTCTGCCCCGTTAGCATATACTTCGTCTGTTATTCATTGGTCACAAGTCTTTTTGCTGGGCCTTCAATAGCAAGAAAAGCGTCTAAGACGTCCCCGAGGGATCTTCCAAATATGTCCAGATCATCCGCATATCCAAGTACAGATACTGTTCAGAACAGTCTTATTAAATACAGTCCCAGATGTGTTAATACTAGAGTCTCTCACCACTTTCTATTAAAATTGCTCTCCTCTGTAGTATTTTCCACTACAACACACTAACTTCCTGCTTTTTTTTTGTGGCTACATATAACTATTAATTGGCCCGTAGTTCATTTGAATTAAATTTTTTTACTCCCCATTCCCACTCTCTCTGTCTCTCTCTCTCGTATTTAATTTATTTTATAGATTCTTGTGTAGCTGATTTAAACCATGAGGAATGAACACAAGACAATGTACATAAAACAGTATAATGAAATGCATGTTTTATTTACCCTAATTCATCCCGGCCAAACATATCACAGATTTAAAATGATTCTCCATTCGTTCATTAATACTGTTTCAATATTCATTTTTCCTTATTTTCCATAATAATGTACATTTTTTCCCACGAGTTACCAATAATAAAATATTTATTTATGGTAATTAAAAACTTGATAATATCATTTAAATTTCTTTTTTGTGGTTATAAATTATAAACTATGGTTATAATGGTTATAACTGAAAAATGTATAATATAATTGATATATATGTCCCGTGGAAATGTCTGTTCCCCATTAGTAATGTTGATTAGTTCAGAATTAGAGAATGTCGTTGAATGTGGCTGAATCGGAAAGTAAGGGTAGATTTCACAAATTATTAACATTAACAAAAATGACGATAAAAAAATATGTTTCTTATAAGTACACATCATTATGGTAATCTGACTATCCCTAAAGCCTCTGAGAATTAAAATGTTTAGTTAAATATGTCAGGCCTACGATACCGTGAATTTTTTAAATGCGGAATTTTCATTAAGATATAGGAACCTACGAGTAGGCACAAACATTTTCAAGGAATTCTATCACCATAATTAATCTGTCTTTTATAATCATCAAAATTTGAACATAATAATTAATAGCAAACTGAAAGAAAAAATAAATTACATAAAAACCAAATATTTTTGAAGGAGAGTTATCTGGTTTAAGGTTTTTTTTTTTAAATTTATTTTTCGTGAGCGTAATGTTCATTTTTAGATACTATATCATTTGTACGAATGTGGTTTACACAATTTACACCGATCGTTTTTTACTTCTTTGTACGAAGTAAAGGAAGTATTGTATTCGCGAAAATTTTCGGTTTTCAGATTTCAACGGAAATATCTATTTTGACCATCCTTGAATCGTTCGTACGTACGTACGTTCGTATTTCGCATAACTAAAAACCGGTTAGCCGTAGAAAGTTGAAATTTTGTATTCAGGATTGTTGTAAAATCTAGTTGTGAACCTCCTTTTTTGGTCACTGCTTGATCACCAGAAGTGGTACTTTACATGAAGGTCATAATTGATTTTTATCAAAAATTATATTAAAATACTATGCAAAGCTTCTCAAATTTAATATTTATAACTTATATGTTGATATAAATAACATACCAGATTTTGGTCTAAATTGGAAAACCGGAAGTGGTACTTTACTTGTAGGTCACATTAGACTTACGTCAAAAAATATATTAAAATATAATGTAAAACATCTCAAATTTGATAACAACAAGTTCTCTCAAATCAACAAGTCTTCATCATGAGAATAAGATATTAGTTAAGTGGATTTTTCCGCTTAAAATGTCGAAACTGTCCACTTCTAATGCTTTATCCAGTGATATTGACAGTTAACGGAATAATCCGTTAATAACGGAATGAGACCTCAAGTGACAAGAGTGCGTGTTTGTGTCAATAGATGGATGACGGGACGCCGAGTGTCGTTTTTACTGCAATCTTCGGAAACTAGTAACCGAATTCAGTATCACTTTTTGAGCCACGAATTTATAATTTAATAGGCGTACAAGGAAGTCATGTGTTGCCCACATCAGATATTTTTTTTATATAAACAAATATAAGTTTCCCTCCATATGGTTTTGTATTCACAGAAATGAGATATACAGATCATAAACGACAATAGAACCAAAGCCAGTCCTTGAGTTAATTCTTTCTTGCATTTATGATATGAAACAAAGGAAGGAATCATCATCATCATATTCTTTCCCTCTCTACCGCTGCGCAGTGTGGGGAAAGGAAGGAATAGTCTTATGAAATTTTGATTATTAGACAAACGGTTTCTGTTTAGTTTGAGGGATTTGTACCAAGATCATGAAGAAAACAGGAGAGTAGTCGAATCGGTTAAGTATAACAGCAGTTAAATGATCTATGTACAGCAGATTACAGCAAGTGCAGAAGGCTGAAAGAGACTTGAAAAGTTGTAAGAGGTTGGATTAAGCGCCCTAAGCCGGAGTTATTCTAAAGTTGTTAACTGGCCCCGGGGGAAGGCTCACATGTCCAGGATTCCAGCCGCACCGCACTAAATGGCTGGAAGTAGAACTGGAGTTTAGAACTGGTAGGGCCTTCTGTTAACCGCATCTTAGACCCTCCCCTATAGGTAGCTGCCTTTTATTGTTCTGCAAACTTCATTATCTCAAAGTGGATTCTTTTAAATTGCTCCAAGCATCCCGTTTCAAGTTTTTATCTAGAGAATACTGACATATCTAAAAATTAGTAGTTCGCTCAAGAAGAGCAAAAAGAATTGGGTCAATGATGTTTCTTAAGATATTAAAAATCCATCCTTGGTTAAACATAAGCCAAATATTAAGAAGAATTTTTATTTTTTTTAACGAATCCCTACAAGTATCCATTATAATATTCAAATATCATTTTCTAGAACATTTTTTTTTAATTTACATTTGCACTAAATAATTGTATTCCAACCCTTCGTAAAATTTTCAATATCCCTTTTTATGTAAAAAACAAAACAAAAAAACATAATGAAAATTACATATTCCAAATATTATAGATTCAGTGTAAAACAGATATCAATCCATTCATTATAAGCTACATTCCCACTTAAACTAATTTCTTATTTTGCTTCCCAATCGATTCCCGATAAAGCTTCGAGGAATCTGAACAGTTGGTGGCTTGGAGATCTTATAGCAAAGAACTGATTTTGATAAAACATGGTCTTAGATTGTTTTATCAGGGGTTAGCCTCAATTTTAATAATAATTTTACATATGTAAACATGTCCTAAATATTAAAATCCTCACTCCTTCATATATCCCAATGCTTGAATTTCTACATTGACTATGGTCAGCAACTATAAAGCCTAACCTATCGCAATCAAAATAAATCAAAACCTCAGTGTTTTCAGAAAAGAAAAACAAATTCGTCATAGAATAATTACGTTGACAATTACTTAAGCTAATTGCTTGTCCCTTGGCCATATACCTCACTCCCCTCACTTCTTTCAAAAATGGGATCCGAGTAAACTCACAGTCTTCTACAGTAGAAGTAATCACGATTGAAAAAAAATTACGATGGGATATTTTGACAACAGTATCTGAGGTGCAATTGAAATTACAGTGTTATCTGAAGTAAAAAGAAAATTGCTAGAAAATCTCCCTTTTTCGAATAATGGTCCAAATAGGCAGTTCATCTACTATTCATTGCCATGTCATTTTAATGTCGCAGCACGTTCACTAATTGCATTTTGTTACAGCAGTAAATCTGAATAAATAATTAATTTTATATATGATTTTATGTGAGCATAGGTTTTAGAATGTTTGCTAAAATATTAAATTTAAATATTGTCTGTATTTTATCTTTATATCATTGGGTACTAATAACTTTAATTATTAATAAAAATAATAATAATAAAAAAGGAACTTTTTTATTTAATTTTTTTTGTTTTTTTACACACTGAAACATTACACCGAGATTACATTACATTATGCTACCATAATAATGCAAACTCTTTAATAATTTTATTTTCTAGGTTATAATTGACAGACTCTAAAAGGAAAGTATTAAGTCATTCAAATACCAGAAATTAACTAACCAGTCAATATTTCGCCAATTCAGGCAATATAGAACCGGAAAAAACAAGAAAAACATTCATATAAATGCAGCCCTAATGCAGCAAATCTCATATTAACATCCAAAAAAAACATCAACTAGAGACAGCACATTAGTCCAAGATATCTCAACACATACTCAAGGAACTTCCAATTATATCCTAGCAATAATATATATATATATATATATATATATATATATATATATATATATATATATATATTTAATAAGACTCTTTTTTTATTACCATTTTATTTCCTTTATTTGTAACATTATTGTATTTTATGTTACAATAAACTATATGAATACCTCCCAGTTTTATTTTAAAATAATGCAAATTATTATTTTGTTATAATAATTTATAACAAAATTCTTTGAAATAACTTGAAATAATTTATTATAATTCCTGAAAAATTCAATATTATTCTCCACCCTTAGCCATATTATTTAATTGTCAGTATGTCATTTCTTCACACAAAACGAAAAAAGATAACATAAAAAGTTTATATAAAGTTTGATTCCTTCATCGCACACCATTTTTATGTAGAGATTTGTATGTTTTTGTCTCTATATAAGCCTTTTACTTGGACAAAACTAGATTTTTGTTTCTAACTTCTCGACGTCATTACATTATAAATTGACAAATCAGTGACAATAAACAGAGATAATTACATCCTGCATTAATTTCCAGTGGTTTATAACAGGGCATATCTTAAATTCTTAAGTTCATCTAATTTACGTCAAAAATCTCTTATGCAGAGTGTTCATTTTTAGACGGCTCAAATGCTTTTTACGAAAAAAGGGTATGTCTGAGAGAATAACGCTAAATGAAAAAAAGTATAGAATGTAACGTTTTCTCCCAGCGTTTAATAAACGATTATGATGTATTTTTGATATCCTCCTTTTAATAAAAATATGATTAAGCCGGTAGAGACAATATTTTTCGAATGATATGAACACCCTGTATACTCACTTTGATAACAATGAACTATAATACTAGAATTCGGTAGTATTCAGCCACTTCCCCTCCTTAAAATCCTCTGATATTCCCGAAAAGATGAGCCCAAGAAATTATAACATAGCAAATATGCCAATAAAGTTGAACATGTAATTTATCATATCCAAATACTATAATTCAAATAGAGCCTGCTTGTGAATTTTGTGAGGTTGTGCATGTCAATAAAAAATCATTAATAAATCATTATTATTATTATTATTATTATGGACATTGATTCTCTTTAAGTTTATACATACCTTCACCACATAGGCTTAGAGAGACGAGGAACTCTAAAATAAGGGGTTTATTATTTTTTAGTTGAAAAGGTATAACAACTAATGGGAAAGTTATTCTAGAAGACGGTCTACTAAATCACACCAAGGCACAACGTAAAAGCACCACTAAACCCCTGCAGCTGCTTTTAATCTCTTACTCACAGTAGATTCTCCGCAATAAAAGATAATGGATAGCGATTATTTTCACAACAAATTTATCTGTCGCTAAAAAAGAAATTCATTGTTATCAAATTTAATATAATCCATTTTTATTATAGATAGATTAAATTATATTAAATAGATTTTTAAATTAGTATTTAGAATGTAAAGGATACAATTATCACATAAAATAGCAGCTGTAAATAATTCAAACGGAAATAAAAATACAATTAAACAGTAAGGACTGATTCCACTATTTTTAAAGCTTATTTCATTCAAGGTCTTTAGGCCTGTAGATTTAAATAATAAATATGAAAACATACATTTCAATTGACGTTTCGACCAATCTTACGGACATTTCTAACCATTCGACGGGTACGTTGTTAAATATTTATCTGAAAGATCACTTTACAAGTTCGCATTTTCAGCTGGACGGGCAAAATTTTGGCTCAACTTACTTGAAGAACTTACTACTTTTGTAATTATACAGTATCAGTTTTTAATTTTTTAGCGAAACGTTGTAGACCGACTTTAATTGTTTGAAACTAGCTTTTTCCTTATTTCTCTAAACAAAAAAATGTCATAAATGAAACGTGAATTGTTTTATATATATATATATATATATATATATATATATATATATACATATGGATCCCTGCGGATCATTCACAGACAGTTAAAGAAAAGATATATATGGAAATCTGCTAATAATTTTGGCGTCCATTTCGGATGACTGACAATAGTTTTTAGTCCAGACATGATAGCTAATTTTTAAATAAATTTCCAATGGTCTTTCTCAACGTGATTATTTAAAAAAAAGTAGGTGAAACAAGTTGCGTATGTTTTAAATAAAATCGGGATATAGCCGTCTGGTGAAAACAATTCATATATATATATATATATATATATATATATATATATATATATATATATATACATGTACATGTACATATAGATAATATTTGAAAAATTATACTATGAACTTTCGTCGTAAAGTGAATATTTCATCAAGATCATTGGGGTATGGTATACATTCGCGACGCGTCTCCTCTGCGATAAAGGAGTTCGCAAGAAGTCCTGTCTCATTACAGAAGGATATCGTTTGTCCTCGAGTCAGGGCAATAAATAAAGCTCCGAGAACAAATGTGTTTGGACCCCGCTGGAGACCCGAGGATGTGTTGCGAAAACAGTTCTATCTCCATCCAGCCTCAATACTTATTGAGAATGTCTTATTCCCTTGGATGTTTTGACTTGGGGCGATTCGAACCCACACAACTTCTGTTTACTGTCTCCTCTATTCAGAGTTACGGTGCGCTAACGGGATAACTAAGGCGACCGAGCTTAATAGAGAAAGTTTAATTGTAAGGAGCTCTCCCTCTAACGGACAGCAAGCAGAGTTTCAATTGGAAAATAGAATCAAATAACAAGGCTAGCCAATGTAAAATCAGTAAAAATAAAAATATGTCTGGTATTGAATGCACAATGAATTATAATAATATTAAACAAGATTATAAATAAGAAAACAATGATATTAAATCCTTCAGGGATAACACCACCTGTTTTTTTATAAAAAAAAAATAATAATAATTAAAATTTAGGTTTGCTACCATTGAATAGAAAATTGAACTGATTTTCGTTACAATACAGTAAAAAACTGTAGTCGAAAATAAAAAACTATTTAAAATTCATCGACCTTAGCGCCCTTATTATAGAATTTCGTTAGTTATATAATCGCAAAGAACTTCTAAATAAACTGGCGTACAATATTAACTATGAATTTTCTACCGTAAGATAGGCATTGCAAAAGTATCCCAAGGATCTATTGCTGCTCCGGAGCAAAATCGTCATCTTATTTATGTTTATGATTCAAAAGAGATCATGCAATCTGACACCCGTCCATGTGGGCTTCATAATAAAACATAAAAAAAAAACCTACTTTGTAGGACTACACTATATATTGAACTACCGTTGCACCGTGAATGGGGGTGTAGGACTATATAAAGCTTGTAAGATTCTCCGATCATCCTACAAGCATTCCTTCCACCGAACACACAATCGCGTGGGAACGTGCGTTGGATCGTCCTTCAAACTCCATTTGTTTACTACTACGTCATTAACACCCCATTAATTGCAATTAATATTTGTTTAATACTAGTTAATAATTGCCAGATTGATGTGTTTTCCCTAGATTATGTTTTTTTTTAACTCTCGGTTTTGTTTTTACTTTACCCTTAGAACATTTTTTTTTTTTTTTATCTACTACTATATGTGTTCATCACTTTTCTCTAATTAGAAACTAATCATTAGAATTATTAGAAAAAAAGTTTGAAAACAAATCTTCAGGTTTTTTTATTACTTTATTTTACACGTATTTCCTGAAATAAACTAGTGAAAATGTGTTCTCAAGGCCAAAATTCCATTTTATAGTACCACTGTGACCTTCTGTTGTAGGGACTGAATTAAAATATTAAATAAATAATGTGATTATATCTGAATGGTGACAATTTTGAACTAATAATTTTGGACGTTATTTTTGTTAATTAAATGTTCATCTTTAATTTATCTTGTTTTAAGTTTGCTTGTAATCATTAATTTGGTCCGATCTTTCAAACTAGTATAACTAATTTATATTATATTGAATTAAAATAATATGAAAATGAATAAACCTTGTAAATAACAGGTACAGATATACAAATATAAAATGTAAGTATATTTTTTATCATTTATCCTTATCTTATAATAGAGGGATGATTTTATAATCCATTCTTTAGTAATTTATATAATACTCCCTATACATTTCATTTTACATTTTCAAATCACTGTAATTTATTCAGTTAATTCACATTTGTTTCGCCCAAACTTTCTTTTTCCTCTTGGTTTATTATTTTCAATAATTGACCTTTGGAATCGACCAAGGAAAAATGTTTTGTAACCCCCCTCAAAATTTGAGGTTTTACGTTTCAAGATACGTAGAACCCAAATATCGAATAAAAAAACAAATCCGTCCGAAAAATTGTATGTAAACGAAAGCTGATGAAATTCTCTACAAAACGAAATAAAAATAATTTAAATCGGACCGTGATTAGCTGAGATATAGCGTAATGAACTTCGTAGACTGATTCTCCGGGCGGCTAGTCATCGTGACCCTGACTTATCTATTGGCCTTCTGACTTCCTTGTATCTCTCTGCTTTGTCCTTCCTTGGATTATTTCTGCACTTCCTTTAGCTTTCCTTTTTTTTTTTTTTTTTTTTTTTTTTACTGAAGTGCACATCAAATATTTCCTCTGTATCATTTTACATCACAACCTACTTGCATTGACACAGCTTTTTAAATTAACACTCCCAGTTCGGCACTCTCACGGCGATCATCTTGTGACAAGCTTCAAATTTCTTTACCTTTGGTGCCTACTCCTTAATTTTTTTTTATTGGACAGAATAGATATTTTTGAAATATTACTAAGTGGAAATAATAAACCATTGTGTAATAATCTGCAGCGTTTTTTACAATAACGGCACCGCAAGACAAATTGCCGACATTTTGGTATTTTTAAAAACATTGATAAGCGACAAGTAGAAGTTAGAAAAGCTGATCGGATCTCTTGTAGGGCCGTGAGTGGACGAATGAATTCTACCGTAGTCCTACAACATAGCCCTACTACGTTGAACCGTGAATGAGTCGCTTTACGGAACATACAACGTTATCTACACTTGAGCTGAAAACTTCAGCCTAACTACGATAAATTTCAATACATTGCTTCCATTCTTCGAGACGAAATTCACCTACTGAGATGTGATAGAAACATCTGGCATTCAATTATAGAATAACCTGGAACCAAACAATAGAGGGCTAAAGATGTATACTTTCTTATCTCAATGCATTTAAAATTCAAAATTTAGTCTTGCACTACTTGAAAGTAATTTTTATAAGAATTGTACAAACTTCAAAATTTCAAATCACATATGCATAGTCGCAGATGAGCTGCACAACCCAGGTACCAACAAACATTATAGTAAATCTGGTGGCATGAAACATCAAAAAGGAAAACAATGATATTAGACGCTTCAGAGAAAACTATATCTGCTAAAAATATAAAAAACAAAATTAACATAAAGGTTTGCTATTTATGAGTGTGACCTTTCGTCCAATTAATTTTCATTGCTATACTGCAAAAAACTGGCATCGAAATGTAAATGAAAAACTATATACAATTCATTAGCCTCAGCCGCGTTTTTTTTCTTCAAATTTTTCAAAATTACCTAATATATATATATATATATATATATATATATATATATATATATATATATATATATATAATAAAATAGAAAAAATTATAAAAATAGTTGGTACTTACGTCCTTTTCTTATTGTGATCTAGCTTTACATCTTCACTGGTTAAAATTGAAGTAAATGGACATATCATGCCCGTTATTCTACAGTTTCGTGGATTGAATTATTTTTTGAAAATTTTGAAAATATTTCACTGCATCTTCTTTTGTGGAGGGCAATACCAAATTTGTATCATTTTTCGTCCAAAAAAGAATACAAAAATCACAAAAAAATAGATAAACTCTCAAAAGAACCAACACTTATTAACAAACAACTAATTAATACTCCGAAAATAATGTTAATTAACAAAACAGAACTGATAAAAATAAATATCTCAAAAGAAATCAAACTCATTAAAATAACCGAACGCTCTTTGGACATATTCTTTTAGATGTCTGGCAATATTGTATAGCCTTATTTTTAATCTATTTTTGAGAAAAGAGACAAGTTCTTGCTACCTTAACGTTTTAAAGGTAACAAGTGTCAGCGAAAATTGGATCTACTTAGTTTCTGCTAAAAAAGTCGTTATAATGCCCAACAAAATTGAAGTAGATGTTAAGAAAGTAGATGATAAGAAAGATGGGTTGAATGGAGATCCTTTGGCCATGAACTGGAAGCGGGATAATTCATTTCCAAATCAGATGAGTAGTAGTAGTTATTTGGTACAGAAGTGATAGAAAAATCTTATTTTCGGATTAATCAAAGCCTTCCAAGTATTTTTTGGACTAGGCGACACAAATCTCCTTCAAAGAAGAATGGAAGAATTTCTTCCAAGCATAACATTGAAAAGTATGCATTTTCGTAGACCTGTTGTCTTAGCAATAATCATGATGTTTCCAATCTTATTGGGGATGAGACCCTTTAGTAAAAAGTACTAGAGATCCGAGCCTGCGCAGATAATATCGGAGGCAGGTAATGGGAATGGTGGATCTAAGTAAGGGCGGTAAATATAGAAGAAGACGTTGATAGGGGCAGATGGCGAGCTGTTCAAACACTTCCCTTTAATCCATTAGAGGTTCGATCTCGAAGGGCAAACAGCCTCGATATTAAAGCCTCCGCTAATTTATAGGGCATCTCGCTTCTATATTAGCTTTTATATTTAGCCGAGGGTCTGTCAGCATTAGTCTCTATCTTACTGATATTAATCTATTATCTGGTGATCTATTATATCAAAATAATCGCATATATAAGAAATTATCATTTTTATATTCCACAACAGGCGAGTCGAATTCAGAGGCGAGAGAGAGGTTTAAAGTCGGAATATTTTCTTTTGTTTTTTATAATAATAATAAATTCTTTATTTATTCTGGAACATGCCCCTCTAAAATTACATTACAGGAAATATTGCTGAGCTTTAGAGCCTTACAATAAAATAAAAAAAAAACAAGAGAATCAATAATAAATAATAAATAATAAACAAGAATAAATAATAATAAGAATAAATAATAAACAGAAAAATAAATACATAAAAGAATAATAAAAAAAATTATACAAACTCATTATGGTGTAACTGTTGTCTTTTAACAAAAATAGACTTCAAGCATTAATAATATATATCGTTAAGAGAGAATGAAGTTATAATAATTAAAAAAGTTCAAATGCTTTGAAGATCTGTTGATGCATCACTAGGTACAAATTATAATTGATAATAACGAATACCTATTTACAATTATTTTGGAACTAAATTGATAAGAAGTGACTGAATAGGCGGGATTTAGAGGAGGGGAGAGTATCGGAGCGGCGGATAGAAGGAGGAAATGGAATTCTAAAAGGATGAGGATCGGATAAAGAAAGGTTTGTCAAATGTTGCGGATGTTAACTATGTTAAAATGTTAACTATTTTAATTATAAATTGTTATTGTAATTCTTTATTGTTTTATCAATATTTTTTCCTCTTTTAAAAAACACTGCAAGCTATGCTACACATATATGCATAAAATGGCACGATTACACGTTCAAGCAGTTTTTGTTTATTGTTTTAATTAAAAGATTGTTAATCCTTTTTCACTTCAGCCCATTTGTAACATTATTTATAGCAGTAAATATTTATGTAATAACAATAAAAAAAAAATCTATCTACATTCCGCAGATACACGTTCGAAAAATGGCAAATAAATGCACTTGAATTTTAGAATTAACTCATGCTGTTCTACACTTATTCTAGGTAATTGAAATTCATTAATACGAAGTTTACTTATTTATTTAGTATGTCATAACCTCTAAAGGTGATTTGCGTATTATATAACTATTATAACACAATATTGTAAAATTTTATTTTTCTGAGTTATTCCAAAAGGTTTCATAGGACGTTTTCGTCATCCTAGAGAATTTTCTCCATTGTCATGCCCAAATGCTGGTGTTTCCTCAGAGCAGAGAAGGTTGGGGGCATTCCGGATTTCGAAAGGAATTACATGGACTCTTATTTTATCTGGCATAAATATATAGAAAAAGGCGAGGATAAATTTTTAATAAATAATATATGTTTGAGGCAAACTGACAGATATACATTGGATAAAGGTATATGACACAATAGGGTTTGTGACAATCAGATCTGAGAAGCGACTAGATGTTTTTCTCCTTTATCCTGACAGAGAGGATTTGAGAGGGATGGAGGGAAGACATGCCTTATGTTTATATTCCATGCATTTCACAACATCTAACAGCTCTTCAGAGGCCTTTGAGGAGTGTCTCAGTCCAAATAACTACAGAGAGCGGTTTTGCAACTGAGTAAGAGCTGCGAATAATTGTGTAGTCGACGGGACCTTTAGGACACGTTAAGGTAAAAGGATATACTCTTCTAAAGCTACCCCGCCATCGTTAGGATATAGTCGGATTACTTCATATTACACATATTAAATATTATCGATTACTATATATTAAATTTTATATTATGATGGCTCAACGTTTGATATTTATACTAAGCATTAATGAGATTATGATGGAATACTAGCCATCTTAATCGTTGTAATTTTCTCATATTCAATTTATTATATCATCATAACGTTTTGAGGTTGATCGCTCTTATACAATAAAAAAAAATTAAAAAATTACTGATTGCTAATTAACACCCCTAATCCGTGAAGTCCCAAGACTTTAAGTCCTGCATGAGGGCTTTAAAACTAAAGTGATTATTCACAGTCTATCCTAAGGCGTATCCTTCCTCCTAATTCAGAACTGCAATGCCGACTAATGAATTTCCATGTTTTTTTTATTTTTGTCTGCAATGGAAAAAGAAATAAAAAAATTCTTCCGTCAGAGGTTATTTTGGGAATATTCTTAAAAAATGCTTCAAAATTTTTAGATCGGCATTTCACCAATGTAATATTGTAATTCAGAGTTACAATGTACACTCTTTTTTCCGAATCGTCAAAACTGAAATTTAGACAGAATCTAAATACATACACATACACGACTTAAAACCATGCGAGCGAACTGCCCACAGATTTACAATTCAACAAAAAAGATGAACTATCAAAAACTACACACTTTGCAATTCAAAAGTATAAGACAAACAACAAGAGCCCCGTACGTAAACAACAAAATTGAACAAACCGAGTTACAAAAACAACCTTTCGACTGACACATACGTACTCTATCCGTTTTCATAATAAATTTTCTCGAACACAAATAAAGACCAATAAACGACAAGCTTACGGCTGATATAAGGAGTGCCTTATCCGTGCATAAGGAGACGACTAAAAAGGAGCTGGATGAGAGATATTATTTTCTCAATCATGAGACCGGAAAGAGGTGCTGCTGGATACTAACCTGCCCCTATACCTAACAAGCCATCTATCTTTTTCTATCATCATTCCTGGTTGTCACTCTAATCTGTGGCAGGTACGAATAAACACACGAGGCTAAAATATATATATATATATATATATATATATATATATATATACTAATTTTAAGTTAAGCAACTGAGATTGATACAACGTTGTACTTGAATACAAAAGAAAGTTATTGTTGAGAAATCCGATCAAAATTGTTGGGAAATTTTAGGTTTTGCTCCCTCCACTACCAATAAATTGTTTTACCAATGTCCCGGAAGTCTGTTATCGATCATGGTTTTCTTTATGTATAGATGTTTGGCAGGCAAGGTTACTGAGTTTAATATTTAATATAGTAATTAAATAGTCTTATATTCCATTAGTATTTCCTTTGGGTGGTTGTTCACATCCACCTTTGTTGAGGAAACCACAGGTTGTCCCTAAAGATGTAAAGATAAAGTCGTTCTTAAAGCCTGATGTCATCAAGGAGGTTGTACCTCTCTCCTTTGAGCTCTGAAGGCTCAATCATTTTTTACGTTATCAATCCCAGACCTGTATTAAATCCATCAAAGGGTAGCAAAAAAAAAATGGGGATGAAACATAGAGTGGGAGGGATTA
The DNA here is from genome assembly GCA_948150685.1 of Rhaphigaster nebulosa. NCBI lineage: Eukaryota > Metazoa > Arthropoda > Insecta > Hemiptera > Pentatomidae > Rhaphigaster > Rhaphigaster nebulosa. Next base: position 62,605,196 of record OX411311.1, read on the forward strand.
CTTTTATTCTTCCGGTCTGTTTGGAACTCATTTTCTTCTACTATCACCAGCTTTTCATTTATCCGTTTAAACATATTCCACCGGCGGTCTCACAGGAGAGATATTTAAAAGCTATCGTATTCCATTAGCGTCCCGTCCAATTTTCAGTTCTGTATATTTAGAAAATGCTTGAAACCTTTCATGGAATTGGCGCAATTTGCGAGTGCTTATAAACCAATGTTTTCATAATGTAAGTAACGACAATAAGCATGAAATGAGAGAAGAAAAAAAATATACATATAATAGCAATTTAAATTATTTAATGGACGCTTAATGAGGATGGAAAAAGGCAGATGGCCAAAATTTTTATTTTTATTCAAGCCAGAATATAGGAAGAAGAGGGTACGGCCAAGGAAGACCCGGATTGAAGACATGAAGAAAAGAATGGCTGCAAGAAGACTGCAGAGGACTGTTGCAAGAACAGGAATCAGAGTTCTGATAGGAGAAAATGGGGATCGGAATACAATAAATGCACAAATCCGATATATATATATATATATATATATATATATATATATATATATATATATATATATATATATATATATAATTGTAAATTCTTAAAATAAATATATAAGAAGAAGAAAGAATCGGATTATGTTATACATAAGTGAAGAGACTCAATTTAACTTAGGATTTCAATTTCGTTTCGTTAAGTTTAGTATTTAAAGAAAATATACAGTAAATATATAGTTCTGCTAAAATTTCAATAGTTTCCACAGCATTAACGTACAATAGTTTTTTTGTGTTTTTATATTTTTTCTATCTGGAGAGTTATCATTACAGTTAACTCCAGAATAGACGGAGAGAGATATAAAACCTAATAAAGTGACAACAACTATATAATTTGTTTTTATTTAGAAGATTATATCGTCAACTACTCATTTGACGTCCTTTTCAATCTTCTGTAGTTTAGGATAACCAAAATAAAAAAAATATTAATAACGATAACTCTCCAAATAGAAAAAAAAAAGAAAAAAATGATACACAAAAAATATAAATGTTTGATATATATAGATGTTTGATAAACATACAGATTTTAAGCCTTCATGTGTAATAACAAATGCTTCATACAACTTTATAGCCAGAATATGACATTCGAAGATCTTTTTTTTATCCTAACCTGAGAGAAGTTTTCATTTTTTATTTGTGTCAGCAAATAATGGAACAAATTACGAGCAAGCCATTAAAATGGATGGAATACATGAAACCGCCATCTCCGGTGAACACCATAAAGTTGAGATGGCTAATAAAATGCTCAGATATGTAGAACGAATTTTACTGACTAGAATCATTTGATATTCATATATGGTTCCGTGATGAAGGGGAAGCATCCTTCTTTACCACTGCTACATTAAACATCATCCTGAATTCATGGCTAACCAAAACTATTTAAGAAATTATCTTAATATTTTACTAATATTGAATGAAACAATAATAATATAATCTTAGATAATATTAATAATTTTCATAAAAATATAGATCCTAACACATTCGTAGCAAAGACCTGAAGAAAAAGAAAACAACAAATCATCAATCTGTTAGTTTAAAAAACATAGAATAAAGTGTATTAAGTACATTTTCGGGGTGGTCATTATGGAACATGAAGTCGAAACACTGATGTCTCACAAATCAGCCACGAGATTTCGCTAAGGTGAAGTATAACGAGTTATAAAGATACCAATTTCAACCTTTTGATTATGTTGGATCTTTCAGCTTCGACTGTTCAGCTGTTCCGGTGTTTATTCATCTCTATGCCTTATTTATTTAATTTTTGAGCTAAGTTGAAACTTTAGAAGCTGCTCTTTAAAATACTTTGTGATTTATATTTCTTCTTTGAAATTTTCTATTTAATAAGCGCTAGTCAGCAGTTGCCCCGACAAAACATGTGTAGATATCTGCTGTGTGATTTGTACGTATGGTGTAAACATACCACTACTACCATGCTATGCCGGGGCAACTCCGGACTAGCTCATTGAAATGAGACTTGTTTTTTTCAATGCATTTATTCAATTATGTCCCACTTTTCACGCCCATTATGGTCACTGAAGGTTTAAAATGTGAATCTCAGAAAAGTTTTAAATTTTTTTTATTATTATATCAGTATAATAATCCTCCGGAAAGGATCTATTTCTCACTTCCCCCACAAGCGCTACTACTTGAGTAATGAGTATTCCAGATACCTTGTACGCACTAACCAGTTAAGGCAAGTGCAAGTGCGTATACCAAATACAACTGAATTAAATTATCAATCTCATCGGAATGGAAGTGGTTAAAACACTGGCTTTAACAGAATTGCTCTGACATCTCAGAAATGTTAATGTTAGGATTTCCTAGATTAATATTATAGAAATGCACTTAGCGGGTGACGAACTTGGCAGGCTACGTTAATGGATGAACGCCTGAGGCGTATTCACACGATCCGATAAAACCATATATGTCTGACATTTACGGAACGTATGCTTAACTCGGTCTGACATCCGATTTCATCGGATCATGTGAAAACAGGCATAATGCCATCGGGAATACCGTAATCACACATTTTATTACATATTAATCACATATTATACATAGAGGATATTTGGCCCTCAAAGTTTACGAAGAATAAATGGAATAGCAGGCAAACTGTAAATGTAATTGATGTAATAGCTCAGCGAAGATTGAAATAGGTATGTAATGTTGTCGGTATGAATAAAAAATCGACCGGGAAACGCTCAGTTAAGAGTAGATGAGACTTGATACATTCTGTACTGGAACAATGAATTGAGGCATAGAGAAACAGGTGACTACTAAAAGAAAACCATTTTAAACTACGGGAAAAAATAGAACTTAGAAAACTGGGGAAACAAAGAATACCGATGCTCTTACTGTGCAGTACTGTGCCTCTTCAGGATTGGGTTTCCAATGTTAATAAACGTATGTGCAATTGTAGTACAAGTCAAATAAGAAAAAAAAAACAGTAATTATTAAAAATAATAATACTAACATGTAGTACAGGTAGAACACTGTACATTTTTTAATAGGAAGAAAGACCACTCTTGGGTTCGGTATGGAATGTAAAAAGTGAACTATTTCATTGTTTAATGGCCTTAGCTATGTTATATAACGAAAAAGATAAAAGCTTCGGCTAAAAAGGGTGAGCAGCACCGTCACTAAGGTCGTATTTTAGGAGAGGAAAAAAGTTTAGACCCTCAATTAGCAATTCTGTAACTCACATCTAGCTTAATTACTTACTTATAGCGGTAGGACAACCCGTTGCCATGTCAGGATGTCCTTTATCAGCCTCCGCCAGTTGTACCGATCTTGAGTTGCTGCCTTCCAGTTCCGGACCATAAGAAGATGTCTTGCACCGCTTGCCACACCGGTCTCTCAGCGAATCATAGGTCGTCCAACTTTTCTTGTTCCATAGAAACTTTTCTTGTCTCCCATTCTCATCACTTGCCCAGCCCACCTGAGCCTAACTGCGACTATATCTGCATCGTACATTGAGGATACCTGGTTCATTATTGCTACTTTTTCTCCATTCTCCCTCAACGCATATTAGACTACATGATTTTACGCTCATGAATCTTCCTCGGTTATCTTGGTTAGGGTCCATGCCTCAGAGCCATAAATTAGGAATGGGTGCATTAAGGTATTTGTATAGAAGAAGTTTGATACTTCTGGCAAAGATGATATTCTTAAAATTCCTCCGAAGTCCATAGAAGCACCAGTTGGAAGTAGCAATTCTTCATATTCAGAGTGTTATTAAAGGGATTTAAAATGCACTTCCAACTCCCAGCGATGGCATTCGATACAGTCCAAAAGTATATTATTTTCGAGAAAAAAAAAAAAAAGACTGATAAGGTCTCAACATTTATTGGGAATCTGGAAGATGATGAAAGAACAATAAAATCTCTAAGGCTTTCTTCAATCATATTAGCCAAAATAGAACAGCGTTTGTTTCTAAAGCTTAAGAGCTAGAAATAATAAAAATGTTTTTAGTAAATTATTTATTAGGTTTTAATTTTCTTACACTCTAGAAATCTGAAAAAGGCATGACGTTATATTTATATGATGCATTTAAAAAATAAAACATAATGGTCTAGAATATTTAAAATAAAAAAAAAATTCACCCATTACAGCAAAAATAAATTTGGGTTGAAAAATGAAATTTCATATATTTCGTTTTATTGATATGATTTTCCTGAGTAAATCTATTCAACATTCATATATCGCGGTAAAGTGGAGATGCAGCGAAACTCATGCATTCTATGATTACCATTGGACGAGCTAAATTATCAGGGACGAGGAATGAAGCCATCTCTATGTAAATCTCGAGCATTGCTTTGTCAGTAGAATCAATCCGTCTTGGTTGCCTTCAATTATCTCTTCGTAGTCGTCGTTGCGAGGGTGGATATAGGGCGGGAATGCTGAATAGTTTCGGTTTCAATCTCATCTAAACATCCAAGATCTTCTCCTCGTCGTTATTTTTAATATGAGTACCAAATAGGTTTGTGTGAGAGTGAGTAACAAATTTCGTGCATAGTTAAAGCAGGTTTATTGTATGCTGTATTGCTTCCGACTGAACTGTGATTTCTATAGCGCTAAACCTGATTTTTATAAAATCCGTATCTTTTTACATCCTTTCTATGACTAAATACTGTCCATCATTTGCCAACGGTCAACGAGCACATACACACCCTCAACAAACGATTTTACTATAACTTACACGGACATCCCAGCTCACTCATATAGATCATGGCCACAACCAACATGCCTGACAAACGAGACTATTTTTGGAAGTTGAAAAGAAAATATTTATGAATTAATTAGCAATTAAAAAGCTGCCAAAAATTATGTCTATTCATAATTAATAGATATATATATATATATATATATATATATATATATATATATATATATATATATATATATATATATATATATTAAAATCAATTTAGTGATATGAAATATAATATAGAGTCTTACCTACACGAGTTTATGTAGTAAATATATTTTTGCGGTTGATTTAGTGATTTCTTTTTATTCGGGATGAATGAAATAAGAGAATATATCGGAAAATGACAAAAGAATGCCACCGATACGGTTTCTGGATTTTCCAAGAAAACGTTGAAAGAAGGGTCCCATTACTTAAATGGATTCTATATCGATTCTCGGCAGTTTTTTCATCATGCTCAGGTGTACAAAAGGCAGATCTGAAGCAATTTGGATAAGAAGGCAGGAGATGAATGTTCTAAATCAAAGCCTTGTTCACACGCACACGCCCTAAAAACAACAGATAGCGACTTAGCATCTTCCTCTCCAAGATAAGGCAATATAAATTAAGATAACAACTGCTTAGAATGCCGCCCTCCCACTACTCCACCCCCATCCCTCAACTCCCTTCTGAAAATAAAACCGAAGATAAGAAAATTTATAGCGACAGACAGGGAACAAAAAAAAATCTCTATTGGACCTATCTGATTGTTTATTAATTTATTGCGCTTTAACTCTGTGCTAGCTGCTCTGATTTAGAGGCCTCTTAATGAAGTCGAGTGTGCTTAAAAGAGATTAACTGTTCCCAACTTAGGCCATAAATATTTTAAACACTTCATTGCGCTTTCTTTTCCTCTCTTGTTTTGGATCCTATGCCAGTGGATTTATTGATTCCGATTGGCTAACTGAAATAGGGTTATGGCCCCAACTGTTCAATACCGCTATGGTCCATCCGTTGATGCATTGCCGACCAACAACCGGTTTCTGGGAACTTTTCCATCGAGTTGTTCGAAGTTAATCATTAAAATCCCTTACCGCTTGTATTAATTTTAATGCTCCATATATTATGGTATAAAATATTTATTAGAGTCTTCAAAGCAAATTATAGACTTCCTTCATTAAAAATCATATTGGATGGACTGTTTTTCTACTTTTTCCTCCATTCTTATAACTTTTTAATCCAATCCAAGATTTAAAAAATAAAGATTAAAATTATTTTTGCATTAGAATGACAACTAATATTAATTTCAATTTGATTATTTATTGAAATCTTCAAAACAAATTAGGAGCGGAGTAGCTCAGTGGTAAGGCACTGTGTTACCATGATTCCGGTCACGGGTTCGAGACCGGCAGATAATTATTTATTCTGTTGTCAGCCGCGGATCGGCGCTGTGGGGTCGGGGATCCTCCTGTGGTTCGCCCAGCCTCTATTAAATGATTACTCTTAATTGGGAGAAAAACCTATCCGTTCAGCGTGATCTCGGTCAAATCACCTTGCACAACCATAGGCTTAGAAATAGTACCGTCCTTACCAAGTTACTGATCCTAAGACCCACCATGGGTTGTTGTTGTACAGGTTTATTTTTTTTATTTTATTTTTTTACAATTAGGAACGAAAAATGTGATAGTTTTCTAAAATGACTACCGCATATTTGCGATGTGAAGAGATTGAAGAAAACTGTTAATTTCATTCCAATAAATTTTTTTAGATATCTGTCAACCCGATTATCCTTTTTTTGTTGTTTATTTAAACTGTATAGGAAAATAATACGCATACTGTGCATCCCTTAAGCATATAAAAACTCTCTCACATAACGATCAAATTTGGAATTAAGGTTAATTTTCAAATCCGATACAATGAAAATCCTAATTATTCTTAAATTTTTTGTTGATGAATTTCTACAATCTAAAAATAATGCATCTTTAGAGATGTATAAGAGACTGCTTAAAATCAATTATTAACTAATATTTGATTAAAAAAAAACAATTTTATAATGATAAATATATATTCACATATATTTTATAATTCAAATATTTAATTGAATAAAAGCATTGAAAGAAGAAAAAATATACTTACATTCTTGAATAGAAATATATTTAATAAAAATATAATCAGATAACTAAGAAACTTAATCCATATAGACTTACAATCAATTGTTAATAGCAGAGAAGTCATTACTTAAAGCAAGTAAAGTTTACTTACTAAAGACTTCCCTTACTCAAGGGAGCTCTGCTTTTCCAACTTATGTATTACGGATGTTAGGAGATTACAATTTTCCAAAACGGTGCCATCCGAGAAATTGCTGAAGGAACTTTTCCCTTTAGGGAATGAAAATGAAAGTGCTCGACAGAAGTCTTGAATTCAAGAAGTTTGATTATTTAATTTACAGCAGGCACATACAAGTTATTAAATTATCTACAGCGATTGTAAAAGTATAATTGTATGCAAAACAATCGAATCAAAAGGCAATAATATCACCTGAAACGGAAAAGATCACAATTAAATTGAAAGAAAAAACTATTTACATTTATAGAAAGGGAAATTTACTACGTACACTACACTACGAATTATTATGAACTTCATATTGCCTAAGAGTTGGTATACATTATGTTACAAATTATTCCAGGATTTTAAACGTATTTTTAAACGATTATTTTATAGTAATGTAAATAATCTAAAGTCTGTACTTAGTCGTATACAGTCTTACAAAGTTTTACAAGAGAGCAAAAAGAAGTTTCAGATCGCATAGTGTTGCTCGTTGCGGATAGTGTTCGAATGTTATGTTTGAATTGTTGCAAGTTTTATTACCTTTTTAGCTAATTTACGATACTAAAACTTGAAAAATATGGAACAAAAAGAATACAATGGTAAAATCAAAATCAACAAAATTAGACTTAACGACAGTACACCTCTAACGTACAGAATTAATATTTAACAAAATTTAATGTGTCGAATCGAGAGCATCCTCCTCTCATCTATAGTCGATCCGAGCGACATCGAATCTTATGATTTCAAAGTTTCAAAATTTTTTATAGACCTGATTGAATTGAAGTTGGAGTTGATTGAAGTTGGAGTGATCAAGGTGCGAGAAAAATTAAAACGAAAATAGTAAAAAACTATGTACTTTTTTTGCTATTGAATAAAAATAACAAAACATAAAATATTATATAATAAAATATAAAATATTAGTAAGTTAAAATAGTAATTAGAATGTAAATGGAAAGTTCCGCAAATGAAGCCTTGATTTTCTAAAAACCAGAAAATGTGGAATGAGATATTGCCTTCATATAACTCTTCTCGAAAAATAAATTTTTTTTCTCCATCTATAAAGTAATATATTTTCTGTTAAATAGGTGTAAATTGTATATTATATTGTAAATATATATTATATTTTTAAATATAATGTAGACTTTTGATAAAAAAGCTTCTCTTCTGCGATCTATTTTTTTCTCTCATCATGTCAGAACTGACGAAACGTCGACTCTTAAGTTGTTTACCAGTATTTTAGAGATTATAGTTTTGATTCTTCTATATAAATAAAAATAGAGAGCAGGGTAGCTCAGTGGCGCTCCTTTTCTCCAGCTCCCGGGTTCGAGACCGGCAGTGACAGCTATTTATTTATTCTCATATCAGACATGCATCGACCTTGTGGATCTCTTCCAGCCTCTATAAATTGGGTACCCCCATTTAAGGGGGAAAAAACCTGGCGGTTCAGTGTGATCTCGGCCAAATCACCTCCTTGCACAACCGTTGGCCTAGAAACAGTACGGCCCTTGCCAAGGACTGAACCCAAGACCTTTCATGGATTATAATAGCACAGATGGTGTTTATATATATACACATATATATATATATATATATATATATATATATATATATATATATATATATATATATAATATAATATAATAACATATTTTGTAAAACTATTTCCTATGCAGTATACAATACTTTTTTCAAAAACCCATTTAATATTTTAGTTTTGCCACCAACCTGACCATTTGTCGGTCAACTAATCAATAAACAGGTAATGATGCAGTCTGTTTGTACTCTTCTTACATATTTGCACATAGTATTTAACAAATAAATGATATAGTTAACACTATAAAAATGAGAGAATGATATAGAATCGATAGAGGCTATATAGAGTTATATATCAAAGGAGGTAAGTGTGGACGGTATTTCACATCGGTCGGGGCGTGAGGCCTACAGGTGTCCACCAGCCAGTGCTTCATCGATATGGTTATATATATATATATATGAATATATTCATAAGCCCTCTAAGTATTTCCTTTTCGCGCTTATTATATTTCCTGTTTATACTTTTATATATATTTTATATATTTATATATATATATATATATATATATATATATATATATATATATATATATATATATATATATATATATAAATTTGTAATGGAACCTCCTGAAAAAGACATTATGATTTGAGTAATGAAAAACAAACACAAAATTGTAAGCGCTTATTGAATAGACTGTTTAATTAATATTTTTATTTCGTTATATTAACAACATTAATAAATAACTACGATGACAGTCAGCTAAAAGATAATTCTTCCAAAAAAATCGGCTTATTAATCATAAGTTGAAATATTAATACAAATATTTTTTTTAAATTTACGCACCAAGAATGAATGAAAAATTATTTATTTATTATATAACGAGGCATTTATTTTAAAATTTACTAACGGCCTATGGATGGATGAAAAATCTTTTCATAGAATTATTTATAAAATGTGTCGCGACATCAATTTTTTATAATTGAACACATGGTGCAATCCGTCTAGAAAGAGTCTTTGCTGAATATACTACATTAATTTACTTTTAAATATAAACATAAACAGTATGAATAAGAAGAAAATTAACATTTTTCGGAAAAATGGTTGTTGATCTGATAGAAAAATTCCAGAGGGGTGGAACGTTTTCTTCCAGAATATGTGCTGTGTGTTGCAACGTTCTGATTCTGAGGTTGTTTTTTAATGCGGTTGGTTACCATTCCTTTTAACTTTTATTTCCCTTTAAAGTGATATTCATAAACATAGGAATCATATTCTAATCTCACAGTTAGGTCAGGCGTGTGCGCGGCGTCTAAATTTCAGATAATTGGCACACTCAGAAAGAAAACGTTATGCTCTAAAAATGTTTTCCTCCAACATATTTCTCTCGAAACAACCGTTTTTCCGTAAAATGCTTTGAATCCGGAACCATAAATGAACACGTATCATTTAATCATTTAATCATTGTAGACTTATTGCCTATTTTTTTTTCAATCTCTTTGCGAACAGTAAAGTTCAGTACTGAAATTCAAGGTTCAAATACTGCTAGCAAAAGGTTTCTATTGTAACATTCAGTGCTGAAATGACTAATTGAAAAAAAAAAAATAAAATATATCAGATCGGAGTATCTTTTCTACACTGTTTCCAAGAATTACTAGAGAAAGAATCAAACACCTCAACCAAGAGCTTGGCTGCTAAGGAATTGATTTACCATTTTATTTAATCATATGGGCAATTAAATTATAAGAATTTAAAATATATATCTGTCTAATAATCATGATTGTATATTTATATACAAGATATAATTATAATTTTATCAGTATTTCAAAGTTACATTAAGTTTAAGTGCCTTTATTAAAGATATAATTTTATTTTCTGTAGATTATACGATTTTATTGGGTAGAAAGTTGCTGGGAAATAAAAAGGAAATAGAGCTTATTCGATCATCCGAAAAACTCGAAGGGCTTTTCCACATTTCCATTGATGAAATCCCCTGGCAGGTTCTGTCAGTCCTTCACTTGTTTTCCAAGCCAAGGAGTTTATTAAATAACAAGTCGCTCCGCTGAAGAGACCTTGAAGAGAGTTGAGACAGTGGCCCTCTTTGCTACAACTCAAGGGGAAATTGAAGAGACGGGGCAGGTTTTGAAGAAGTGTGACCCGCGAGGAAGGCAGATGACTCGACAATTTCTTCCCACTCGCCTCCCCGATTCAATAGCACTTACTGCAACTCCGTAATTCTCGAGTGCTACATTGAAATCGTCTCAAGAGAATCTTTTTTTTCTCTCTATCTCTCTCCCTCTCACTTGTTTTAATTCTTTTGATCTTTTTCCTTTATATCTACAATGGTGGCGCGCTAATTTGGAGTTTTCAAGTACGAATTTCATCCTCAATTGAAAAAAAACAGCCTAGGTAACCCTGAGGATTTCCTCTAGATAGAATTACAAGAAAAAAGTTCTAATTTGGAATGATCGATGACCATTCGTATCGTCGTTTCTCTTTTGGCAACTTTATCACAAAATGAATACATGGGTTTCTTTAAGTAATGGGGCTCTGCCAAAATATATAAATGTAGTTTTGCAGACGGTGGAGATAATAACAAATATTTATATAGGTACTCACGGTTGTATATTGCAACAGATAAAGGTTAAAGGCCAGTCCCCTATAAGCTTTCTTTTTCTTTTTTTTTAATACTACAAAATAATTATATAATTCTAAATCAATACCTCATAAAAAATAATCTTTAGAGCTTTCCACGACAAACTTTATGGCCTAACAGGCTTATACAAAATATGGAGGCAACAGACATCCCTGACATCGCATACAGAACGAAAAAAAGTGTTCGAAGAGGGATTTCTTTAACTAAATGATAAGCAAAATTCAAGACGGGAGCCGGCATCAATGGTTCTACCAAGTCTCTAACAATGTACCTATTATTTTAATTTATTTTAATATTATTATTATTTATTTATTTTTTTGTCGCTAACAAACTTTTTATTAATTTATTTGAAGACGTGTAAATAAAAATATGGATATACATGTACCTTCAAAATAAATAAAAAAATGTTTGTACATCTTGATGACACATTGATCTTATTTCTTGAATGATATATTTCGGTTCGTTTGAACAATTTTAATTCGTCCATTTGTTTGACTTCAAATTTTCGACTGATAGACATTTTCAATCCCTTTCTCTAATTTAAACCATGAAACTGCCAATTATTGCAATATATGCTGTAATAAATTTTTCAATGCTGATATTTATCAAGAGCATCACAACCGTAAAATTGAAAAAGCTAACTTAAGTGTTCATTTAAATTCTTATTGAATATAATAAGAATTTTAAAAAAATTATGTAACCATAAAAAATACCACTATAAAAATTTAGAAGAAAAACAATTTCCTTTTGAGAAAAAATAAAAATTAGCTAACAGTAGATACCTAATAATAAATTAATTAAAGAGAAAACATGAAGAATAGAATATAAAATGTTTGATAAAGATTAAACATAATATTTGAATATTCTTGCAAAAAAACAAAAATAATAATAATTGAGTGTAAAATCTAAAACAGAAAATAATTATTATTATTATAAAGTAGACAAAAAACAATAAAATTTGATAAGTAAGCCTATCAAAGACCTTTCAATTACGCCAGCTTATTAATTTAAATAATAGATTCAAAGAAGGTCAATCATATTCCTTATGTTCGTGATATAAGGAAATTTGCAGGACAAATTTTTAAAGTTTCACATGAAACTTTCGAATCATCCAAACCCTCTTTTTTAATTTTTAATTCATTTCCACAGTTCTCCATAATCCTCCTCGAAAATTAAAGCGGCAGTTAAAACAACGTGACCATTAGAGTTCCGGCAATGGTCAGCTCCTCCACTCATTTTTAGAGTGCTTGCGGCTTCAGCGCTGTCAATCAGCCTCAACTGGCTTTTAGCACTAGTAACGCAGCGTGAGAGAAGAGCTAAAATTTCCTCGAGTCTTGGTTTATAACTCACCTTCACATGCAAGCTATGTAGCATGACTCTGAAGGAAACGTGTTCAGGGGTCCTCAGAACGAGTGTAAACATCTTAAATAAGAATATATGTGATTTAAGTATTTTCTCATTATTATTTTGGTATAATTTATTAATGTCTATGATTTTAAGTTTGCGTAATTTTATACGATTATATATCGCCCTCGATTGTTGGCATGTTGTAATATACGTAAATAAAAAAAATAAACGGACAATAAAAATGAAAGATTCTTGAACTGCAGTCAAATGGTGAAAAAAAAATGTTAGCTAGAAATGAAAAAATGAAAATGAGCTTGATTATGTTTTTTCGGAATTGGATCATGAATCGTAACAAGAATAAACAGTCGTAAAAAATTGGTTTTAGTATCATTTCCATTCACGAATAACAACCATTAAGCCCGAGACAGATATTTCGTGAAGCGATGGCGAGACAGTTCTCGTTCCCCACGAACCTGGAACCAGAAACGCAGTCGTGAAAATCGTTATGGGTCTCGGTCACGCTATGTTGTAGTTAGGCAGCCAGCTTTATTTGTACAATGGGCGTTCCGGTTATGGCGATAAAAGAAACGATATGTGAGCAGTCGCGATTCTTCTGGTAAGTGTTAACACTGATTAATCATCTCTTTTGGATACAATTTATAAAAGTCAAATTACAGAAGATAAATAGTATAGGTCATTATTTCATGTAGCCTTACTAAATATTAATGATATTATGTAATTTGCTTTCAACGATTGGTTTCGAGATTCTGAGATGAGAACCAGTGTGATGGTTGACAGATATGAAAAAATTGATAAGACTGAAAAAGAAAGAATTAATTAGAAAAACCTTTAAATGCATCTGTAATAAGTTATAAGGAGATAGATCAAGAATTTATTATAGTGAGATTTACTATAAAATTGGCGTTACATAAAAAAAAAAACAATAATTAAGTAATTATTTTATTCTAGTTTTTTTAGTAAATCTATAGTCTTAATTATTAGTCTTAGACTTCCTTTTAATTTAGGATATTAGCTATTAACCATAACGTCATCCTTACATCATTTATATTTCGGGGCTGTAAAAAAGTTCCAGTAAGGCTGGTATGCGCCCTATATGGTTGGAATCTTGAATCCAAACAGTAGAAGAGGAAATAGGAGAGAAAAGAACCAAAACAAGTTGGTGTTTTCGTTTTTCGATATTGGACCACGAAGCTACCACGAGGCTTCGGGAAGAAGGTCTGTCCAGGGTGAGTCATAAGCAATTACTGAATTTGTCTTCTTGGAGATTTCTGGAAATTATAATCCAGTGAGAGCTTGGATATCCCCAATCAACAATAAATCACGGTTTACATAACTTGTGAAAAGTGAATGAGTTCACCACTGAACAGTCTAGACGCCGAGAAGAAATTTGCCAATAGCTTTTGAAAAACCCAAATGACCATAGTTTCATTAAGAGTATAATTACCTGCGATGAAAATTGGATATAATTGGTAAACCCTGAGACAAAGACACAACGACTGGAATGCGATCAGTCTTAAGTGCCGTTCGCTAAGAAATATAAATTCGAAAAAAGACAATTTTCTCTGTATTTTGGTATAACGAGGACATAATTTATTATGAATTCATTCCAGAAGGTCGAACAATTAATAGTGATCAGTTACAAAAAATGTATGATGTGAACAGAAAGGAATGTAGGATTAGTAAACAGAAATTGGGTTATATTTCAAAAAGATCCGACCATACACTTCTCATTACATTACATACAAAATTTCAGAATTCGAGGATGGGTGAGAGAAAAGCTCGACAGACTTGCAGTCTGTACTTACCGACTACCATCTCTTCCGGTCAATATATATATATATATATATATATATATATATATATATATATATATATATATATATATATATATGAATGTATATATATTACATTAATATAATATAGCTTTATTGACATCATTTTCATGACAAAAGCCTCTCCCAGAGGAGGTACAATGGAGTTCAGCTCACAATATAATTATTCAAACATATATAAATAAATATTAACATAAATAAAATAAATATTAAATTAATATAGTAAATATAAATCAAAGAATATTTCATATATTCAAGTCTGCATGTTACTAACTTGTTGCCGATCATTATTCCCTAACATTTAGAGAACAAATTAATAATTTATAGCTGCTCTAAACCAGGAGTTTTGTAAGTTTTAATTTTTAAATAACGGAAGAGCAAACAACCGCGAACAATGAAGTAACATCGGAGGCTGAGTTAGTGGAGAGAAGTTCGTTTATATAACGAGGGGAACTAACTCAATTTGTTCGACCCAAGTTGGCCGTTCAATTTTTTTTTTTTTTTTTGTACTCAATAAATCCATCAGGCTTTAAACTTCTATGGTGTGTTAAAATCTTAATATTCAATAATTATTCGTCGTAAACCGAATTGACAACACAATATTTCTAATTAAATTATTTGAACTGATAGTGATTAAAGAATAAAGATATCGTTTATTTAACAAAGTAGGGCCTGGTGTTGTCCTGTTGCGAGCACCATTTAACAAAGTCGATGCGTTTAAGCCTTGGAAAAAACAGTCACATGATTTAAACTAGTGATCGGATGACAGGTTCGACTGGCATGGACCAGCGAATACTAGACAAGATACATTACTATACTAGAAATGTACTTGCAGGGTTACCTTACAATAGCCTATCTTACATTATTTAAAATATGTTATATACATACAAAAGAGAAGGGGATGTTAAGGATCTAATATTTGTTGCATTGCTGACAAGAAAGAACGCAGAAAAGCAATAACTTACTGGGTCAAAGGCCTATTTCATAACTATAACTTCCAGGATCAAAAACCCATGTAATTAATACCTTCTTCCACATTGAGCATTTTTTAAATATTAAGTAGGGAGGACATAGCTCTTGCATCAAATTATGGAGGATGAACAAATACCGAGGATAGTAGAGGTTCATTTCAAAATGGGATTTAGGGGATATTAGTCGCATTAATTATAAGATGGGATTTGCAAGCCATACAAGTAAACGATGCAAATGTCTTCGATGCCTTGGAAAATGTATATAAATTATAATAAGATCTGATAAATAGATATAATATAGTAATAATTCATAAATTCGTCAAGAGGTGGGTCCATCGTCAATTTCCAAATATTATTCCTTCTTCTATCTAATACCAAACTGGCTTCTATAAAATAGTGACAAATATCAGTCCAAACTTACGCTATATAATAATATCTTATCTAATAAGAGAAGCTCGACCAAACATTGGTGTATCGAGTAGATGACACACTTCCAAGGCCCTATATCCTTTTTATGACGAACCGCGTTCATATCTATTTCCAGGTTTTATAGCTTGTAAAGAGAAATTTCTTTTTTAAGCTTGTTATCGCAACCGACTGGATTTGCACGAGAGCAGACGGGTATCGAACGAGGGTGGTGGAGGAGGGGGTAGCTAATTCGAAGACAGAGGATGACCAGGAGAACCTAATCCTGCCCTAACTGGATTACCGCTCTAATGTATTCATCCGCCGGCTCCCGCGCGCGGGATTATTTACAGATCTGTGTCCCTCTCTTTGCTCAACCATCCATACCTTTTATCGTAAAAGGGTTCCTCTAAATCCTGCATGAGGATAATCAGATGGTCCGTGAAATAAAGATTAGTTTGGAAATTTTTTTAAAATGACAAGTGTTATTATAATTGCTCTGAATAGGTACTTTAATCGCTTTACTAATTAAAAACAGTTTTGTTTTATTCATGTTTGAGTTTTTACAAGAAAAGAGATAGTGTCGGGAATTTTCATCTCATATTGCCATAGATGAATAATATCTTGTATGAAACAAAATGTTTGTTATAATAGCCCTTGATCCCTTGAGATGGGTCGGTTTACGGTATCCCGACTCACCGGTATCTGGCAATACCGCCAAACACTGCCTTCATCCCAAGCATCAATTTCCGTGAAGGCGACTATAGTGTATTGTTTTCATATTCAAATTATCCTAGACCCATAAGTTTACTCTTCAAGGGAGGGAAAGCTGTCATTGTTTTCATAGGTAGAATCCTAATTCCGTCTCCCTCAAGGATTACAACTCGTCTGAAGAAAAACTAGTACATTTTTCTGACGACAAATCAGAGAAAAAAATGGGTTAAATGCACGACATATTTCAAATGTTGTCACGAACTTCGTAAATACTTACCAAAAGCAAAAAAAATAAATAAAATATTTGGATGGATAATTAGTCACATTGTTTTCATAAAATAACCAAACGTTTTAAGTATTTTAATGAAAATGAATTTCGGTGTAGGAAATTTTTTGCCCATATTTAAATGTTCCTGATTTCAAATAAATAGCAAATTGTGAATTTCATAGGGGAGCGAAATTAGGGTCACTTTTAATATTCTAACACTTAGGTTTTTGTTTACTCAAAGGAAAAAACTGTTCGGTTTAACCCGATAAAGTTACCAACATTTTTTGATATAAAAAAAGAGCTGCTTGTCTCAATTATTTGGAAATTTTATACTTTGGTGTAATATTTTAAATTTAGAATTTGGCTTCGGAGTACGATATTTGAGCACCTTCCATTTAAGTTATCTACAGATTTTTTCTTATAATGTATTAATTTAAAAAATGTCCAATCAAATCTAAACTGATTATTTAATGTATGCATGTTTTAAGGTAGTTCTTGCTATGTTTCTGGCAAACTGCTTTTCTAAGGCAGGTGGGGAAATCCAGAAACCACATTTACTGAATTTGCTGATCTAATTTATTCTCTATTTGCATCGGTTCCTGAAGGGAGCCGATCAATCAAACTATATTTTAACATAAAAGGTTAGAGACCGCAGACTCCCCTGCTATAGTCACTAGCTTGGGATATTATAAATACCATTGGAGATCCTTTCCAAGGGTGTCGTGTTTACCATTTCACTTCATTAAACTATATGATGGCATGCAGGGTTAATAGAATAATGGAATTTGATAGAAGATCTAACTTTATTTAAATTACGTTATTAATTAAACTATTGGTTTACTAATTTACAATCTAAATTCCTCTCAATATAAAAATCTATGGACTTTAACATATGTATTTGGATACTGGGAGAACCTGCTTATTTAAAATATTATTCGGATGCCAGATAATATTCGACATTAATGTACACAATGAATGAAAGGGCGAGAACTTATCTTATTGTTGCCTTCGACACTCGGTGCTCGATGGTCTAGGTTTCTCTCTCCTGCATCGGTCTCCTATTCTCCCTTCTAGCCCGAACTTTGTCTCTTGAAGGACTGCTCAACTGTATCCTCTGCGAACCTCCATCTTCTGGCTTCTCCCAAGAACTCTACTCTTCCACCTTCTCCCAAGAATTACCTTATTTCTGTTTTATGTCTCTGTTCTCTCTTTTTCCCCTTTTCCTTCTCAAAAAGATGTATTTTGTCCCCACTCTCCTTTTGGGACATCTTATTGGTTGATGCTATAAGAATTGTTGAAAAGGCCTTGGAAATGTTTGAGCCATTTTTCCTATTCTTCATATTGTCTGTATCCTTGGGCGGTAGATCTTATTACATATCTTATCTGGTTGACCGGGACTATCCATAGTTTTATGGTGCTCTTACTTTCGCTTATCTTAAGCGGTCCCCTCGAACTTACCCGGGTTCTACATGTATCCACTTGCTTTTCTTTGTTCGAAAATGAAATTTATTTATGTTAATATTGGCTGAACCAGGAGGCATCTCTTTACTTTATCCATATTATAATTACTATTATTTAATCTTAATGATTTCCTTAAATCCCTGTATTCTCAATACATTGCATTCTATACATAGTATAGCGATAATGATGATATACATATCATTGGCATAAGTATTTCTGTGATATGGTGTTATCAATTTTGAGCTAGTATTAACTTCTAAGCTAACTGATAAGGTCATTCAAGTTATGCGACATCTATTTATTCTGTTGCAACTTTATATAGCAATATACGATGAAAAACAATGGGCGGTGGCATAAATAAGCCAGCCGGAGGAGACTTATGCTAATGCCGAAAGAGCTGAGAGAGCGAGTGGAGGAAGAAGAAATGAATGTGTTCCGAGCGGGACTTTAATAATTCAAGGCTCCTGAGAAGTTTGGTACGTCACTAACTCTTCCAGACTCATCGCGTATACATCAGCTAGCCCCGCCAATCTTAGCGCAGCCCTCCACCACTCATATCTCAAGTCGGGTTCGCAACTCCTACGTCCTACTTCTCTGTCCCTGAGTCCTCCATCCCTACTTTGGCATTAAAGCTGCACGAAGTCGACGAAGCTCTACGGGGGCATTAAGGGGAATAAGGAGTAGGTGAATGTATGTGGAGTTTGACAGCGGATTTTCTTTCTTCTAAAAACGCCATAAAACACTATATCTGTAAGGAAAACATTTGGTTCATTTACGATCCTAATAGAGCATTCTGAATTTTCAAAACGAACAACTAAAGAACTAAACTTAATATTATATTATGTCAATTTATATTTTACCTAAAAAAGAAGTTAGCATTCTTACCAACTACATGCTCATCCAAGTAACCTTAAACAATTTTTTTAAATAATTTTTTTCTTATTTAACAACTGTAGAGTAGACAGAACTTACGGTGATATTGTGAAGTATAATTAGATTTCTCTAACTAAAAAAAATAATTCATTGAGTTAAGATGTGAATGGTCTTTTCTTTTCTAGAGCAAGATGTCATTCTTAACGATATGAAAAAACGAATGCTCGAAAATCTTAAACAATTTATTCGGAAACGATGAAGTAAATATTAAAAATTCTAGTTTCAGTACCATTTACAGGATTATTGTTGGATAGGACAATTACCATGCCCATTATACGTTTCATGTACCATTCAATATAATTAAATTTGCTAGCCAAATTATAATGACACATCATTACAGACAAAGGTGAAAGATGCGAAGTTAATTCTAATGAAAACTTTATTTATGTTAGAGAAACACTAGCTCACATTTTAATAAATGCTTAATCTATAGACATTAAATCAGTTTAAAAAAAATCAAAACCATCTTTTCGACATTCACAGTCTTGATTGTTAATCTTTGAAATTTAGAAAAAAAATCGATGAAGAAATGAATTATAATATTTGTTTCTGCCTTTAATTTTATTGGCATGTATTAATAATATATAATAGGTATCTATCAATAAAATGGTATTAATAAAAGTATGTAGGAACCATATTGATAATTATGTAATTGTTAACTGTATTGATAGTTAAGTAATATTTAATAGTAAAAGTCGTTGTCTTTTAAGTTTTAGTTTTTGTAAGCATTATGCGTAAGCTGGTTTGTATATATTTTTTCTTTTTTTGTAATTATAATTTAATTTTGTATTACTTTTATTTTTAATGTCACGCTCTTCTTTCTGCACATACCGTAATGTACATAAAATATGTAAATAACTCATTTTATCCTATCTCACAATCCGAAAAAATGGTCATACGAGATCAATTGCTTAGGGATATAAATAAGTTTGAAGAAAATATTAGGGTTGTTCTATTATTTCGTCTTCACGAATGTAAAACTGAAATAATGCGATGGGCTGAGGCACACTATAACTCAATCGTATTGATATATCAACAGTGTAAATACACAGAAATCATGTATTCATGAATTTTGAAAAAAAACATCAAAATATATATATATATATATATATATATATATATATATATATATATATATATATATATAATTTATTTTAAATAATTATGAAAAAACTAAAGATAAGGATACTAAAGAAGTCAACACTTAGAAGACATAAAGTCAAGAATTAGAAGACATACACCCTATTTCAAAACATTTTTTATTCATTTTTTAATTATCATAATTTTTTGTGGGACTAATGGGATCAAAAATAAAAAAAAAAACAGCCTACTGCTATAATATTCCTAGTGGGAAAGTATCACTTTTATTACTCATTTCTAAACAGGCAAACTAAAGAATATAAACTTCCAAACAATATAAGGGTGACAAGGAACCAATTATTTCAAGAAATTAGCTTTTTTCGTAGTTTTTTTTTCTCTACTAAATTGAAATTAATTTTCGGATCGAACCGAATAATTAAGTGCCTCCAAGAGTCTTGGAATCCGAAAACTTGGAGGAAGATCCATAAGAAGATTATTAAACAAGAGTAACTAAGTACTTTCGGAAGCCGATAAGAATCGGGTAATCCGCTGAGGGTATTGTCCGTGCCAATCCTCCTGGTTTGAATTCTCTCCTTTGTCCACCACCGGCTTTGTGCAAGTTTCCTTTCTGCCGTCCTCTATCTGTGTACAATAACAGCTGGAGGTCTGGCAGTTCATTCTCCTATTGTTTGTTAGTAACTTTTCATTTCGACTGGCGCTCAACGCTGCGAGAATTAAAACAATGTGGTCGCCCGCCATTGTTACCCGCGGTAGGACGCGAATTTCTTTAATAATACTTCTGTCCTTCCGGCCACTGCCGTGAGCTGACAAAGGAGTAGGGGAGATAGCAGGCGGAATATGGCCGCGGAGTTTTGCTTTTACCTTCTGCATTGAAAATGATCTCTTGCACGAATACTAGAGGTTTGACCACTTATGCGTGAATATCGGCGATCAGTCTAATATTTAACTGAAGAAAAGATGAACATTTTTTTCAACATTCAAGCATTATTTTAACTTTAAAAATGTAAACAAAAAATATCGAACAATTCCATACAATACT
Organism: Rhaphigaster nebulosa; assembly: GCA_948150685.1. NCBI lineage: Eukaryota > Metazoa > Arthropoda > Insecta > Hemiptera > Pentatomidae > Rhaphigaster > Rhaphigaster nebulosa. The sequence goes on from OX411311.1 coordinate 62,626,541, forward strand.
AAAAGTTATATTCAAAATAAGTCATAATTACAAAAATATCAAAACTCCAAAAATTAATTTATATTATTATTCTTACGTTATTTGGAAGGATGAATCTACCTGAGAATACAGACTGCTACACAACACCAAATCGAGCGAACCGCAGCCGATAAAAAATATTGAGGCTTAACGAAATAGACGTGTCAAGTTTGCGGTTTGGTGAACGAACGAATCACTAAACGTATAATCGGCGCCAATTTTACAGGCGTCGACCAAAACAAAAGTAGATGGAAGGGAGGTTTTTAGCCAAAGACTCACCCTAGTATCGGTCATATTGGCCATACAGCTGTCTTATCGGTATCGAAATTTTCATCGTTCATTTATTCTTTGTTTTTTCCTGGAGAGGGAAAGAATCAACTAGAACCACTCAAGTCAGTTTTCGTTTGATCAGTTCTATTGTACGTATATAAAGAAAGTTCCTTACGATCCTTACGGTATTCAACAGCACAATTTACTGGGCTTCATTTATAACAATTGTCGAGAGGCTGTTCAGTCGCTTCCACAGTGGAAAGTGGTCCCAGACCATTTCTGGAGATCGCGAAAGTCTTCAAAATTACTTTATCCAGGCTGTTCAGACCTTTTAATTCAGCTGCTAGAGCTTCTTCTTATTCTTCTGCACAGACTGAATAAGTGTTTCCATCATTCGGCACAGCAATATCTATTATCTCTGCAATCTTCATATTACCATTAATCAGCACGATATCAGGTCTGTTATAGGTCACGGAATAGTCTGTAATATACGACTGATTCTAATGTAATTTTATTCCTTCTCTCTGGATGGGGTCTTTAGGACTGTATTTGTAATATGGCGTCGAGTCATTCAATAATTTTCTTTATAGACCTATCTTTATAGACTTTGGCAACATCGTCATACCTCTTAAGGTATTCTGTACCAGCCTGCGCAACGCATTATGTGCAGTATAGATTCGTATGTGCTGGCAGAGAGCCTACACTTGTCTCATACGTTCTGTTGCTTCAAGAGGTGTCGCCAGTTAGACCTTGTTGCTAAGACCTGATTCTGGATTGCTATCAGAAAGCTCTATGTTTCGGGGAACAGACTTCCTCTAACCATCCATCCAGTAGACAACGGTTTATATATTTACTATTATTATTATATTTGGGTAATCTTAAATTATTCACTATACAAATATCATAGAAATTTACCAAAGAAAATTACCAAAATTACACTACATCTTAGCATAATTTAGCTTAAATCTTGAAGTGCCAGTCCATAGTATATCATTCAATAATTTTAATAATTTGATCCCGACACGCAATGCAGAAGTTGGCATCCTTATACAAAACTGAAACGATAAGGGATTGATCAGGTTTACTGTTTTTTGAATTAGAAAAATTTGTAAACTCATAATTAGGAAATTGTCCAGGATCATGGGACATTGAGCAATAGGTTACAATAAAATGGTTCAGAACCGAATTTGTGGCATAAAAATCTTATTCTTTATAAATTAACTGAATCAAGAGATTACTGTAAGACTATTATGAATGTCTGATATATCTTTCTTAAATCCTGGATACCTTCAAAGAAGAATGTAATATGAAAATGATACGAAAGGATAATAATTAAATCAACTGATAAAAACTAGCTATAGAATTGATTTTGGAACTTGAGTTTTAGTTTTCTGTTCGCTACTTTGAATATGTTGAGTAATACTACCTCTCTACAATGGATTTTAATGTATGTACTTTAAATTAATTTTATGCAAGAACTTAAATGATGCTATAGATCGGTAAAAACGTAATAAAAAGTACTATAAATCTACCAACGCTGAGGTCCGTGAAGAGCCATAGAATCTTTTTGGCAGTCCAGATCAAAGCACTTTTTATGTATTGGTGTAATAATGGTAGATATTCCATTTTTCAGATATTTGTTCCATGATCCATATTTCTAAAACGATATAGCGAAAATAAATAATGGTGATAACAACCCTTTAGAGTGATGATGATGAGAAATTATTTTTAATAGAAATCAAGTAATTTTTGTAAGAAATAGAGGCAGATAAAAAAGATGTACCATTTGTATTTTTAGGAAAAAACATTAATTTCCTAAATTAGATGTCAAAATTGGTGGGTGCGGTGTCTAAAGTTTTGATTTATTCGCAGATGAGACCGTTTGTACCGATTAGTATTTGGATCTAGGGACAGTATATCGTTCGAAGAATACTTAAAGAAAAACGAAAAATCAACATTTTTTCTTTAAGAAATTATATTAGATAATAACCAGTACCCCATCGACGAAACAGATGAAGTGTGTATCATCCAAGGAGCGGATGATACACACTTCCGCAGATGGCCGATAGATAGAGCAAATGACGAGACTGATCCCCTAAGTCCCTAGGATTAGTGGAATGAGTTGGAACTGATAAGGGAGATGATCGCCTAATATAAGTTCGGATCATTAACGAGCCTCGTAAACTCAAGGGTCTACGATTGTGTCTCATTTGCATGGCAGTCGGGATGCCGCGAGGATTAACCCTTAGTTCATGCTGTATCTTATTTCGGAAGTAGAGGGCTTCGTGGATCGTGGATAATGCTTGCTAAGGTACTTATGCCTAAGGTACCTGTTATTTGTATATTATTGTCCATGGAACATCGAAGTTTCCGCTCAGTCCTGGTGAATTCGTAGCATAATACAAGCAAAATAAATAAGCAGTTAAATATCTTTGTAATTGAATCAAACTTGAAAACCAATATAATATAACACATGCAATACGAACAGTGTACTACAAGACGGATTCATTTAGGGAAAAAGGTACCAATATTTAACAACTAAGTATCGATTTTGGTTTTTTTATTTTCAATAATGAATATTTGTAACCGACAAAGAAAAAAAAAATTAACGCCCCCTCAAAATTTGAGGTTTTACCTTTCAAGATACGTAGAATCCAATTATTGAAAAAGTCTGCCGTCCGCGGCTTTTTCTGAGACTACTGGACCGATTTTCTTGAGATTTGGCAACAAAGTCACTGGTCACAAGAAGATGATCCTCGAAACTCGGCATTACCACCCATCGTTTCGTTCCAAAATGGGAGCCGATTTGCAATTTTATAACTTGCCCATATATAAAGATAGAGTGAAAATGTAACGTTTTCTGGAATCAGCACAAGGCATTAAAGAAATAAAAAAAAATCTATATAAAAGCTTTTAGCTTATTATTTTCAATATTGAATGTTTGTAATCGACCAAGAAAAAAAAATTAACCTCCCTTAAAATTTGAGGTTTTACGTTTTAAGAAACGGGGAATCCAAATATCGATTTTTAAACAATCCGTCCGTTCGCAAAAAATTGGTTGTGGTTATTGATATCATTTATCGACAACAACAAAAAACATAGAAATCGGAGCAGTATTAGCAGAAATATAAGTGTATTGAACATTGTATACTGACCATTGGCTTGCTGTTATCCTTCCTGTCCTGCATCTGTATCTTCCAATCGCCGATTCCCTTCTTCGCATCGCTCTTCACTTCATTTTTCCTTGGATCCATGCTCCACTCATCCAAGCTTCTTTGCCTTTCCTTTTTCCTTTTACTGCTAAAGTGCGCCTCCAGCATTTTCCTCTTTACCGTTTCAGCTTCTATTCTGAACACATACCCCGGGTATCTTAGCCTACTTGCTATAAGGGAAGCCGGGTGAGTGGACACTCCAGATATTTTTCAAATAAAACTATTTCAAAATATTAACCATTGCGTAATAATTTGCAGCTTTTTTTTTTAAATCACACTAATTCTGATGTTAATGATTACTATGAAAGACTTATACAACCCATATTGAGTATTTATAAAGATTCTAGACAATGAAACGGAGCATAGAATTGACCACGTAGTATACAATGATGCAATTGCAGAATAAACAGTGATACACAAATAATAGCAAATAACAACACTTAGCGTTTGATTGATTGTTAGTTTAACCTCCTCCTTCTTGAGTACACGATTTAACCTTTTACCTGCTGCAAGAAACGACGGTTGACCCGCATCCAATCTACGCTGACGACGGTCTGCTTTTGTGGACACATCCTGATTGGACCGTCGTCCTAGATCGCCTAAGGTAGCATTGTAAAGAAAGAAAATCTACAGGTGAAAAGGTTTACTTCGATAAATTCTTTATAATATTATAAATCGAAATATATTTGTTTTATTTTTAGGCAACATCCATTAAGAAATCTATCAAACTTCTATTTAAGACATCTTTGAAAATATATGACGGAATTATTTCCATTATACAAAAAATATTTTGGTGCGCTTCTTATGCTCTTTTCGTTCAGTTAAAAAAGGATTACAATAAATATTCTAAGGACTCTTAAATTGGTTCTAAGGATATCTAATTCTGACCGATACCGACACCCAAAATACTGACCAATTTTCATTAAATTCTAAGGGTAAGTAAGTAGATATTTGTTGATTGTCATGGAGAAATCAAAGTCATGAGTCATAAGATACTGGCGGTCAAAGTACAGTTAGTTATATGGCTTAAACTTGAGTACAGCCAAATCTATCTTGAGTAACATTCGCATTTATCTTATTTGTTTTTCTTCAGTATTCGAGCGAACTGTGCAATTTTTTAACGATTCTTTACCCGAGATATTTTTTTTTTACTTGAGCCGTTTCTAAAAATGTTTTCCTATTATCTTAGCGACAAAAGTTTTTTTTTTTTTCTTAATAAAGAAAACTTATTTTCGTTTACAGCTTTAATTTGTTGTCACTAAAATAAACTTTGCTGCAATTTCAATAGTAAAATATTAATTTTGGATAACCACCTCGCCCTAATGAAAGGATTGTTTATTTTTTATGGAATCAAAAAGATCAGTATAGAAAGGCTTCGGGTAAGCACCAAAGATTAAAATATAAAAGAATGAAACATAGATACGAATTAAAAACTTACGCTTTTCTGAATGTATCACTCATTCTCTCAAATGAAAGTAGATTAAAATCAATCGTTAAACACTTCCATATAATATTATGCATATTGACGGTTTTAAAAATAAAAATAAGAGCTACATAATTGAGACATATAAGTAACATTAGGGAGTTTGGCAACTGGAATTAGACTGAAATAGAAAATTTCAGCCATGGCTCGATTCTGGTGTTAAAAGATCCTTCTCGGGAACACTTAAAAACCAGTTTAACCTATTGATAATTTTCAAGTTTTACAATAATTATGTCAATGATTTAGTTTTCTGAGTAGTGAATAAGTTTCATTTCAAATTAATTTAGTCATGAAAAAGTTAAACAGTGTTAAATGAAGAAAAATTTATTCTAACTTTCAGTTGACATCCGCATGATGGTATAGATGGATCAATTCCTAATTATACTAACTTTGTTCCAATGGGTTATTTTGAATGAGCATTGGATATTTTCTTTCTTTTACTTCGATAACTAATTTTTTTTAAGTCTTTTTTTTATACTTATCATAACAAATTAAAATAGAAATGTAAAAAAAATGATATAGTAATAAATATAAACAATAATTTAATACAAAATTTTTAATAAAAACAAACAAATTAAATTCCTCACAGCTAAATTCCAAAAACGCTTCTAGAATTTTGAAGCCCATAACCGATTTTTTTTTTAACTCGTTTGGCTCAGAGTTTAAACTTTTGAATAATTGCTTCAATCACGTCTCCCACTTTGAAGATATCCATATAATATCCTCACAAACTCAAATTTAGCTCATAAAAATGCCCAAAACATCTGATAAGTAAGCTGCCTTGCAGAGCCAACCAAATTTTTTTCCTAAAAAAAATACCCGAACTTAATAATCTGTTCAGAGTCTTTCCTTGGTAGAATCAAAGCATATAACGTATGTGCAATATCAAATACAAGTTTATATGAAAGGATGGAAGAAATGTTAATAATATATCACTTTACACACATATAATGTTTGTGTGAAATTATTTACTAAACATTATTGCATCAAATTATATTTCAATACAAATAATCGATATAGTTCCCTAACAATAACGAATTGAAACAGCTCCATACCATGTATAACTCTTGAAAATTGGTACACCATTACCGGATGACAAAGGTATTGCTAGAGGGAAAATTGGCCACCAGGAGCGGCACAGAAACAAGGAGGCCAAGTTGGCAAGAACCCTATCGCATTTGCATTCAACGGCCATCTTTTGTAGTTAGCGCCTCCCGCTACAATACCTTACCCTTCACAAAATCTCAACCAAGAACCGAGCAAGTTGCAATTTCGGATCGTTAGAACTAACTGTCTCCTTCCAGTTGGTGGTACGTGATGGGACTTGATGAAGGGTAGGCCGTAGCCCGTAGCCGTAGAAAGCTTAATAAAATCGTTATAAAAGAAATTATCGGTGAATCTTGATGTAATAACCAAAAAAAAAAAAAAATTGCATCACAAATATACTTATTCATTATTATTCGTTCACGTCATTTCCAATTGATGGATCAGTGTTAATTTGAATTTCAGTGAGAATTTAATCCATAGATCTTCCATAGATAGATAGTTCTCTGAACTGAGAGTGTAAATATTTTGCATGGTTGTGAATGTGTTCAAGATGATTTATTTAATTTTTGCTTAAGTTTCATTTTCTTTATCATGACTTATTTTGCTATAATTTATAATACATATTGCACTCGGGTTTGGCAGATTGACTAATCTAACAATAAACAAATTAAAAAACTTATGAAAAAAAATAGAGACCCTGAAAAGATAATAACTTCGTGGTAAAAGTCTATTCTTTTTTTTTTTTTTTTTTTTTAATACTAAACAATACCCAGATATATTATCCCGTAATTTATGCTGCGGTGCTACAAATACCAACTTATGCAAATCTCTTATTTTTTATTTATTTTTTCATGATTAGCCCTTTGTGTTTTCCACCATTCTTTAGTAACATGATTATCATCATTAGCAAAGTTTGATAAAGAAGATGGGATAATTATGTAAATAAGGCACAGTTCTTTGTGAGTATTTAATCAGTTTATTAATTCGCTGGAGTGACATGAACTGTGGTGTGATATTCAATCTCTAAAATAAATTAGTTGATTTATAAAATTAATCAGTTTAATTGAAATATGAAACAACTCCGTAAGAGAAATTTATCATTCATATCATATTTGTGTAACACCCTCAGTAGAGGATTATCTTTGAAGAATATTTATAGCACGTTAGTGACATTATTGAAGGTAGCTCATCAGAAAGAACCCAAATACATAGCACTTTATTTAACATAAAATTATTATAATTTATTTAAGTTAGACAGAAATCACAAATTTAACTGAGACCCAGAGTAGAAATAATACATTTGAATGTTTCTATTCAAAATATTAAAGTTGGACTGTATTGGTTTTCAGTGCTGATGAGGCAGTAAAGAGAAAAGTGCTGGGATCTCCTGGTGTCCTGCTTTTCCCTCTAAAAGTAAGGTATGAGTGTAGTGTGACTGTAGTGTGCATAGGTATATATATATATATATATATATATATATATATATATATATATATATATATATATATATATAGACTTGTTTAAGATTATTTGTTTACCTTTAATTGTAATTTCCTTTATTCTTTTATTTTATGCTCGTAGGCCTAATATGTGGTATTAGCTGGTATTACCTGATAATGACAATATCGTCCAATGAATTGCTTCGTCTGACACGATGGCTGGATATTTTTTGTCCTTTCTGATGCCTTTCGTCAATTTTCGGCAGCAGCATCTTCTGTCTTGATCCGTTTCTTAGTAAAACTGATTTTGTGGCACTTTCGCTGAACAATATTTCTATTTTTTTTTAATACAATGTTTTTCGGAATGTGTGTGCCACATTTTTCTCCTAGCAAATTATTGTGAGATGTAACTGCATTTTAACTGTATAAATAATAAATAACCGTTTACAATAATTTATATTCTGTTTCCTTAATTTAGTTATTAAAAAAAATTAAAAATATATAATCTTTTTACCTATAGATTAAATGAAATGGTCAAAACAGGTATTTGTGCGATATAAACTCGATAAAGGTGCATTGTTTTATGCTGGTTTTAGCGTCTATAATTGTTGCAACCACTTTACCGCACTATGATTGTGAGAAAAATCACTTTTTCTATTACCAAATCATTATATTATCTGTAAATAGTTACATATGGTACTAATAACTATTGCCCTTAAGTATGAAAGATGGTATTATTTCTCAATAAAAAAAAGGTTATCTCTGGAATATTTCCTGATGACACATTCAAATGCACAATGCAATAACTATAAAAAAAAATCTAACTCGATTCTGACAGTTAACATCTTAAAAAAAGTAAAAGGGAAAAATACTTTATTAATTATGATTTAATTAATTTGTGAAGAACAATTTCCCATTTTGTATTTAAAAAAACATTTTTATAATATTGTTGTCGATGTTTCGAAGTTCTTCTTCGTCTTCAGGATCTTTATTTTCTACAATCCAACACAACATAATTTTATATTTAGTTTATTTATTATGTCTTATTATGTACATAAGTAATTGTAAAAACAGTAAAAATAATAATATCACTGCTTTGGCCCGTAATAGTATACTAAGCAACCACAAATTTAATTTTGATAATTCTGAATTGTCATAAACTGAAAAAAATACAAGAAATAGAAAAAACATTGGAAGCGATATACATTACAAATATCTGATGTGGACAACACATGACTTCCTTGTACGCCTATAAAAATATAAATCGGTGGTTCAAAAAGTGATCCTGAATTTGGTTACTAGTTTCCGAAGATTACCGTATCTCAAAAACGACACTCGGCGTCCCGACATCCATCTATTGACACACACGCACACACACATACACAAATGGGGAGGAAAACCAGTATTTTACACTCAATTTTAACACTTAAAACAAGTAATAAAAATGTTTAATTGGATTGGAAACCAAATTGCGTTTGTAACTGTTATTACCGAAACATATGATTTATGTATTTAATTTAAATATAATTTTTGATGTAAGCTTATTTTGACCTTCAACTTTGACCAAATTCAGGATCACTTTTTGAACCACCGATTTATATTTTTATAGGCGTACAAGGAAGTCATGTGTTGTCCACATCAGATATTTGTAATGTATATCGCTTCCAATGTTTTTTCTATTTCTTGTATTTTTTTCAGTTTATGACAATTCAGAATTATCAAAATTAAATTTGTGGTTGCTTAGTAAAGTACCCTTTTCGGCTCACCAATTTTAACCAAAATATAGTAAATACATTCATATCGATATAAAAGTCCTATTTACCAAATTTGAGATGTTTTACATTACATTATAATATAATTTTTGATGAAAGTCTAAAATGATCTTCAAGTAAAGTACCGCTTCCGGTTTTCCAATTTAGACGAAAATGTAGTATGTTAATTATATCAATATACAAGCTGTAAATACTAAATTTGAGAAGTTTTGCATAGTGTTTTAATATAATTTTTGATGGAAATCAATTATGACCTTGAAGTAAAGTACCACTTCCGGTGATCAAGCAGTGACCAAAAAGGGAGGGTTCACTACCAGATTTTAGAACAATCATAAATACAAAATTTCAACTTTCTACGGCTAACGTAGAAATTTCAACTTTCTACGGCTAACGTACGTACGAAATTAGTTAAAATGGATTCAGGGATAGTCAAAATTGTTGAAATATATTGCAATATATAATATAAAATGGTTGCAATATAATATATATGGTTGCATATTTCCGTTGAAATCTGAAAACCGAAAATTTTCGGGATTACAATACTTCCTTAACTTCGTACCAGGAAGTAAAAACATAAATAATGTAGTTAATTATAAGACATAATAAATAAACTAAATATAAAATAATTTATAATTTAAAAATTTAACAAACGGTACATTGATTTAAATAACTAGAATAGAATATTAACAAAAATTTGCAAAACAAACATAACAATAGTAAGTGTGAAGAGGATGTGCAGGGTGGCATATGACAATAAATGCATGGATTAGCACAAAGGTCATTTAAATTGATAGTGCAGTGTTACAAGGATATAAAAGTCACTCCCTAGAATATTTTATTATTAAATAAAATAGCATTGTGTATTTTAAAGGTAATATAAAATTTTAATAAATAACAAGATATGTTATGAATTTAGGTCGTGAATATTTATTAGTTGTAATTTTTTATGTTCGGTAGTAGAAAATAAAGATCTTGAAGACGAAAATGTACTTCAAAACGTCGACAACAATATTATAAAAATGTTTTTTTTTTTTTTTTTTAAATATAAAGTTAAACATCAAATGGGAAGTTGTTATTCACAAATTAATTAAATCATAATATATTTACCTTCCCCAACAAGTATTAATTTTTCAATATATTTATTAATTATGTAATTCCACCCCAATTCACGGGTATCAATAATTAAACATTGTAATCGATCAAGATTAAAAAAGAAAACATGTTAGCCACCCTTTAAAATTTGAGGTTTTACGTTTCAAGCTATTTTTTTGATATTTGGCACCAAAGTAACAAGCCATCCCAGGATAATCCACGGAACTCGACATTACTATCCACCATTTCGCTTCAAAAATGCTGCCGATTAAATGTTTCATACGCCCATATCTCGGTAATTTATGAAGATAGAGGAAAAATTTAAAGTGGTTCGGAATCAGAGTACCATATTCTTCAACCCTTTAAATTTTGGATGATATACATACATTGTTGAAATATTACATACATTTACACAATATCCATTAACACACACATATATATATATATATATATATATATATATATATATATATATATATATTAATTTATTTTGTTGGAGGGCGTAATAAATTATATCATTTGAATCTGAAAAACTGATTAATTAAGTAGTAGAAATAATACATATTTTGTTGGGAACTCATTTTTCATTTTGTATTAAATAAATCCTTGTATAAGCGTAATTTTTCATTGTATTTATTTCTTTTTTAACTTAGAAATGAACAATCCTACATTATTGAAAAAAAAGTAATAATAATAATAAATCATCATTTATCTTTGGGAATCTGAAACAGAGTAACAATTGTTTGACGTTCAAGCGCCCGACGGAGGTTAAAATAAATAATTAAATTTTAATTTTTTTTTTTTGGGATATATAATTATTAGTAAATAATAAACCATACTAATTTTCAGCGGTTTAGTTTAGTTTTTTTTTTTTTTCCATTTCCGTTAAACAATGATTATTAATAGAAACAGTGCTATATATTCAGGTTCAGAGCCAATGGGTTCAAAAGAATCATTTCCCAATTATAACTCATCAATCCGAATTCCTCTTAAATCCACTGCGTTTCATCAAAGCTATAACAAGCTAATGGTCTTATTGTTGATCCGCTGTAGGAAATGAGTATCTTTCTTTCCTGCTATAAACCGGCGTTCCCTTGATATGGAATAAAGATAAATACAAATACAGTTTCCTTTGGACCAAAGCGGAGTATATAAGGGATCGATTACGGCTATATAAACTGACAACCGATATGAGCTCTAAGGAGGGTTGGGTCCACATCTACTGCGGGATGGGTATACTCAGGACAAGAAGTCAAACACCGAGTCTAGGTTCATCTCAACTGCTTACTTTACCCTTAGTTAGCTCATTAAATTCATCATTGCTACTTACTAAAATAATAATAATAATCGTAATAGTAATTAAGAAGTAATTGAAAAGTTGTATTTTTCAGAGATTTTTTTTTTGAGATCCCGGATTCTCGTGCAATGGCACTTCTTTTCCACTGGGTTGAAATTCACTTAGACCAATTTATTTACATGAATTATGACATCCTGATTAACAAATAAAAAATTTATTTTGCATGAAATTGAACGCTTTAAACATTTTTTTAGTAATTTGAACGTTTTACGTTTTTACTCCATGAAATTGCGTATTTAACCGTAATTTAAAAAAATATTTATAAATTGCTTGGAAATTTTATTCAAATACAAACCCATAATGGGTCTTATGATCAGAATTCAAAGACAACTCCACCAAAATGGATCGTAAATCTTAAAAATTAAGTTCTACCTGCAAAGATGAATTGTTCGAATTTAACGATAAGGGCTGAGTTATCGATACATCGGAAGAATGTTGGGATTGTCTCACTCGACCATGCAAAACATAATTAAAAGCTTTAAAGCCGGATCAGTGTACAATAAAAAAACACTCAGACAGAAAACATTTTGTCAGAGTATCTGAATCACGTGAAATCGTGCGAAAAATGGCCATAAATCCCCAAATTATTGCTCCTGAACTAGCAGAACACATCGCATTACTATGTTCCACCCTATCTGGTTTTATTATTACAAACATCAATTTATGCAAGAAAACTAAATATGTAGATGTAATTTTTTTTTTCCGAATAAAAGACGTTAATGGCAAGTTTTTAATTTTTGTTGCTCAATTTTACACATTTTGGCGGTTTTATTGCACGTTTTACAATTCTTTGCGGAATACGGGCTCTAATGACGATACAATGGATTTTTTTTTTTTTTTTGTTATCCCTCTTAGAGGAATAAATATTTTCTCTGATCTCAAATTCATAAATGTAGCTCTTTCTGTTGTTAACATACGAGTACATCAAACCACCAGTTTCTCATTAATCTGGCTGTTCCCAGGATAACCAATGTGATTTCGAGCCTGCAAAATTGATAGTATGATTGATTTTAATATATCAAGTGATAGTTCACAGTTTTAAAATGTCTTCAAAGACAAATTTCAGTATTCTTAGCCTAACTAAAATAGTAATGCCGTGAGGTAGGAGAACAAATAGGTGTGCCACCAAGTTTTTGCCTCATTAATCTGGCATTGTCTGTTCATACACAAATGGAAGGGAAATGTAGGGTAGGAAATTCTATAGCTGCTAAATCTGATTACCTCTCTTTTCATCCAACCAAATGTTGTTTTGCCTTTGCGTTTAGAGTACAGGAAAAATAAGCCCAAATCGACCAAATAAACAACAAATTTGGTGCGTTCATGAAACTTTGTTCATAACCTCGTCTTGGTAATAGGAATCGATATTTGCAGAGTCCGCCCAAATTTCGGGGCGACAATCTAATCGGGGGGAAGGGAGAGGAGGGCTTCGAAATGGGGGCAGGTATTCGTAATATAATTGGCACTAAAGCATTCGAGTTAGGTTCCGTTTCTTATAGTTTTTTTTTTGTTTTTAATTCAAATTGACCCATGGTCCAATTCCATATGGAAAAGGAGGAAATTTAAGTTTTATATTTTGTTTTTTATGTGTCACGTTTTTTGTTGAATACGAAGCGATCACTCAAAAAATATTCGAGATAATTAATTTCCAAATGCAATATCGTAAGGAAAACAAAATTCTCTTTAAGAAAGATAGTTTTGCTTAACTAAAGATGGTTTCCAATTTCATTATCAAAAGACTTATTTTTAGGTGCAAAACCTAATTCCACACCACAGATTTTGGTAAACCAGAAGATAGACCAACTCCATAAGAAATCTCGACTTAGTTTATTTGAAATTAAAGCTTAATTTCAAATAATTAACCATTTCTCATTGTTAGTAGTAACAAAAATGTAAATTTATAAACTATGAAGGAATTTATAATTTACTCAACCTATAAAAAAGGAGAATTATTTTTCACATTGAAAATAAATTTTCGGAAATACAAGTACATAGATGTATAATATACCATAGGGAACTTTTAGAAAAAATATTTTCTAACATATAAAGCCTTAAAAGTAATGGAAAGTGAGGAAAAACGTATACCTTCAGTGATTACTGTAGTTAATAATTTTTAATTTAATACAATTTAAATAAAAATAAATAGAATATATTAAAATTTATACCATGTAGCTTGGGTAAGTGAAATTTCTGCGATACGCTCACCGCACTCGATTTTTTTTTTGTTTCTCATTCATTCGGCTCTATTTAGATCAGCGAGGATAAGTCATTTGTTTGATAATTTTTACCTTGCTTGAGTACCAAACAACTTCGAAAATCTATATCTACCTGGGTGAAGCCTTCAGGACATACCAGGAATTTCTGATTCCCAGCCTTTTTGCTTGCCAGATTAATAATACAATAGCAAACTAGATTCAAATCTCGATGGTTCGATGTAGATTTTATATCCTCATGAAGATGAGAAATATCTTAAAATTCCAGAAAAAATAAGGCAACTTTTCCAATGTCACACAATCATTTTTTCCGGGATTTTTTTCTTAAAATCTGCTGCGAACATCTTGTGGTTACAAGAAAGCATTTACAAATTCCAATAAAATAGGTTTAGCGGTTATCTAGAAAAATATCCTTAAACTTTCTACACGCTTCGGCGCATCGGAACAAAAAAGTGAACGGTATGAATTAGTCTTAAATTATTGTTTCCTATTATAATCCAAAAATAAAAAAAATCACCCCATCCCTTTTTAATTCCGGAGTTAGAGATCGGAATTACGCATCAAACTAACTTCAGGTTACCCGATGGGGATCCCCCAAATTTAGTTTTAATATTCTAAACATTCTAGAGTTTAAATGGGGAGGGCATGTTATCTGTGACACCCTGAATAATATGAATAAAATTGGCTCCAACAATAATATTCGTGGTACACCTGAGTAAATATAATATACTGTAAAAATACAAGTTTTGTACATAAAATGAAAATGACCAATTTTTAAATAGCTATTGAAAACCTTAATTAGAAATGGCGGCAAATTAAATTTTATTCGTTCAATTTTAATCAATATATCGGGAATTTATTTTTTTTTGTCCCCAGCAATATATTCTAGAAACAGGAACCCGATATTCAATAACGTAATGCCGACAAGAGAGTCGGAAGTTCCGTACTCAGCATCGGATCGCGTGACGGCCTTGTGAAAAAACCACACGACCGGAGTGACATCATTCCGTGCCGATGCTCGCATGATACTAACCACCCTTAAAGGCCAACCTTCCCTTCAATCCCTTCTCCTCATCAACATTTCATTATTGTCTGTTATTCGTTCGTCACGATTGGTTAGGTAAACGTGCAGTCGGTTGAGGATTTTTGGAGTTCTTTAGAATCGTTCTTTTGATTTATGAGGAAATGTTTATGAGGAGTTTTAAAATAAAATTCGAACTGTATTAGCAGTCAATACTGAAAGTACATTCTCATTCATGGTGGGGATGATTGACTCATGGGGATCTGTTAAAACTAGTGCTCCAAAATAACTGTGCACTTTTAATTTGAAAAAGTTCTCGTTCTAAATTAAACTTTCTCATAGGAACTTTTTTGGTATACTTCATTAATACAATTTGGTACAATACTTTAATGTTAAAAATTTTATTATACCTTTTTACAAGAATTTTTTGGTCAGAACTAATATATATTAAAAAAACCAACGCATAATGTAACAAGTGTTGAAGAACCAAAAAAAAATTAATATGCGTTAGTGTTCATATATGCCAATAGTTAACGAACACATACGGACCGACTACAAACGATTTCACAATAGCTTACACAGACATCCTAACACACTCATACAAGACATGGCGACAACCAACATGGCTGACAACACCCGCAGAAGGCTGAAGAGGAGCTGGATGAGGGATCTCCTAGCCTAACCATGCACGATAATCTCGACAGCAAGAGGTACCGCTGGGTACTACTCTTTCTCATGCCTTTCATGCCACGATAACACATTCTCTGGTTATCTCATCGACAGGTGTGAATATAAAAAATAAACCCCCCCCCCAAAAAAAAAATATATGTATAAGCTAAAATAAAAAGTGATTTATGTACTTGAAAACCAGAAATTAACATTAACAATTAATTAATATTATAGTAATGTAATATTAGTAAGCTTTAAGTTATTAAGTTTTTTGAGAAAAATTAGGTTTCTCTCTCTCGCAAAAAAAAAAGAGCTTTAAGTAATAATAGCTAACATATTACTGCATGATTTTGAAACGAAAATACGGGTGGTGAATTCAACGACGTAGGATCAACATGTGACTTCAATGCAAAATCTCAACATAAAAAAAAAATCGGCCCAGTAGTTTCAGAGAAAATAGTGGGCGACGAACGAATTATTTGCATTCGATTTTTGTATTTTACGTATGTTGAAACGTAAAATCTCAAATTTAGAGGGATAGAATTTTTTTTAAATCTTGGTCGATTACAAAAGTTTATTATTGAAAACAATAAAGAAAAGGAAGGGTCCCAAAGGAAATTTGTAAGTTTTTAAAATTGGGTTAGTTTATAAGTTTGTCATTAATTATTACTTAGAAGAAGATGAGTTTAGGGAATTGTATATTTTAGGTTAAATGTTTCACTATAGTTTAGTATTATGATTAATAGTAAAGGTATAACTTTTTGCTCGATCAAATGGGTTCTTTTGGTTAGAATTAAATAAAAACAGCTGTTATATTAAGTAAATAGGTAAGTACTTATGCAAGAGTTTATGGATAATCACCAGCCCTTTTTTCAATTAAGCCATTTTAATGCCATTGGTCTTCTAAAAATGAAGAATGTAACTGTTTTACATAATATCAAAAGAATGCAGCAGATAATTACTTAATAACCTTTCACTCCAATTGCATATAAGCGTTGCAGTATAATTTTTTGTTTTACTTACATATTTGCATTCTATTACGAAAGAATTTGCAGAGAAAATGAAAAATGAAGATGAATGAATGTGATGCCTGAATTATGAGTTAACAAAAAATTCTAGACAAAATGGATCTTGAATATTTTATTTTTGTATGGAAAAGATTCAAAACTTCCAATCGCTCTAAAGATTTTTTTAAAGTTAATTCCTGGGCAAAGAAGGATATTATATGAAAAAAGGGAGACGGAATGGGAGACGGGGCAGAGACGAGAGGGCCCTGACAGACAGAGATAAGCAACAGAGTGGAGAGGATCGATAAACCGTTTAAAAGCAGTTATAAAAATCTCCGCCATGAGGGCGTGGATCTGACGTCACTGCGTCCCGTTGCCATGGCGACAGGTAGAACACAGGTTGCTATTGACAGCACTCCCCGGAGCTTTATTACAGCTCCTCATTAGACCTTCCAAAGCTCCTCATATTTATACCTGTCACCTGCCCTTCAGGTAGACACCTTCCTCAAAACGCTATATTAAACCATCCTAGTAATGTATCTGCAACAGCCATCTTACCCAGTGGAATAATCTAATATTAACAATATTATACTTCAAAGAGACAAAATATTTATTTATGTTACGCAATATTCTAATAAAAAATCATTCAGTGACGAATAACAAATAATTTTATATCCCTTACTGAAAACAACTATCATTCGTTTAATATTTAATAATATTTTTATTCAATTAATTGTATTATTATATTTTGAATAACGAATCAAAAGTTATTAACTATCCGTAGCTAATTATAAATTTTGCGATTCAAACGTAAGTGAATTTATTGTTATTAGATAGTATTAAAAGATATAATTAATAAATATATAATTAAATGCTCATAATTTCATTTAATAAAATAAAGGAAATGCATAAGAATTAATTCGGTTCATTTACGAAAAACGAATAAACTATTTAATCATAAATACATTTTTATGAAAGAAACAATACTAATGAACAAAATGAGATTAACTAATGAACAAATGAATAATTACATATTCATTAGTTACCGTCAACTGGGACAACATTGCCAAATGAGGTAGCTTCGCCATTTTTTGAGAAATAGGATGTTTGGTGCCACGATAGTTCCTAAATCAATCCATATAGATACCATACTTTTTTATCCACCGATAGGCCGGGAGGACGCAGGTATCAAAATAATGATATCCTGCTGTAAACTGATGCAAATACAATTTTGAATAAAGAAATGAACTGTGGAAATGCAGCTGAAAGATTTAATATCCCTTAGTCGAACTATTGAAAATAAAGAAAAGTGTATACCTGAGCGCCTTACTATTATGAGGAAGAAGAGATCCTTGAACAACTTCTTGTTGGTACAGACTGGGGATTGGCTTTTGATGCTCTTGTTCTGCGGTTAATTGTAAAAGATATCCAGGCAAAAAATAGCTTATATAGACAGGATATATGCAACATCGATAAAATAGATTCTGCAAAAGAGGCCCTTAAACTAAAAATAGTCAATTTTAATATTGATTCGATAGAACTACTTTCCTCATAGCTTTGGTTTAGAGTCTATTCAATTATATTATCTACCTATTCTGACGAAAATGTAAAATTTTTCTTTAAAGTTTGAAATATGTGAATTATAAATTTGTTCATTGTTTGTTATTCAATATTGCTGTGTTCTTTTCTTTACAATAAAGTGTTTTCTTAATTAAAAAAATCTGTTCTCTCTGTTTTATACTGATCTCAACTAGTTTTAATAAGGTTGGAAAAGTTGCCCCGTTTTGAGGTTAACTTTTCCAACGTTTTTTTTTTTTTTTTTTTAACTTATAAATGAGTGCCATATTTTCCCAGATAGTAAAAAAAAAGATCATGATTTTTTAGGTTTATGATAGTTTGAAGAATTTCATGATTACATAATTACTTTACATAAGAGTTGAATGAAGAAAAAAAAGTGGCAAGGATGTCCCGGTTGGCATTACCTCTTGAATAACGAATCAAAAATTTATTCATGAATAAGAAATTAGGAATAAATAGTTTATTCGTTTTTCGCAAATAAAAAATAAACAAAATATATCCTATATTTTTTTTTGTTTTCGACCAAATAAAATAAAGAGTATTAAATTTAATAAATACAAAAGAGCAAAAAGAAACGTAAATTAATTGCTTGAAAACAATTGGAAGATTCCAAAACACAAAGCCTCAAGTCTCTAAAATACCGGAAAACAATTAACAGTCATAACCAGAACTGGTTAGTTGTTTGCCGGTATTTTAGGTTTTGTTTTGGAATCTTCCAGTTGTCTTCTAGCAATTAAATTTAATATTAAAACCTTAGCCATTAAGTGTACTAACATATGCCTACATATCTCAGTTATGATATGTATATACATATAATATATTAATTATTATCAGATGAATCCAAACCAAAAAAAAAACAACAATAAATATAAAATGGGTTCTATAACTTGAAGCTAATAACTAATCTGTCTATGTTTGGCCAATTCAGGATTCATTTTTATCCGTTTTTCGTTTGTTTGTTATTCAAAATATTCAGTTAACTGTATAATGATTTTTTTATACGTTTATCTTATCCTTGTTTTGTATAACGAATCTTATTTAAAACTCAGAGCTTAATGAGCAATTTGCCTGCATTGGAACAATTAGTTCCATTCTCTTAAATTTAAATTTTGCATCATAAATGTACATGTATTAATTTTGAAATTTAGAGAAAATAATTTTAATAACAAAGGGAATTTAGAGATAACATTTATATTTGTACATCTCTATTTCAAATTCACACACAATACCATGTTACCGTTATTCTTTAATTTTAAAATAATATGTTAAAAGGTTTTAGTTTATTCATTGGTTATTATTGAAAAAGGAGAAAAATGCATTCAGCGGTAAAACTTTGAGAATAAATAGTTCATAGGTTATTCGCAAAAAAAAACAAAGGAACAAAATAATAGCTTAGATATTTCCTATTCTTAATTAAATAAAGAACTACTTACGTTCATTTTTAAGTACATGTTTTATCCAAACCACATTTATTTAAATTTTCTTGCATAATTATGTTATAGACAAGATAAAGAAAAGAAAATGTATCTGGACTTTCAAGGACACCTTAATTGCGGAATTACGCTAAAAGTGTTAAATTTAAATCCTTCCATAGTTTTTTTTTTTGCAAAATAACAAACAAAAATAAAATATTAATAATTATCATCATCTGTTAATAATTTATAATTATCATATTAAACAATTCTACTCTATAGGGAAGTTAATATATATTTAATAAATTAATAATTATCATTTTATTAAATAAATGTTTTATGATTTTGTTTTGCATCTTTTTTGAGACTATCCGACGTTGAAAACTCGAGAATAATTAAAAAACACGTTTTCTTTAAATTTTTAAACAACCGTTAAGATGGATAGTACCATTTTTTATTTGTATTTATTTTTTTTAAATTTTGATTTATGTCCAGTACAGTTTTAGTTTCTCAATACCCTAAACCCTTAGAAATAAGGGATGAACATAATGTAATTTTTGAAAAACCGCTATTGTTAGACTTTTTTTTAGAACAAATTCTCTCTCTCTCTCTCTCTCTATATATATATATATATATATATATATATATATATATATATATATATATATATATATATATATATATACGTACAAACTTTGCTAATCCATTCATTATTTTTGTATTTTTTATTTTCTCTGTTGTTTTTTTTTGTTTTGTTTTTTACTTTTTTCTTGTTTTTTCTCTTTTTTTTGTTTTGCTCAAATCAATTATATTTTTTCGATAAAAAAACCTATTTATTTGCTTATTTATTTTACAGAAGATATTGTAAAAATTAATTGTTCTATATTCTATAGTCTTATGGCCAGATAATGTTACTGTTTTATTGGTTCCTTCATGTTATTCTTAAGGGACCTAGTCCCAGAATAAAGTTCTTTTATCTATCTATCTATCTATCTATCTATATATATATATATATATATATATATATATATATATATATATATATATATATATATATATATATTACCATGCTACCGGTCCCGGGTTCGAGACCGGCTTTGGCAGATAATTCTTTATTCTGTTATCAGCCGTGGATCGACCCTGTGGAATCGGGGGAACCTCCTGGGGTTTAAATAATTTTGCAGGCCAGAAAGACATCAAATAAATCCTGGTTTGAACATCTTAATGCAAAGAACCTAATGAATATATATATATATATATATATATATATATATATATATATATATATATATATATAAAATCATTAGGTTCTTTGCATTTAGATGTTCAAACCAGAATTTATTTGATGTCTTTCTGACCTGGAAAATTATTTACACTCAATTCGAACTTCAACAAGCCCAATAATTTTTGATGCAATAGACGTCTCTACGATATTCAGAAGGGATTTAAATTTTACTCTAGATTACCCCTCCTAAAATTTCTGTTTTATGATCCAGTTTGCGGTGAAACAATGATTAACTGTTAAACAGTACTAGTACAGCTTCACTTCAGGATTGAATGAAGTATTTAAATATTAGTTTTTCCTTTCATATTATATATATTTTTATATTTATATATATATATATATATATATATTTTTTTTTTTTGGCGCTATTGACCACGGAGATTTTTGGCCACATGGTGTGATTTTCTTACGCACATTTATTCCTTGCGGGAGTGCAGGCAGCCTGGAAATCCTTCTAGCAAATTCGGAAGTTTCATTCTTACCGACTCACAAGCATTCAAAGATAGTGACATATTGGTATAGATCCTCGGTGTTCAGCGTCAGCAGGCACACCACAGAGGATCTGTATATATCAATATTTATACGCTGTCATAAAAATTGGAAACAATATCATTAATGGTCGCATGAAAAATTTTGTACTAAATATTTCTCTTACACTTAATAAAATTATTACTTAGCCGATGCATGATAATCTTAAATTAAATTGTGTAGTTTATAAACAACCGAATTGATAAGATTTTGTATATAATACATTTCGAAAAGTGAAATCACCTGTTATCATATGTTGGAGGTTTGATTCAATTATGAAACACAGTAATAACTAATACCATTAAAATTTCAATCGCTATACATCCATAAAACATATTTCTTTTTAAGGATAGAGATACTTGATCGAAAGTCAGTAAATTCTAAGCCTGAGATGACTAAGTGCATATTGATCAGGACAGGGCAAAGATTAGATTGGATTCTCGCTCGGAGAAAAATGTTTTCGTTGAGTAAGATTAAATGGGTGTGGAGAGAGCTACGCAACAAGACGAGTCGATCAATCAAACCACTCCTTGAAGATAGGGTTCTCTTATCCTTCCCAATATGCCCAGATTACGACGGATAATGGAGTATTAGAGCATTACCATCGGTTGGTTTGATTTTTATCTGACGATATATATATATATGTTATTATGCCTCTCTGAAATCCTACCGGTTCTTCTCCTCGTATATAATTTTTCCCTTAAAAATTCAGTATTTCCTACCTCTTGGAAAAAAGCCATAGTCCATTCTATAAACAAAACCTCCAACCCTATATCCCCTAAAGACTCTTGCCCGATTTCCATCCTCTCGAACCTTTCCAAACCACTAGAAAGAATAGTTCAATCACAAATATCTGATTTCCTTGAAAATCCATAATATGATGCCCATAATTTTCTTGAATTCATATTTTGTTTCTTATTTATTTTTTATTGACATTAATGTAAAAATTTATTTATTATTACTATTGTAGTCTTTTGGAAATAAATGTTCTTTTTATTTGTTCCTAGTTTTGTTATAATTATGGGAGAATAAAGCACTATTTCTATTCAATTCTCTCTCTCTCCCTCTCTCTCTCTCACTCTCTCTCTCTCTCTCTCTCTCTCTCTCTCTCTCTCTATATATATATATATATATATATATATATATATATATATATATATATATATATTTATATATATATATAAAGAAAGTTTTTGGAAGCTACTGAGGACGAGTACCAGGATATATATATATATATATATATATATATATATATATATATATATATATATATATATATATATATATATATATATATATATATATATATATATTAATATATATATATATATATATATATATATATATATATACCTTCAATTTTTCCAAAGTAGTTTTCAAAATACGTATTCAGACCTATTCCTCTCATAATACGTTGGTCCAAAAATATTATAAATTAGAAAAATGTATAGTTCAAGTCCGAGTACAAAAAAATTACTAAAGAAAGAAAATTTTAATTTTTAGTATAATCAAGTAAGCTACTCAACATACTTAAGACTCGGAGGGCGAAGAAACTAGGCATAAGTTACCTTACATTACATAAGCAGTATGTAATCAATTTCACATTAATAAATTGAATGCTCAAATTAATTTATTTTATTATTTTTTAGCGTCATTATGTATTCGAGCCCTTTGAGAAGGGTTAAATTCTGGTACTAGTTGTTTTAGCCATTTCATGTTTTACTGGGTTCTATAATTACAATATTACAGAATTATAATATATTATTATTATATATTATTATTATAGTATTAGGTATAATATTGTAATATATTCTACTCATGTTAATTCTTAGAAAGTCGAACCCTTAGGAGAAAGATAATTTCTTATTTTTCCCAATAATTTTACGTTCTCAGAAAAATTAAAATACTAACTTCTGTAAATTCATTAAGAGGGACGGTTTTGGTTCCTGAAAGAGGTAGATTCGATCACAAGACACTTAGTAAAAACTTCAGAACATGACTAGCATTGTCTTTCATTAACTATTAGGGTATAAAGTCATGAAATTATTATTTTTTTATTAAATACAAATGTGTACACTTATTGAATCATGAGCGAAATATTTAAATTATTATTTGTTCTTTAACGATTTAAATATGTGTCTCACTCATTATAACTATTTAAGCTTTAAAAATCACCTACCTTATTGAATTAATAATAAAGCGCAGAAAGATTATTCAATGTAATAATAGAAGCACGACTTAGGTTGGGGAAAGGGTCTAACCTAGCAGTGACAATAGGCAGTAATTTAACTCCTTAATTGAGTTTTCGAGAGCGGGGAAATCGCCTCGTGGAGAAAGAAAAGGAAGGTTTTCTTCACTCCAACTAAATCTTGTGTTAGTTTTTCGACAAATATCTTTGAAAAAAATAAGAAAAAGTTTCGAATGAATTTAAAGTACAAATCTATACATTTTTGAATAAGAGTAATTACAATTTTTCATAAGCGAACCTTACAGCAATCGTTTAAAATATATAATATGGTTCAATTACGATGCTCTTTAAAAATTGTGTTACATTAAAAAGTTAGTTACAAAGACGTTATTACTGTATGCCTTAAATGCATATATTAAGATATATTAAATCGTTCGCGATAAATGTTCTAGCGCTTAACACTAGCATAGATTAATGGAACCCTTCGATTTAACGAAAGTGACAGAATTCTAATTTAAAGTCATATTTGTTTTATGAAAAAACACATTTCATTCTTGGGTATAAATTTTCAACTTGACTGGAATTTATCTGGTATTTATCTGAAATCTGGATATTCATCGTTAATTCCAAAAGGATTACTGCAAAAGACGATTGTAATGTAAGCCCTATTAACCTGGCTTACACATTAAATCCAACAATCTTTCTTAAATCTGTATTTGAGTATGAAATTAAAAAACCGCATTTTTTTTGGGCTAGAATAATCTTTATTTTATTACGAAGAATTGTGATACGACATGAAGGATTCTAAATCTTTCGTCAATGAATGCTGTAAAGCGAAACTTGCCAACTATAGGCAAGAAACTTAATTTCCAATTCCGGATTCTGGATTCGAGTCCAGCTGTGGGCAGAAAATTTATTTCTGTTAGAGTATCTGTGGATCTACTCTGGGTCTGAAGATCATAGGATATACCCAAAACTTTAAACTTTAAGTGGCTATCTGGAATAATCCCTCCATTAGGTCTGAGAAAAACCTGGCTGGCTACCTTTTTTGGTTGACTAAATCACCTCCTTGTTTAGTCTTTGATCAAGAAACAGTACTTCTTTAGTCACTAATAAAACCAGGACTGTTTAAAGGTTTTAGCTGTACAAACTTTTTTTTTTTTTTGGAGCAAATTTAAATAACTCAAAATGCATATATATATATATATATATATATATATATATATATATATATATATATATATATATATAAATTTTTTTTTAAAACGATATTTTTTTTAAACATAACGTACATCCCATCTAACACACTTTACAGTAGATCAAAATAGTTATGCAAATGTTTAAATCAGGACTGGGAATTCCAACAGCTGACATTAAGTGTGTCCTTGAGAAAAGCGATCTTCCAGCCGTGACCTCTCCAGCTCCTCGGAGCGAGACCCAAAGGCCGCTCTTAGAGGGACAAAGAGTCCTAAGGCGGTCAGCCCCGGGCCCTCCAAATATTCATTAGCTGAGGAAGGGAGGGTGTAATTTAGTTCCAAACTGAAAACTCAATTCCCGATCCACTCTCGTGAAATATGGAATCGCTAGCCCGCTCTGGCGGCTATACATAAACCATACAACTTCACTAACTCCGCCCAAGCGTGCCCTTTATTTACGAAGAAGGCGAGGGAAACTGTTCCTACAAGATATTTGCGCGAAATTCTTTTACAAAAATCCAGAATAGAAAAAATAAAAATATATTAATAAAACGATGTTTTCGAAATAAATTGTTATTTCTTTTTCGGTGTTACTGAATTGCTTTCCCATCTATCTATTAATTCCAATTAAAGTAATTTAATTTTTTTTACTTGATAGATAGGTGTATTTTAATTATTATTATGATATTATTGTTTTATTATTAGATGTATACCGGCCACAAATGTTTCGAAAGCTTTGATAAGAAACTGGCAACAAGCCTGAAAAATAGGAAAAAATGTTTTATATTAAAAAAAAATTAATAACTATATTTTAGAACGAATCAAAGATATTTCCATACTGAATATGATCCTAACAAATGATTTGCTAAACTTTTATTTTAATTGGAGACTTTTTGCTAGCCGCTATATACCATTGTTTCAATGAAAACTTCAGTAGTTATTTAGAACGAGAGATCCATAGATACAGGGGTAGTGACGACACACCATTTTTTTTTCTAAATCCTTTTTTTCAAATGACCCTAAAACCTGAAAACCAAGTTTCTTTCTTTATCTGACTGCATCTCTTGTTCTGATACTCTGCATGAATGATCCTCAGTTTCGGATGAGCTATCGAATATATCACTTCATCCAAAATGCTTTTCAGAAAACCACCGAATATTGGATAATTTGTATAACAATATTAATCCATAACTCTTTAAAAACACTGACAGATAACAAATAATATGGAACATAAAAAGTCAACCTAATAAGGTAACTGGGGTTGCTAGCAAAAAGGTAACAAAGACTGGGCGTTTTGAATGTTGGAATTTCATTTAATAAAATGTATTATGTACTAATTTGGCATTTTTTCATCAAAATCGTTTCTTGGAATGCTCACTAACACTTAGCTACCAAATTTCATTCATAGAAGGTTTTCGTTTTTTGTCTAGTCTCAAATATCGTGATTTTACTCGAAAATATAATATTTTACTTCAAATAAAAAATAATAGTTATACTTTGGTCATTGGAACAATAATTGTTGGTAGATAGTTGGATTTTCTCCTTTAAAACTCCTTAAATAGTAGATTTTGTGCACTTGGGCTGTCTAAAAGTTGTTTACCAGGTATTTTTCAAATAAAATGCATTTATAATAAGTGAGTCTTCCCTCCCCAAACATGAGATCTTCTATTACGTGGGGAAGAGAGGGAGGGGAGGGGCTGCTGAGGTGGCTGTTATGACCCAGGGTTTCAGTAGAAAATCGGATTTTTTTTTGGCAGGTATCTTATTTTTTGTCAATTGTTAAAATAATAATGGCAAAGGAATGAGGCACAACCCAGTTAACATTTAATAAAAATAAAAAAAGCATTACTTATAGATCACTAGGTCATCCATTAGAAAAAGATAAAATAATAACATATTTGATACGTACTTACAAGATGATGTTAGACGAAAAAGGAATGAGGAGAATGAACGAACACACTCCAAATTACTTTCCATCAATCGATTCTAAGGTTACAGTCTGGTCGGTAACAATAATACCCGGTTCGATTAATTCAAAATACCGGTTGCTGATAAAATGTTCTCACTATCTCATCTGACCAGTTACTCCTATCTGTTCACAAATAATTTGTGTGATACACAGATAGAGTGACTTTCAATTAGATGCGTATCAACAATCATATATTTTTGAACTTTAATATTTTTTTTAATAATCCATCAGTTCAGTGGACCTCTTTACAGTTTTATTTTTATTTTATTTGATTTTTTATAATTTTACTTTTTTTTAATGACATTTGCAGTTATGTGGCATGGTTCTGGTTATTGGCATGGCTCAAAAATATGTAGAGACATTCAATTCTGGAATTGTACGTGGGCCACAGATTATTTAAGTCCCGTTGAGAGAGCAATGTTTGATTGTTGTCCATATGTATTCTCTCTGGCCACTTTAGTCTATTGCTTTTCTTTGTTACAGAAGTAATCGGGATTTAAATAAAGTTTGGAATTTTTCTTATATTCTGTGGCTATATATACTTCAATGTGAGATGCACGGTTCTAAATAACAGTAAAGTTTCAACCTTGTAGCAATATTTTACTTAATACTGAATAAGAAAAAAAAAATTTCATTTACTATACTAATTGGATTAAATAACTGCATGAGTTGCTAAATTCCGTACACTATACCTCCTTATCTACTCCATTATTAATTTATACCAAAGACTTATTTCTGTAAGACGAATGATAGACTGATTTTTTATTAGGTGTAATATTTAGTTTTGTTGCTAAAAATTATACAGTTCCAAATAATTATAGCGTAACTAATTTATTCTTTAAAAAGTCGCAATAAAAATGTTTCTAAGTGTAAAACTTCATTGGAGAGTTTACTGATGAACTAAGTCACCCACTTAGCTCTCTCGGGGATTTGAGTCACAAACTATGTTTCTCCTGACCTGGAGCAGGCCATGTGTTTTCCTGAACAGTCAGGCCAAGTACTGATGACGAAAAGCTCAAAAGGTAAGGATAAAGTAAAATTACTCGATTCTAAGTCCACAAAGTCTTCAACGTCTAGATGCTCAGGTCTATCGTAGCCGTAGCTAATCACCCTCCAACTTGTAACTAATTACAGTCAGACTCCAAATTTATATTTGGCTTATCGATCTGATCATATGATCAATAAACTAAAATAAAATTATAGAACGTCCTCCATTTTGTTTCGAGATTTTGGATAACAGTTCATGTTACAGCTCTATATTGCCAACAGAAAAATCTTTCATGGAAAATAGTTCAGGCGTTTGCTCTTGAAAAGCTGACAAAAAAAAAATACAGAAAATTTTATATATTTTTTAATTTATTTGCAGAATATCTTAATGTCCAAATATAATAATTAGTTTTATATAGTTGATATAAGTTAAATCTGGGTGATCTCATTTCTCTTGTTGATATTAAGATTTATCAAGTTATCGAGTTAAGATTGCTTCCTGGCTGTTATAATCTATGAACGAAAATACTTTCCTACATTCTTTATCTTTTTCTTCTTTGTAACTATATCGATTCTTAGCACAATTTCTTTAAAAACAAATCGTGTTACCTTATTTTGAACTTTAATAATTAAAAAAAATTAATTTAAGTTAACAGTAGAGTATTACATAGTACATTAATAGAGTAAATTAAGATTAAATTAAAATATAATTTATTTGACAACAAATATAATAAACATGAGACATAAATTTTCATCGAAAGTCATTGACTGTTATTTTTAGCTATCAGTTTTCTTATAAAACTTTTTTTATATTACAAATTGAAAGCAACATTTACTCCCATCTAATTATTTATCTTTTATAATATTTTTAAAAATGGAATGATCCAGAGAACGAGCCATGTTCGGAAATTATTTTATTTAATTAGTTTTTTATAGAAGCAGTTAACGTGGATGAAAAAAAATACTGTAGTCATATGTTGTACAGTTGTGTAATCTACAACTGTTTTACTGCTTTATTAAATATTCAACGAAATCAGCACAATAAAAATATAAAAATATTGCAACACATTTATGACATATGATATTTATAATCTAAAACAGAAAACAAAACACTTCCTCTGCTTTCTTAATCGTCCAAAATTCATTTTATTGTACCATCATTTACATTAAAATATTTAAATTCATATTTTAGTATAAACGAAGGGGCAATAAAAATGAAAATCAAATAAATAATGGCTATTCTTTGAATGAGATTTGACTGGGATAAATTACCGCGGTCGTTAATTCGTTTTAAGGACACGTGTTTCGCTATTTTATATTCACGTTTTTTCCCACCGGAGTTTTGCTTTTATTTTACCAAATAAGAGTTTTCTATGGGTAAAGGATCACGCCAATCGATTTCTAAGGTCCGAGAATCCTAATTGAGGAATTTTCTATCAAAAGTTAATATAAGTACTTCTCAAAAACAAAGATATTTTTAAAGAATACATTCTAATAAATTTTAAGTAATCGAAATAAACTGTTCAGTCTTAATTGGAACTAATCTTCCATAATTTTTTCGATTCCGTTCTTTTCAGGGCTGGTTTTTCTCTGATGCCTTATAACACCAAGCCTGTCCATTTCCATTTCATCTATCCATCTTCTTGGTCTTCATTATGTTATTCTACCATAATTCCACTGTCTAAATTTCATTTCAGGATTAACTTAGACAACATCTAAGAGATGGGCTAGCATTCAAAAACTTCTTAGTCCATATTTCCACACCATATGTTGCGATAGACTCTAATACAGATTTAATTTATCAGTCTTGAACTTATAAGAATGTTAGAACTCCAGCTATTCTGTGGCTTTCCTAACTTCTATTCTCGATTCATCGCTACCAAGCGGGTGAAAATATAACTTCATTAATAAAAATTAATAAAAAAATAGCATGTTAAAAATAATTAATATTGGTTCATAAATGTATTTTTTATTTTTCCCCCGTTTTAAGCTTTCTTTTTCTTTAGCTATTTTTTCATATATAATATAAAGATCGCCGATTTTAGCAAGGATTTGAAAGCTTTTTTATTTCCTCAATTTCTTTATCGGTGGATATTAATTAATCTTTTCATTTACCTTTAACAGGCCGAACCCATATCTAAATAAAATTTTTCCCCCGCTTTTAGCTTTCTTTTTCTTTAGCTATTTTTTCATATATAATATAATGATCGTCGATTTTATTAAAAAAAAAAAAAAAAAATAGTAGGATTTTCGGTAGGTTCACAATTAAGAACATTGGCCGCTAGCAATTCAGCTCTTTTATTTTGATGTATATTTTATATACTAATGAAATAGGGGAGATACTAACGTGAAAAATAGAAAAGAAAGAGGTTTAGAAAAAAAAAATATATATATATATATATATATATATATATATATATATATATATATATATATATATATATATATATTTAAACCTTTTTCTTTTCTATTTTTCACGTTAGTATCTCCCCTATTTCATTAGTATATAAAGTACATAAAAATAAAAGAGCTGAATTGCTAGCAGCCAATCTTCTTAATTGCGAACCTACCGAAAAGCCTACTATTTTTTTTTTAATAAAATCGACGATCATTATATTATATATGAAAAAATAGCTAAAGAAAAAGAAAGCTAAAAGCGGGGGAAAAATTTTATTTAGATATGGGTTCGGCCTGTTAAAGGTAAATTAAAAGATTAATTAATATCCACCGATAAAGAAATTGAGGAAATGAAAAAGCTTTCAAATCCTTATACGGTTATATTGAATGTAGGAATATACTTCCAATCAAATCTTCAGATTTATATTTTTATTTTTAGAGGTGGTTCGGATTACGGAATGGTTTGAATTAGCGAGAGTCTATCGCAACTAATTAGAACCTTTTTGAAATCATTGTACCAGATCGTTTGAAATAATTTATTTATATGGCAACAACGGCTATTTTTGAACGTTAAAAAATAGTGACCACAAACCCATTAAACTTTTGTTCAAACGGATACTAACAAATCACTTTCAAATAATATATCGATGAAAAACCGCGTTTTGTAGCGACCTACATAGATATAAAACGAATTAATGTTCGTTTGTGCTATATGTTTTAGCTATCAATGCGTCTAATTTATGCATGAAAAAATAAATGCGTGGGGGGCTTATGGTCCAAGTATTTCACAATCAGAAATGGCTGTTTTATTTGTAGGAGTATTGGGTTTGATTAATTCTGTTTATAAATCCGGTGAGAATAATATTTAATTGTCGTGCTCTTTCTGTCCGTATTTATGCATACGTTTATTTTATTGAAAAAGCTTTTATCCTAAATAAAAACTTTATTATTGTAGGAGACTTGTGCCGCAGAACAGGGTTTTCATTTTGTACAAAAACTATAAAGAAATTAATAAAAATTCAACTTTGTGATCAAACACTACTCCATCTATTTAATTTATAATAATTAATTAAATATTAGTTTACGTCTTTACGATCCTTGAAAACCTGGTAATTAAGTCAAAAATGCCCTACTACATTACCCCAAAAATGTTTATAAAAACATACGCTAATTGAGGAAAGGATTGTGATTTCAAAAATTAAAAAAATATTATACATTTGCTTAAAATCTAATTTTAAATAGAAACATGTAAACTTGTAAACACACAAGATAATATTTAGTCTAAAAAGAATATATTTAATGTTAAAAGAATAACATGAATATGTAAGGTACAGTAACCCAACAAACTCAAAGTAATATTACCTGAAAAGAATAAATAAAATTACAATGTTTGTTCACCACATATAACAATATCAATTAGTTTACAAAGTGTAACCTTCCTCTCATATGTTTTAAAATAATACTCTTCCAGCTGTATGAGATAAAAATCGATGTATGAGATATTCCAGGTTGAGATATCGATGCAATTTACATCTCTCCCTCCCTCCCCCCCTCAAGTCACCTTGCGGAGTAAAAGGTGATAGTTTGCTGCTATGGTAAAGATTAGATTCCTTCCTTTTCTTTCCACAATCTACTTCATACGTTAATGACGAAATACGATTTAGAATTTTAGGCTCTAACTTTATGGGTTTTACTTCTGTTTAATTATTTCCACATAAACTAGATCTCCAACTAAAAAACATGTGAAATGCGATTTTTGTCTATTTTCCCTTTAATTGCGTTGAAGCTTTTTGTAGAATTTAAAAAAGCGTTCTTTCTATCTTGTTCAAGATCCTGGTTCTTTGACGTGTCGACTGGACAAATAGTTGACTCTTGTCCATGATCCTGGTTCTTTGACGTGTCGGCTGGACAAATAGTTGACTGTTGTCCATACAGCAAATATCCCGGTTCGAAATTTGTTGCGCTGTGAATAGTTCTATTGTATTCCGAAACGCATTCCTCTGCTATAACAGTCCAAGCACGCTTATCACCTCCGTTAATTTTACATCTAATCCTATTTACTAACGTTTGATTGAGACGTTCATTAAGTCCATTTGAAGATGGGCAATCTATACTTGTAAATACTGATTGTATTTCCATATATTGTAGGTATTTTTTTAGTTCTTCTGAGTTGATTCCGGTGTATTGGTCAGCGAGAATCATTTTTATATTGTTCTTTCTGGCTATTGGGTCTATCATCTTGGTAAAGTCTTTTTAATGTCATCTGTCATTTGGTCGAGATTTACAATGAATTCTTTTGTATTTGTCTCTTCATTAAAATTTACTTTTTTATTTTCTTCTTTCACCTTTTTTAATGTTGAAGTATTCTCTTTAAAATTTTCTACTTGAATTGCCTTCTCATCTATTTTTTGAAAAAATTTCAAATATTCAGCTTGCGTAAGCTTAAATTGTTTTATCGCATCAAGACCTAATAACAAATCGTATGAAAATGCACTAAAAGTATCCAAGTGGTTAGTTATTTCACCGATTTTCAACATAATATTTGCCCGGGCCGAACTGAAATTTAACCCATTGATTGTTTTAAACGCGCTATTATGTTTTATTAGATTCTTTTTTAATATATCTACGATTCTTTTGTTTATTAAGGTTACATTAGAACATGTATCATAAACAGCTTTTACTTTTAATTTATTATCAATGAGCACGTTTATTTTTATCAGCGGATTTAAGTTTCCCGGCCCGTTCAGTTCAAAGATCTTTTATCAAGCTCTATTCTCATCACTTCTGCATCTTCTGATGAATTTTGGACTTCAATGAGATTTGATTCCTGTTTTGAATCATAACAATTTTTATTCCTGCATTCGTTAGCTGGATGACAACGGTTGGGCCATCCTAAAACATCACACATGAAACATGTTTTTTTTTTAAATTACTTCATTCCATTTCTTCTTAGATGCGTTGGAATTCAAACCTACAGTTTTCACTTTTTCCTTTTTACAACCACTAAAGGTATAATTTCTATTATCTACACTATCTAGTTTTCGAAGCCGGGTAAATAATTCGTCTATTGTATTAATCTCTTCACGGAATATAAGATCTTGTATGTCAATAGGCAGTCCCATAACAATCATATTGATTCTTGTGATAACCATGCTATTCGTTTCTACCTCTAAGCACAGTTTCTCCTTGGCTAAAGCATAATCAATTAATGAACCTCCTATGTGTTTAAAACTATAAGATTTTCTGACCGCGTTCCATCCTTTTTCAACAAAACATGTAAAAAATGAACTTTTCCATTCAGGCCAATTCTTAAGTCCCATCTTTTTCAAATTATAATCATACCAATTTCTTGATGATCCGGTAACAAAAAACCTTAATATTTCTATCATATTGGATGCACTGTTTACCTTATGTCTAATGCATTCGTTTTCAAATTGTTTGATCCAATCTGTAGGATTCTGAGTTTTATCAAACTTATCAAGAATAAACTTTTTTTCAATTTCATGTAACTTTAATTCATCATTTAAATTTAGTTTGGCTTCTAATTCCTTAATTCTCTGTAATGAAAAAGATTCTTCCTGTGATTTTTCAGAGTAACTACTAACACTCAAAAACTCAAGTGAGTCTTCTAAAGGAAAATTTTTATAGCAAAGATTTCCGTCTAAATCGAAATATTCATTATTTAAATCATTATCAATTTTAACGCCTACCTTTCGAAAACCATTTATTGGTTTAATAGCACAAACTGCACTCTTAATTGTTGGCTTTGACATCAATAATTCCTGATCCACTAGGTTCTGAAATTCTAGGGGAAGGACAAACCACAATAGTTTATCTTCTGACAATCCAGCTAATTAGAACTCATCTTCTCTTCTCTTTATTATAAGAACATATAATTTTGGTTCTTCTTCCTTAATCTTAGCCATCGTTCTTCTCTTTTTTTTCAAGAATTGTAATTTTTTTTGTAAATTTGTAAACACACTAGATAATATTTAGTCTGAAAAGAATATTTTTAATGTTAAAAAAATTACATGAATATGCAAGGTACAGTATCACAACAAACTCAAAGTAATATTACCTGAAAAGAATGAATAAAATTACAATGTTTGTTCACCACATACATATAACAATATCAATTAGTTTACAAAGTGTAACCTTCCTCTCATATGTTTTAAAATAATACTCTTCCAGCTGTATGAGATATCGATGTAATTTACAAACATTATTCGTTTTAAATCTTTCGTAATAGTCCCTTCTCTTATAATATAATTTCAATTTGTATTCTATTTAGTTTTCAATGAGAATTTCTTTTTAAGGGCTTAAAAAAAAATTCCTTTAAAAATGACTGTTGAAGAAGCATTTAATCATTAAGTCATCATTTAATCATTAATTATATTCTATGTTTTACCCAATTATCTCTCATCTAAAAAATGCTATTTATAATATAACAAACTAGTAACCAAATTCAGGGTCACTTTTTGAGCCTCCGATTTATAGTTTAATAGGCATAGAAGGAAGTCATGGAGGTGTCCACATCACATATTTTAAATTAGTTAATATCTATTTCATTTAACACCAATATTCCTTTCTTACTTTATTTCTTTTTAAAATCGCTTTATCAGTATGACAAAAGTTGTATTTTTGAATGGCCATTTAGGTATTTCTTAATCGATATTATAATCATGAATGAAATGTATATTAAAAACCTGAATGTCATTCTTTTTTATGTATCTATGAATATTATAAATATTATAAATATATCTATGTAATAAATCAATATCGAGATTCAATAGGCACACTACATTTTGCAACTCATTGCTCTAGTGATTAATATTAAAGATTGTGATATTTACTAATAAAAAATAAAAGTAAGCTGTGATTTTACAGTACTCATTATTCATTTCTAAACCTAAACCTGTAACAGACTATGTTAATTTTAAGGTCAAAGGATAAGGTAAGGGACTCCTAGGTACAGGAAGGGTGGGAGATCGTGAAAATGAAAGTTTTTACGGCCACGAAAACTTTTTATTTCTTTTTTTTATTTCAACTTTACTTTTTTTTTCTCCGGTCATCATGCTCCTCTAGTTACATAAAACTCTTTAAATTAATGAGATAGATGTTTGAAACAAATAGAAAAAAAATTCAATTTATTTGACTTCCTAGTTTTCGAAAAAAGGTCCATTAGTACCTTGGGAATTGTTTTTTATTTTGAAGTGTTTTTTTTTCTACTGTTTAATGGTTATTGTTGAACTAATAATCAATTATTGAAGTTAAGACAGTATGAAACAGATGTTTAACTGAAAATAAAACAAAGGTCCATAAAACCATTAAAAAACATTTGTATTTACAGCTTTCCCTAGATCAAACAGTTGAAAGTAATAGATAAATGTTTTTTTTTTGTTGGTGACACTAGTTAGAAATTAAAAATATTTATAAAACAGTAATTATTTCAATATTGCAAAGGGGGTCAACCAAGCAGACAGCCTAAGCCCTTTGCTGTTCCTGTTGTTCTTGGATGAAGTGGCATCCATTTGTAAGAGAAGAACGGACAGGACTTTCCTGGGACGTAGGAATCTTAATCCTGTAGTGATACAGCTTCTCCTCTACGCTGACGACGTGGTATTGATTACGGACTCTGTGGAAAAGTTGCAGATGGCAGTTATGGAATGGTCTGAAGAGCTCCAACGAAAAGGAATGCTTATAAATACCAACAAAAGTAAGATCCTACAAGTTGGAAGAAAGAAGGAAGATGTCCAGGTATACTGTAATGGAGAAAAATTAGAAGTGGTAACAGACTTCACATACCTGGGTACAGTGATAGACGGATCTGGGAAGGTAGACGCAGAAATATCTAACAGGATTAAAAAGGCAAATACAGTTTACTACCAGATATGTAACACTGTGGTAGGGAAGAAAGAAGTAGGCAAAGATGTGAAGCTAAATATCTTCAAGACAGTATATCTGCCTATACTTTTGTATGGAGCGGAGAGTTGGATATTAACAGACCGACAGGAGAGCAGAATCACCGCTGCCGAAATGAAATGTCTGCGAAGGACGATTGGTAAAACAAAAAGAGACCGAGTTCGCAATGAAAGGATTCGTCAGGAACTGCAGATAGCCCCACTGAAAAAGCTCCTAGAAACTCGTCAGTTAAAGTGGTTCGGCCATGTTATCAGTATGGACGACCACAGAGATCCTCTAAAGACCATGGAATATGTCCCAGATGGCAGAAGACCTAGAGGTCGCCCTAGGATGTCCTACCTCGACTACATTGAACGACTCTGTAGGGCAAGGGGGAAGGACCTCCGACAGGCGAGGAACCTAGCTAGAAATAGGGAAGAATGGAATTCCTGGCTGAATGCTCCTCTACGCTGAAAGGAACTAAAGAGGGAAGCAAAGAAGAAGAAGATAAAACAGTAAGTTGGTCTTTGTTCAAATAAATCATTAATTTTGAATCAGTAATTAAAAATTATTTTAAATAAGTAATTATAAGTTTCTAATATTTAAAAACGAATAAGACTTTTGATATGCCCGTTTATGTTATTATAAAATCGTTGATAAAGAGTATAATATAATATGTAGAGTTTTGTTAATCACGTACCGTGATGCATTTGTAATAGTTTTTATTGATTATTTGTAATATTTTTGACTGGAAAGTTTGGAGTTTTTGTAAGTGGGTCGTTTTGGCCATATCGAATATCTGCGAGGAGTATGCCCGTATGGGTATAAGTAAGTATGTGTATGTATTTAGTTTCCGTCTCAGTTTCATTTTTGAAGATTAGAAAAAATAGTGAGTAAAGTAGTTTGAGTCGTTTGTTATTGTTCAGTCGAAGAAATTTCCGAACCGTCCGGGACTTCGGATCTGTCGAAGAGAAAATATTGAAGAATGAGATAGTACGCACACGGTCAACACGGTACGTACTCAAAATAGTTTTGAGTTTAAAGAAAAGACCCTGGTTCTTTCGTCAAACGCCTGATGACATCCAAGAAGCTTACTATGTATAATAATAAAGTAAATATTAATATATAATAAGTTTAATACAAAATAAATATGAGTTTATTAATTTTTTACATGAAAATTAATTTCGCATTTACAATGTCACATAAGTTTGATTTTACTGAAGTTTAATATTTTTTTTTATCCCTTTCCATTTCCATAACCCCCTTTATAAATATTATAAAAAATATATATATATATATATATATATATATATATATATATATATATATATATATATATATATATAAGTAAATAAATAATTAATGGTATTATCGATCCAATAGAAATGAAACACTATAACCTGTTTCTGAAAATACTATAACCTGATTGAAAATACTATACTATCCTTTATCCCTTAAATAGAGAATTTATATTACCTGTTTAAGGTTATTCTTAAGGGTCCCCTAAATATTTCCTTATTCGTCGATAATTAATTTCGTTTGACCAGATATATTTTAGTAGTTTTATTTACAATTGCTACTAATTTGAGGCAAAAATCAAATATTACAACTGTTGAGAGAGAGGACATAAAAAAGTATATTGATGCTTGAAATTATCCCCTTTTTAGAATAAAAATTCCTCAGGGCATACAATGAATCTAGTGAGTTACTCAGGTAGCTGACTCTATTCCGGACTTCGAGGTAAGTTAGGTAAAGTCCCTTCTTCTTCGGCAACAGCTGGGATCGTAAATCTCCTTTGGGTCATTGACTCCTGTCCACTCTGTCTTTTATAGGATACCTTCAGGCTCCGCAATCGATCTTCATAATGGCCATCTTGGGGACAACTATTTCAGACATTCCCTTGGATTCATCTCTTTCTTTCACCCATTTAAATGACAATGAAACCTGTTTTTTTTTATAAAGTTCTTTATCACAGATGAGTTCTCATGTTGCGTCTCTTAACTGTTGTTCAACAATCCTTGAAAAAATGTTTTTTTATCTGTTTTATATTGTATTTTCTTTAAAAAAAATTGATAACGTAAATAATAAAATCAAGACATTAATGTTGCAGTGTTGTGAAAATCATAGAGAAACAGTATCTTCAATTCAGAGAAAATGAAAAAAATCGGTTTTACAAAACCTCTTTTAATAAAAACATTCATGTTCATACCGTTCATTATTGTAAGACTTTGATTTAGAAATTAATTTATAATAATTCAGTAACAAAGCATGTCATACTGACAAAGAAATGTTTAAAAAAAAATGTTGGCAGTGCTAAAAATATTGACGTTAAATGAGATAGAAAGCAAAGAAGAAAGATTGGAGTATAAAAAAAAAAAAAAATCAAGACTCACAATCCAGACTCGGAAAAGGGATAGGGAGTGGAGGAGATTAAATTTCATAATAATAAAAAATCTTGACAGAATGACGATAGAGTAACATATTACCTACGAACCATTGTCAATATTACTAATCCCTATCGTTATTTAATTAATAAAATACAATTAATCCTTGGTTACTCGTCCCTAAATTACTACGAAATGCTAATTCAGGATTTATGGATTTACGGATGATATGATGGGATTATGAATATGAATTTGTTGGGATTATTAATTTTACTTTGAATATGCAGGGTGAAATTAAGAATCCCAATACATGAAACCGAAGTGAATAAAATATAGCAATAGTTATGTTCAATCTTTGATTCATTTGTTAACAAATCCTTTAAATGCGTTCTAATTATATTTCAGTTTGACATCGTAATAGCTAAACAAAATAATAATGACAACAAAACTGGGTGTAGTTATAAATTTTAGTAAACTCTATCCTTTCCATTCTGCTAATAACACCTACCCATTGCATCCAAAACTCTTTATCACAAACCTCAAAAATCCTAAATATTTTGTTGAAAAGTTATTTTTTGGCAGTTTTATGAACCAAAATTTCTTCCTGAATCTTCTCTATTATTATAAGATTTCTTACATTATTTTTTCTATGTCAATTATTTTTTCAGTTATCCGATAACTTTATTATCCTTTCTATGTCGGGGAATCGCCCTATCATCAGGATAACCTCTGAATTACAGAGGAACCTCCTTAATATTCACAAACTTATTTTTAAAAATATGCTTAACAGTTATCCGATAACTTTATTATCCTTTTTCAATTTCAATCTATTTTTATATATCTATCAATTTATATATATTTTGTAGATTATGTATCCCATGCCTTTAAGCACTATATTACAAATGTCCTTCTCCACTTGTTTTGTCATGATTAAATATATAATCTACTATTTATTTCACCTTAATTTATATACGAATTTACTGTTACATAAGCTCGTAAAAATAGTGTAACATTCTTTATATATTTCAATGTCACAATGCACTTTCTAGGAATTAGTCTTTGATCTAATCACTATTATTCTTTTTTCATCCCCTCTTCCAGACCTATCTGAGTATTACTTTAACCTACTCATTCAACATGGTTGTTTATCATTAATTAAAATTATTTAATTGTATCTTTTAAATTATCTGAATTACATTATATTTAGTCTGTTGATTATATTCGTGCAATGGCAATTTACATTTTTTGAATCAATTTTGGAATTGACAGTGGTTTTTATGTTCTTAATGATATCCTCTTTTTTATATGCAAATGTTTATGTTCTTCGAGAATTCTTATATTTTTTTCTTATTTTATCTTATCTAGTATTTAAGAATTTTCAAAATCAAAATTATGATTGCATGATGTTCCTGGGCAGTAATATTAACGTTTGATTTTTTTTTTTTTTTCGTAAAATTATTTAAAGCAAATATAAAAGTAATCTGGATATAATAAAATTAACAATGAAAGCAATACAGAAATGAACACATTTACAATTAACATATTTATAAGAAATAATAGCAGGAATGATACTCTAAACTATTTCAATTTACTGTTTCGACTCTAAATAAATTTTAATGGCTTGATTTAGCAAATTTATTGTTCATGCCACGTTTAATTTTTCGATTTTTTTTTCTTTTCTTGCCCCAAAGGGAACTTTCAAATTGGAGATGCTTCTTCGGCGCTTGAAACCGCACTTCATCATACATTGCGTCTTCGCATAGCATGAAGATTAGAAATATCTGCGTGCGTAGCGGCCTATGCTGGCCAAATGTTTGCCATTGGCTATTGGTCGGTTGATTAGTTCTCTGTTTACACAGCTCCTCACTATTTGTTTTACCCTGATTACGAAGATCTTACTCCTGCTCCCAGTAATCCTTGGCATTATATGCGGCTAAGTAGCCAACTAATTAGTAATAACAATTGATTTAGTGTTATTTCATATTTAGACAAAACAGAATAGGTATTACAAGAATCTTAAAAGAGTTATCCTGATATATAAGTATCAAATTGCTCATTAGCACTGCTTATTTACCACATCAGTACTGCATCAGTCATTGAAGACCCATGGTTGTCATGATATAATTAATGTATTCGCGGGGCAAATCCCCATAAAAAATTGACAAATTGCATAGTAGTTTTAGACGAAAACATGTTGTACTCTTCTGCACCAAAAATGATGTTTTGGAATGAATGAGTGTTCCTAAAAGAATGTTTTTGCGCTTAGTTGAATGGTGCAATCCGTTTTTTTTACTTCCTTGTACGAAGTAAAGGAAGTATTGTAATCGCGAAAATTTTCGGTTTTCAGATTTCAACGGAAATATCCATTTTGACCATCCCTGAATCCATTTTGACTAGTATCGCCGTGGCGTCTGTACGTACGTACGTTCGTACGCACAACTCAATTCGCATAACTCAAAAACCGTTAGCCGTAGAAAGTTGAAATATCGTATTTAGGATTGTTGTAAAATCTAGTTGTGAACCTCCCTTTTTGGTCACTGCTTGATCACCGGAAGTGGTACTTTAGTTAAAGATCATAATTGATTTTTATCAAAAATTATATTAAAATAATATGCAAAACTTCTCAAATTTGGTATTTATAACTTATATATTGATTTCAATAACACACTAGATTTTGGTCTAAATTGGAAAACCGGAAGTGGTACTTTACTAGAAGGTCATATTAGACTTTCAATAGATTACGTTTCAAGATACGTAGAATTTTGTTTGGTGCTTTTATTGTATTTAAACGAAATCTAAGGAAATTCTCTACAAAACGAAATAAAAATAATTTAAATCGGACCATTATTAGCTGAGATATTGCGTAAGGAACTTCTGAGACTGATTCTTCTGGCGGCTAGTCATCCTGCTTCCTGACTTATTTATTGGGCTTCTGATTTCCTCGTATCTCTATGTTTTATTCTTCCTTGGATTATTTCTTTACTTCCTTTAGCTTCCTTAGTCGGAAACTAGTAACCAAATTCAGTATCACTTTTTGAGCCACGGATTTATAATTTAATAGGCGTACAAGGAAGTCATGGGGTTTCCACATCAAATATTTTTTTTATTGCGTCAGGTTTCCGAGAAATTCAAGAATTTGTTTCATAAAAGTCCGTTTATGTACATCAGTAGAGCATGGAAAGTATGTAACGTTAACTGTGATAATACCATTGTAATATAAATATAAAATAGTATAAATATAAGATCTGATAAGAGTAATTCAAAAGTTCTTCCCCCCCCTTCACATTAAATTGTGTATCACGAGCCAGTTTGTACGTGACCTAAACAAGGGGAATGAGTGTTTTAAGTTCATACGTGGCGTTGATCACAGAATGATCCTAGATAAGTATAAATTATAACAAAATAACCCAAAGGCTGGTATTTATACTGGACCTGAGATCGGGAAACTACTGTGCGACCCCAATTTTGAGAACACAATGAGCCAAACAGAAAATGAAGCCGAGCATAGCTACAAAGATTTTGTAAAAAACTGTTTAGGAAACAGAAGGAGTCCAGATTGCAAAACCATTTTGAACGATTGGTTCGAAAAGTTGAGAAAACTAGGTTGTAATATGGGTTTGAAGTTGTACTTCCTCCATTCTCACATTGACTATTTTCCTGATTGCCTTGGATTATACAGCGAGATACA
Organism: Rhaphigaster nebulosa; assembly: GCA_948150685.1. NCBI lineage: Eukaryota > Metazoa > Arthropoda > Insecta > Hemiptera > Pentatomidae > Rhaphigaster > Rhaphigaster nebulosa. Next base: position 62,668,651 of record OX411311.1, read on the forward strand.
CGTTAAAGGTTTTCGCCTGGATTTGAAAGTCATTAAAAGAAGGAACCATAGTGGTTGGACTATTGAGATGATGGCAATTTACTGCTGCTTCCTGAAAAGAGAAAGTAATTCCATACATATACGGAATATGGAATAAGTCCGAAAATGAGGAATTAGTGCCTAGGTAGGTGAATTATATCAATTGTTGGTCGTTCTTGTGAAAGATACGTAGATTGTGTTTACATTACATAATTACACAATTACATAATATATCAGAACGTGGCATTGCAATGATCTTGTAGATGGCTATATATATTTATATAAATATATATTTATATAAATATATATATATATATATATATATATATATATATATATATATATATATATATATATATATATATATATATACCGTTGATGGGTGATCAAGAAATTTTTGTTTTCAATTTTAAAACAAACCTGGACGTGATAGAAAAAACATATTGCATATTTGGAATCAATGTCCTTGAATTAGGGGGAAACGGTATTCAAACCCATCAAAAAATAAAAATGCAGATTTATTTTCAATTTAGTTATTAATTTTCTTTTAAAGGCTTTAGTATTATGATTACAAAACATTTTATATTTTTTCTCAATCTTTATAAATGGCTGAGACATTAATAAATATACGAAATATTTAATTGTCCCTCATTTTGAAGCATGTTAGTGGTAATGTCGAGTCTCGATGATCATGCTGAGGTTACCAGTGACTTTGGTGACAAATACAAAAAAAAAAATTATAGGATAGACATTTTTACGTATCTACGTATCTTGAAACGTATAAAAAAATATATAAAATATAATATATATATATATATATATATATATATATATATATATATATATATATATATATAATAATATAAATATAAAAACATCCTAAAATTTTGAGGGGAGGGGTTACAAAAATTTTCTATTGAAAGTCTAATATGACCTTAAAGTAAAGTACCACTTCCGGTTTTCCAATTTAGACCAAAATCTAGTATGTTATTTAAATTAATATATAAATTATAAATACCAAATTTGAAAAGTTTTGCATAGTATTTTAATATAATTTTTGATAAAAATCAATTATGATCTTCAACTAAAGTACCACTTCCAGTGATCAAGCAGTGACCAAAAAGGGAGTTTCACAACTAGATTTTACAGCAATCCTAAATACAATATTTCAACTTTCTACGGCTAACGGTTTTTGAGTTATGCGAAATACGAAAGAACGAGCGAACGAACTAATAACAAATTTCCTGGAATAAGGTATTTTCAGTACAAAAGTTTTTTCATCGTTGGCCTGTGTTATTATTATCATAATAAATTAAATAAATATGAAATATACTAAAATAAATAATGAGGGATTAACTAAATGACAGTGCTGGGAGGACCACAACGACTAAGAAATGGCAAGAAAAGAAACAGAATCGGGAAGAGGGTGCATACCGGCTAGAACTAGGCTTTAAAATAATTAAACATCTTTCAATACGCGTTGTCATCCATATTTTGTTCGCCCACTCATTGTTACTGATCCTTTTTTATGCAATCACAAGAATCAATAGTCTTATAAGTTATTTTAACTCTTGTTTAAGTTAATTATTTTTAATAAAGAATCTCGACCAATCGACCAAGAAAAAAAAAATAATCCTCACTCAAAATGAGAGGCTTTCAAGAAACGTAGACTCCTAAAATCGAGATTAATGGACCGATGTTTTTGGTACTTGGCACCAAAGTCACATTCAATATAATCCTTCGAAATCGACATTATCATCCGCTATTCTGGAGAGTGGAGAGGTAATTGAAGAAGCAGTTACGAATCATTGGTATTATTTTGATTTCCGTTTGTTCAACTCTCCCTAATCACTCATTAGGAATAAAAAAATTAACCTGATAATCACCTAATAATTGCCGAAGGAAATAAAAAAAAAATCTATATCAGATGCAAGCACACATTCCATAATCTGAGGAACATTAATATCCATCCAAGGAAGTTGCTGGGATGAAAAGGAAGCCCTTTACAGACACGCTAGTGACAGATGAAGCAGTTTCTTCCAATGTTTGGTGTTGTTTTTTTTCCGGGAAATACACCCCATTTTTCTTACTCAATGTCTAAGCTTCTTATATAGGCCATTTGGTTCTTATGTCTTACAATGTATGTACAACCAAGACAATTTTTTTTCCATCAGCATACAAAGCGACAAAAAAATATTTAATGGCATTGGTACTTACCCATGGGGCTCTCTTCGTTCCAAAATGACTCATCCAGAGTATAGTCAGCTTCTGTAAAAAGAATATTTAAATTAAAAAATTTTCCCGATTATAGTTCTATAAGCTATTATTAATATAATTATAATAATTTATAGATAATTATGATAATTTTTATACCTACCGAATTCAAACTAAATTCATTAAAAATATATTTTATATGACATTGGTTACATGATGGAAATATTTTAGATCGTAGATATAATAGAGAAATCGGTGGGAGGAGGAGAGAGATGAGGCGTTCAAGAAAGAAAAAAAACACACAGCAAGTATAAACCTTTTAATGTGTTGCGACGTTTCGGCCTAAGTTTTAGGCCTTCGTCAGGGCGAAGAGTACAGAAATTATATTTTCTTCTCTCTTGAGCTAATATCCAACCAACTTCTCCTTGATACATACATGCTAAATGATTTTAGCACGATTCATTAATAGTTTTCAACATTTCAATATTTTTTTAAAAATAATGAATAGAATAAAATCATATAAATTTAATTTTAAGAAAAAATATTAAAACTGAAAATTCACTGGAGGTAACAATAAGTTGTGAAAGAGCGTACATCTAGTTTCATTTATAAATTATTCTAGAAACGACTATCATTACAAGAACTTCATAAGTGTTTTTTGTACCGCTTTAAACGTTTTCTGGCTTTTAGAGAAATTTTGATGAAGTCATAAAAAAAATAGGAAAAAAAAGGAGGATTTTTTATTAGATTTCCTCGGTTCAAATTGAATCTCAACGTTCTAGAATTGAAGTATATTTATAAAGTTATATCATAAATAAAATCGAAAAATATTTGTTAATATTACGATTCATTCTAAATCAGAAGAATCAGATAGTATTTATTAAAATTTGTGCAAACTTCTGAAGGCAATTTAATAATGGAAATATATAAAATCAGTAGATACATCTAGCGTCTCTCTACCAGACTAATCTTACTTTCGCTATCTGCCCTTGACGTAAACAGGATGATGAATACGATGCATTATGCAAGAGCTATAGAGACATTTATTTAGGCGTCAGCCAATCAGGACAGAGGAAATTTCCATAAATACACATCTGTCCAATCAAGGCAGCTATGTCGTACCGCTGTTTCGTGTATCCCGTGTTGTTTTTTTATCTTCCGCTCGAAAAAGTAATTTCAAAAACTCGAACCAGTGATGGATGCCGGGTCAATAAGCGTTTTGTAAACAGACGCTGCTAGAGCTGAAACAAATTTAAACTGCGCATTGTTTCAAACAGCCTTCGATACTCTATGGTGTGAATAAATACAGAGTTAATGTTTTGGACAAATCGAGTGTCAATTGTCAACTCTACATGCTGAACTCTTTTTATTGTTAGCAAAACATTACATCCAGTTGGTGAAAACGGAATGAAAGCCTCTTTTTTACATTGTTTTATTCATGACCAAAATAAAAATCTAATTTGATTTTGGTGACTAACTATTTTTAACTAATTATTTTTATTTGCTACGAGTCCATCAAAACTTGCAAAGTAGTAATCTCAGAGTGCTTTACAAAATATTTTATTTATTTATTTAATATAGGAACTTCCCTTGATTATTGATTAAGCCATAAGCTACACACATAAATCAATTGAGATAACTTACTAATCAGTGATCTGTTATTTTTTAACTATTATTACCATTGATTCGTTCCAACTTCTATATAGATTTAAAAAAAAACACACATATAAATAAATCAAGTGTCTTTCATTCTATATTAATAACAAATAGCCAAGGTTTTAAACTTGAGCCTAACTGTTAAAATTTATTACTTCCTTAAACTGCTAATGTAGCAGTCCTACACCCTAAGTTTTTCCATTTACAAGCAAATATCTATTGCAAAACACTAAATATAATTATTATGTTTTTAATGATAGAAGTATAATTTATAAAAAATGTTTAAATTAAAATGTTATAATAAAATAAAAATTACTCCAGCAAGCAAAGGGCGTTATTATTTGTGTTATAAATTATAAATTGGATGTTGTTATTTTGTGACGTATTTTGCCTCTCCTTTTAACCTATGCAGATTAATCAGAATTTTTTGCTTTATTACATAATATTTTATCCTTATATATATATATATATATATATATATATATATATATATATATATATATATATATTTATAATATACCTTTATATTTATATATATACATATTTATATAAAGAAAGACATATTACATAATTATTTTTTTACAAAGAAATATTTCAAGGAATGCTTGATCCTATAGTGATTTGAAAATCTTTTTTCTTAAATGGAGAAGAAAAGATAAGACTGCAAAAGTTGTTCATTTACGAGTATATATACATTCGATAAATACAAATATATGTGTACCAATCTTACGTTACTTTTTAGACCGAAAACCTTCTACAATATGCCAATAGTACAATATTTAATATATAAATAAAACAATGAAAAAAAAAATAAAAATAAACAGGAATAATGTACTTATTAAATGTTTTTTTGCATTCGTGTGGTTAGGAGAAAAACCCTTTCATGGGTTTTTCACTAATATCTCGAAAACGATGCGTCGTACAGAAAAATGTATCCTATCCAAAATTAACGTTAGTAATATTTCCTTTGCCAATTTAATATTGTTTTTCTTCGTATTTGTTATATCTATCTAGATAATCGCTATAAATGACCGAGTAGCGGGGGTATAAAAGTCCGCCATTTCGAAACGAAAAAGCAGATTGAAACGAACTACGAAACCTGAAAGCAGAATACTATGTTCACAGCATTATCATACGCTTAGTTTGTTAAGGGTATTATTGAAAAATGCAAGTGTTTCCTCCTTTAAGTTCTGAACAGGTTGTTTTGTTTTTAATATACTTCAAGAGACATTGATTTATTGCTAAAAGCATTATATGAATGGAATATGGAAGGTCATAATGAATTCGGAGCAACATTTTTTTATAAATACAACTTCATTTATACGAAATTATTATCATATTGAGTATTCAAATCCAAAAAGTAAATTATGTAAAAAAAAAAAAAATAATAATAATAATAACACCAAAAACCAATTTTTGTCGTAAATTGATTATAATTTTAAATAACCATTACAAAAAAAATGTAAAAAAATAATGATGATAGCATCTTTGGTGTTATTTTATTTAAAAAGTAATACTGCACGATTATCATAAGTATTGTGCAGCAAACATATGTGAGTGTGTTGTATATACCTTTATTCAAATGTTTGACGGAGTCTCCATATAACACTATATCAAATCCACCCGACTTTGGGAGGGCAAAGAGCGGATGTATATGACGTGTAGAGGTACTTTGGTAATATATGGCGAAGGACTTGAATATTCCTCTCGAATTGTGTATATTTAGGTATTTAGACATGATATATATATATATTACAGAGGTCAGTTTTTCAAATGAAAATTAATGAGAAAAAACAGTAAAGCTAAATAATACTTCGATCATTTATACCCATGAGGATTTTATTAAAAAAAAATTATAATAATTAAAAAAAAAACAAACGTCAACGGAAATAGATCTTGTTATAACTTTATACGTACTTGCATATCTATTTAAACACATTGGTGGGTTGTTAGTGAAGTTGATGTCTATGAATATTGAAACTCGGTGTAGTAGTCGTATGCCGTCCACTACAAGTTGCGGCTCCTTGCAAGTACTTTCATGTATCTATGCATGCAAACATACAGAATCTTGCATATGTGCATTTAAACATGTAAATGTATAATCAGAAGTCTTGAATCTCGTTATGGCGTGGAAGGCACCCAACTAAAACACCAAGTTTCAATATTCATAGAAGTCAACATCACAAACAATCCACCAATGTGTTTTAGTAGCTATGCTAGTACATCCCTTCCCTTAAAGGGAAGGGTTATTTCCGTAGTCGATTTTATTTAAATTTAATTATTTTTAATTTTGACTTTTTCAAGTATTGGTAATTTATATTTTATTGAATATGATCATGAACTTCAACACGATAGGATCTGAAACATCACAAACCGTCGATAAATTGTAATTCATTTAAATGAAAAAAAAAATAAATTCATCAAAGACTCAGCAGTCACATTAATACATCACGTTGAAAACAGGCTAAAATTAAATATATGAAGCAGTTGAAATAATAAAATTCTTCAAATTCAATCCAGATTTTTGCTTAAATGGCCAAATAAATATCCCCAATAGTCCAATCTTAAATTTATTCCCATCTATAACAGAAAAAACAATTACTCACCGGAATCGCTGGAAAAACCCCGACCCTTAGACCGTTTACCTATAAACACCCCACCCCATCTTTCTTGGGGTGGGGTGTTACCCCTACAAACTTTTCTGTTTGATATAATCTACCTTGGTGTGTACCAACATGTATTTGATTTCTTGTCTTAATTAAATTCATAATTCATAAATGTTTTATAATACTAATTTATATTACATTTAATTTAATATGTATAATAGCAATACCAAACTGTATTTTGAATTGCTTATTTTTCAATTTTTGTGTGTTTTTACGACTGAAGATGAATGTATAACATTCAAAACTAGTTTTAAATAAAAACAAAATTATATAAGTGGTAAATAATTTATCAATCCCTAATTAGATTGATCCTTCTATATCAACATGGGGAGGTCAACTGGTATACAATAATCACGACACGAAGAGGTACCGCTGGGTATCTCTTCCTGTCGTGATCAAGCCTCTTTATCAAGTCTCTCTATCAAGCCTTTCATGTCACAATAACAAATTTTTAAACAGCAAATTCACTGGCAACATTGACCGGTGCATATATAAAAATCAAGAAAAAAAAATCACGGCAATAATATTTATAAAAATTTCATTCAAACCTTAATTAAATTTTATATATTACATCCCTTTTCTTTATCCTATTATTAACTCTTACATTTATTTAAATCATAGACCGTTTATTAAATAGTTAATAGAATCCTTTAATATGTTGAAACCAACTGTAATTATTTTCCTTATTTTCACCCATTTTATCATGAAATAACTGTCTGTTATAACGTTTTGTTTTTATAAAATATTTTTTAAGGTAATTTGGTTGAATTAGTAATTGTGACAATGGTTTATTGACTAAACTAATATTGCATTAGTATTAATATTATAAACTCATCAAACAGTTAAATAGTAATTATCTATATTATTTAAATTCCTGCAATACCTCCTCTTTTACATATAAGGTATTGTATGTATTCAGATGCTATTTGGAGAATTATATCATTTGGAAATATAATCAAGCCTTCAAAAAAAAGAACATTAATTCAGTCTTCGGTAACCATTTCGGAGATCGAAAAGTTAATGGGACAAACGTTACCCCATTGGATACATTGGCTTCCACAATGAGGATATAAGATACCTCCTTCACCCAAGATATTAAACGGAGCACTGAACAGTATTACCGTAGAATTCGGCTATGGTCGGAGGAAAAACGACAAAAGCCGAATAGAGGTAATGCAATGGAATAGCAATGAGACTTCCCTCACAATTGGACTAAATTCAACCGCCTCTGGCTATCGCTCTGGTAAATTTTTCCGTTCCACTGTTAATTAAGGATAAATCGAAGAAGTCTTTTTCCGTCCTGTTAAAGGAGATTTTTTTCTTTTTTTTTCCTTCTTTTTTTTGTTTCTAAATTGCTCGGTAGATTTTTCTATCCGATACCTCTCTCCTATAGAACTCCGTGCCACTCGGTAACCAACTTCAGCGGAATAACGATATTGGAGACTTAAGTTGAAGATAGGATTGGAGCAGATTTCCAACCGTCTCTTATTGATTCTATTATGCGGAAATGGAAGTTGAAGAACTCAATTCCTATTCATTATATCGGTCACTATAAATAAAACTTAAAAAACAAAATAAACTATATTTATTAAGTATCCATATGATTACGGCGTGCACGATTAAATTGGTATTTAACTTTTATGATGGGTGGCAATTTCTATAACTAAAACTCAAGTGCTTGATATTCCTTGAAAAATATATTTGTGTATCAGTATTTTATAAAAATCAATGTTTTAAAAATAATGTATTTGAGGAGTTTTCTATCCAAAGTCAATAAACCCACTTATGAAAAATTATTATAAACAAATTATTAGGGGGGCAACTCATGGAGATAAGAATAATATTTATTGAAAATGTTTGTAACAACTATTTGACAGTGGAAAATTTAAGATTTGAAATAAACTAAAAAATTTATAGGTGTAGAATATTAATTTATCAAAAGATTTTTTTTTTTTTGAGAAGTGGATATATTAGCTTTGGATAGAAAATTCCTCAGTTATTTTTAAATATTCCTATATTATATAGTGGACAAGGGAATTAGTATGCAGCTTGTCTCTCCTAATCCCTCATTATCTTATCTCTCTCAACTCTGTTTGCCCAGAGTAAGACATACAATGAGGCCTATACCTGTGGCTCTACCGGCCTCTTTAAAGTGGGTTTACAATAGAGATGGGTTAACGTTTCGAACATAAGTAATTGAGCTTGAAGGTGATGACAACATCACCTATTTGTATTACTGTTGATTAAGAAATTGTACTCTCTTAGCAAGTACTAAACCCAAGACTCATGGGTTTTAGTGGTACATATTATTTATGAACTAGCTGAAGTGTTTGGGCTTACACCGAATAAAGTGGCTTAATTTAGAGAATGAAAATATTTATGGTATGAAACTTTTTTTTTTTTTAAATCAACGGTATACATCTTACTCTGATCAAAGATCATTTCTGCGAAATTTTACTAAGGACCAGAATTTGATTCGTAGAGGAAAAATAAACTTAATATATATTTATAACCTTAAATATTGGTTTATTTAAAAATCACGGTGTTTATTTTCTCAGATTTCCTTCTGAAAAAAAAACAGCTCAGCTTCTATAGCCTTGAAAAAGTACTACAATGTTGGCTGAATATTCGGCACACATTAAAACATTGTAAAAAGTCATAAGCATATTGTACTTCTTTCCCGCAATCCCTCAAGAGATGCATGTATTTATGAGATGCATCTCATATTTTTTGAGAGGAAGATGATTATCATTTTTCCCAAAATTATTAGCTAGTCATTAGTAAAAATTAAATTTAAGGTACTAAATAAAAAATGACAATTTTGAATTAAATATTCACCAACGATTAGTCTATCAGACGTCCAGATTTAATAACTTTATTAGTCGAAATTAATACATTGTTAAATTTGTTAACGTTTCGGGGCATTCCTCCCCATATTCAGAACAAAAAATTGACAATTTATATCACATTAATAACTTACTAAAATGCAAATATATTTTAACTGATTCGTCACAAACAAGAATATTCCTCATGGAAAATAAAGAAATAATTATATGTAAAAATTATTAAAATTCATTAAAACATTTAATATCATTTTTAGAAGCTATTTAATTTAGACTTAATTATTTTTCACGAGATGGAACAAGATAAAAATAAATAGAAATATAACATCTAATAATATATTATACTAATTGGTTTTTCGTGTATCATTCAATTTTAGCAAAATTTACCCAATGAACCACAATCTAAGCATACAATGTTAGGTTGCTGTATACACAGCATACTTATCATTTTCTAAAAAGATATGTCAGAAATAAACTTTTCTTTTTCAATTGGATTACTCAGCACTATATAGAATTATTATTTAAACAACACTAATTTGTTTAGATAATTATTGTTTACTTTACACTAGACTAAAGAATATTGTCTTATCCGTTTTTGTTTTTTTGTCTTTGTCTAATTTAGCTTTCTATGTATGTATTGCTCTTGTCCAGTAAATTATCCATAATTTTATAACATGAAAACATTTTTACGGAAGAAAAAGAAGGAAAAAGTAAAATGTTAAAGATTTATTAGTTCGCAAACGCTATTTTAAAGCATAAATAGATATCATAAAAGAGCTGATACTCTAAACTAGAAAAAATAATTTATTACATTATTCTATAATTATACAAAATTATTACTCTGTATGGAGTCCATTTCATATAAAGCCCTTAGTTATTAGGATATGTAAGATCTAGGAAATTGAGCTAATTTATAAATTGTAATTTATCAATTACATGAAATTAAAATATTAAACAATCTTTTCAAAGTCATTTGATTTTATCAATATTTCATGACTACCCACCTGAAAAACATACGCTAACTGAAGGCTTAAAACAGACAAATGAGAACAAGCAAGATTACAGGAAGAAATGATATTTTAAGATAGAAGAGAAAATGAGAAGGCATCCCTTATCAGGCAGTTAGTGGGGAGCTCTTGTGATTATAAGGGATGGACCCTGGTATTATCCCTCTAAAGGTTTTTTTTTTTTCAAATTACCAGTATTATTATACTTGGAGTTTTCAAAGGACCTGTTAACGAACAATGAAAACAAGGTTTGCAAAAAAAATTTCTAGAAAACTACCGTCGTTTTTAATATTTTTCTTTTATTCTGACGTCACTAAATAGTGACAATTAGTAATATTATGTGGCATTTTTCGCCGGAGGGGCAGTCGCGTCCAAAAATCACCTACTCCTTATATGAAGCTGTAATGTCTTACTGATGCCGAAATAATTGGCTAGAAGGTCATCTTTGTGAATGCAGTCAAAAATAAAATACACAGTAGAAAACAGTTCACTTTTTCGGGTATGCCAAAGATCTATCCTAAATTAAAAAATTAAATATAAAATCCTTCACTTTGAACGAAACGGAATATATCAAACAAACTCGTCTTTCTACCGAGCTGTCAAAACAGAAAATTATACAAAAAGTAAAAACTTAAACATAACGTACTTATGCACTTAAACCCTAATAAATATCTGTCTCACAGATAAACGGTCCGATTAACAATAAGCACCTACACAAACTACAGTCTTTTCAGCCCAAAACTCTATCTTATAAAATAAGCACCCCAGTAAGTAAATAAATAAAAAACTTTCCGACCGGTAACTAACCAACAATCGACCAACACATTTAGAGAGTTCTCTATCAAAATATAATGCATCCACTTCTCAAAAACTGAGATTTTTTTGAAGAATTGATATTCTACATTATAAAATTATTCAGCTTATTTCAAAACTTAAATTTTCCCTTGTCAAATAGGTGTTACACATCAACATTTTCATTAAAAAATTGCCGTATCTCCGTGAGATGCCACTTAATAATTTTTTTTTTAATAATTTTCAAAAGTAGATACATTAACTTTTGATAGCAGTTAATGGCTGCAATAGCAATAGCAATGGCCATAAAATATATGGCTGAGCTTGAGATGTAATATATTATATAAGTAGGCGAATAAGAAGGAGCTGGAGGAGAGATCTCAATGATAATGAAAACAAGACCACGTGGTGTTGGGTACCATCCTGCTCTTTTATATTTCCACGTTATAGAAATGCAAAAGAGTAAAAGACGAATAGTATCATAATGGAAATTTAATATAGTACTCCAATATATCCCAGTTCATAATACTATTACTCTTGTACTCTAGCTTTTATGAAGTTCTCCTAGGAATTTTTTCCTCCCCCCCCCCTTTTTAGACCAATAGATCGACATATATAAGACATTAACCATCTTTTCATAGAATGTTTTATTTTTTATTTTAGTAGGTCCTTCTTCAAGTTTTTTTTCAGCATTCTGAGGTTATTTTCTTGTATTTCAATTTCTCTGGATATAAAATCTAATAATAACAACTAGGAATATTGCCAGCTATTAGCCTTACAGCTAATAATCTAAATACAGGGAATCATCCAATATTTCTATAAAAAATGAAAAGATATCATCTTAAAAAGATATATTACAGTTTATTTTATTTATTTTTTTTTTTATAATTACACTATTAATTTTGTGAAGGTTACGGAATTTTAACAATTCTCATAAATAATTAATTGCAGATATGTAAATTTATTCATCCTTTAATAATATTTGAAATAACATTACAATTTATATTAATTAAATAGCAATAATTAGTACATGGTAATAATTAGTTTATGAATTTACATCAATGGAGACGTTTTAGACTTCAATGTTAAAATATTTACATACTTATTTATACGAAATATGTACTAACACTATCATTAACTAATTCAAATTTTTATCTGTTGTTCATTAATATATTTATTTCGTCACGGCGTCTTGCATTCAAGTTCTAATTATCATATTATTAAAAATAAAATTTAAAAATACTGCCTTAAAATTTATAAAAATACACTATATATTTTTACTTTCCCTTACCTATATACGAAATCGTGAAAATTTTCGAATTCGAGTTTTCGACGGAAATACTCGTTTTAAGGGACCTGAGTCCAAATGACCAAGTCTCACAAAATGGTCTGTGTGCATGTGAACAGTCTAGCTCAAAAACGAAAAGTTTTACGATACTGAAATTATGTATTTAAGGTTGGCACATGCATGTGATGTTACAGCAACATTTTCGTCAAAATCGAGTAACCGGTATTAGCTATTATATCATAGATTTTAGACTTTTTTACGTTTTTCTCGAAAACGGCTCTAACGATTTTGATGAAACGCCTAAATTATTCTTCATAAAGATCTTTAAGTTTTCATTTATGTAGTAAATTACCGAGAAAATGCAGGGACAAAAGTTATGATGAAAAGAATATTTTATTTGTGCATAGCTTAAAAAGTATGCATTTTAAGGTAAATTATGTATAAAATTGTATGAAGGGTAATTAAATTATTTAAAAAACAATAAAAGAATCATCAAAATCGAACCAGTATCAGCAAAGATACAGCACATCGGACTTACCGGAATTAGCTATTATATCATGGATTTTACAATTTTCTCGTAAACGGTTACAGCAATTTTGGTGAAACTTGCCTCATGTCTTCACCTTAAAGACGTTTAACTTTTCATTTATATAGTATATCAACGAAAAAGTGCAGAGAAAAAAGTTATGATGAAAAACATATTGTACTTAAGTGGGAGAAGAAGTGAATGCTGCTGGATTTATTAGAAGCAGTGTTTCTGTGAACTCTTTAAAATTATATTAAAAAGATAATTATTATAGGAAGGTAAGGGAAAGTTGTGTGATGCGCGCACCGCACCAGATTTTTTCCTAAAAAGCAGTAGTTTTTTAATGAACAAATTTATTATGTTACATATCTCTGAACTGTTTATTGGAATTTTAAGCATATTGAATTAATTGTTACTGATAAGTGATTAAAGGAAAAATATCTGATGTGGAAACCCCATGACTTCCTTGCATGCCTAATAAACTATAAATCGGTGGCTCAAAAAGTGATCCTGAATTTGGTTACTAGTTTCCGAACATAGCAGTACCTCAAAAACGACCCTCGGCGTCGCGACGTCCATCTATTGACACATACACATACAGACACGCACAAACACACACGCACTCGCATACACACACAAACACACACAACCTCTTGTTTCTTGAGGTCTTATTCCGTTTTTATATGTCGTTTTCTTTCAGTTGGTAACAGAGATTTCTTCGTGTTCCTTGGCAACATTAGAACTGTCTATGCCACTAGATAAAACATTGGAAATCGACGGTTTCAACATTTTAAGCGGAAGAAACAGCTTAACTTATATCTTATTCTCATACTACAGACTTGTTCAGCTCACAAATGGGGAGAAAAAAAAAGTATTTTGACACTTATCGAAAAAATAAATAAAAAAATCGAGTTTAAAACCTTTATCACCGAGCCATATGATCTCTGTAATAAATGTCGATATACCTTTTGAGTTAAATTTTTTCTAAATTAAGTTGATATATATTTTGCTAACAATATATTAGTATCTCTATATAGGGATGCCATTGGGCAATCATTGAGGATGATTATCCCAAAAATCATGTTATAAGTCAATATGAATTACTTGTATTCTATTCTAAATTGAATACCTTTCCAAGAGCCTGATTTGTGATTACCATTATTTAGTAATTAAACAAGATAATGTTCCTACTTTTAAGTTTAATAATAATGCTAATAACCATAATGCTAATCAAATTTATTGCTATCCTACTCAATGAATTCAAATTAATAATGGGTATGGTTACTAAAGAACAACCTCCTTCCTAACATTTATCTTTATTCATCAAAATTAAAATTATAAACTGTTACAAGAGAAAATAATAACTGTTACAATAAACTGTTAACCATGGAATGATTCAGACTATACCTAGCCATTAACTGTTCTAACATAAATCTCTTATCTATAATAATTGGTGTTGATGGTCCTTCTCTCCATCGGGTTCCCCTGCATATCTTAAGTCATGGAGCCATAGCCAGAGCATCTGTCTTCAGGAGGGAAGTTGTCTAGTAGTTGTGCTCCAAGTTCAGCCCTCAAGCCAGATCCAAGAAGAAGTGTCTTTTCCCTCTTCCTCGACTTCTGTCCCCCTTTCTTTCTTGTTCCTGCTAAGAGGGGATGCAAAACGTTGTTGGTTGGTTAGATCCCCGGCACTGGGCGGTACCTTTTCCGTGGTTGGCCAACTAGTTCTATAGAGGGAGGAAATTCCGTGATTTCAATGGATAGTTCCACCCCTTGTCCGGGATGGTACGATTTCTCCGATTCCATTAGTACCCTCTAATTGAATTTTGTCCTTCCCAGGCCTCTGCCGTTTTTTCGGTACGCCAGCCAGGATGAGAGGTTGACAGATTTCCTAAAATTTATTACGTCTTTCCGGACGGACTGCCTTCTTGCCTTTGTCATTTTGCCCACTTCTCGGTAGGTTTCTAAATTAACTTATTTCTTATATGTGAAGGTAAAGGGTAGGTAAGTGTTGTGGTAAATTGCCTTCCTGCCTGCTGGCTCCTTACCTTTTGTTCGCACCTTGTGCTTGTTATATATAATTTGTGCCTAAGAATAATATTGTCCAGAATAAAATACATCAATACATATCAACTTAAAATAAGTAATAAAATTGTTTAATTAGAGTGGAAAAAATCGCGTTTATAATGTTTATCACCTAACCATATGATCTCTGTAATATATGTCGATATACCTTTTGATGTAAGTTAATTATGACCTTCAAGTAAAGTACACCTTTCGGATCTTTAATTTCAACCAAAATCTATTATATTACTTATGCTGATAAAAAAAAGTCTAACTGACCAAATTTTAGAAGTTTTACATTATATTTTAATATACTTTTTGATGAAAGTCTAGTATGACCTTCAAGTTTAATACTACTTCCGGTTTGCCAATTTTGACTAAAATTTAAGATATTTACATGCGTATGCAAGTCCTAAATACCAAATTAGAAAAGTTCTGCATTGTATTTTAATATATTTATTGATGAAAATCAGTAATGGCCTTCAAGTAAAGTACCACTTCCGGTAATTATGCAGTAACCAAAAAGGGAGGTTCACAACTAAATTATATAGTAATCCTAAATACAAAATTTTAACTTTCTACAGCTAACCGTTTTTGATTTATGCGAGATACATACGAAAGAACGTACGAACGTACGTACAAACGTCATGACGAAACTAGTCAAAATGGATTCAGGGATGGTCAAAATGGATATTTCCGTTGAAACCAGAAAACCGAAAATTTTCGCGATTACAATACTTCCATTACTGTGAACGAGGATGTAAAAAGATAATTTTTTTTTTTTTAAACAGCATTTAATGCTGAATCATGATTTATATAAGTATTTTGTTGTATATGCATACAAATTTGTTACTTTTGTTTTTTTAATATTAACAGTATCACTGAAAAATTAATTCACTGCACCTAGGAAAAGGTAAAGGCGCTATGAGCTACCATACTGACAACATTGCTAGGTTTTGCAGGTCGGGTGCACACCACAGCTCAAGCGTTGCTTATTATTAACCGAAGCACTCCTGATGAGTGCATTATTACATAATAATATTAAAAATGTTATTATAATATTGTAAATATAATTTAAATATTTACATTATGTTATTGATTATAAAAAACAATGTAAACTATTGGGAATGGTAATAATAAAAATTACAGGAATAATATCAGTATATATGGTGGTGGATTGAATTCATGGGTAAAAACAAATGAATGGTAATGATTTAATAATATAAATTACCTCTATATAAACAAGTTAAAAATAGTTGTCTTGATGAATTCTTTTCGATTAGTTAACCAATGAACTCTTTTTTCGGTCGAAAATACTCAAGGCGAAGAAGTGCTTCAATATTATTTCTCTTTATTTCGCATTCAGAACTCTGAACTTCACGGCTTAAGTTTTATCGAAAATGGTTTAACAGTTTAAAGAGAACGAGAGCACATTAGAAATCTGAAGCCACGTCGATTAACTATGCAAGTTAAAAAAAAAAAATACTTATGTTGTGAAAAGTGTAAATATGTTAATTAGGGGAAGTTACGAGAAAAAAAAATTGATGTCGAAACAAGAAAGTTCTGTACAGAGCCGATGAAGATCATGTATTATAACGTGGGCACAATGAGCTGTGTACTAATTGCTATATATTGAGTTGGAATATTTAAAATGGCAGTTCCTAGGGCGCGAGGCAAATGAAAAAAAAACAACTTTAACGATGTTATTTTACTTCAAAACAACTTCCGTCAATTTCAATACATTTCTCTCAACGCTTAAGGTATTTTATCCCTTATTGGGTTTGAATCAATAAACTTGAGAAATGAAAAATTTTCCTGGTTTTAATTTTGGAATATTTTTTTTTTTGTTTTTTTTTATAGAAAGAATGCTATGGAACTTTAATTTTCAGATCACTTAATTCTTTGAAAGTTAACATGTTATATTACGTGATGTGAAATATTAAGTTCTCACGCATCCATCACATTTATCTGACTTTCTCCAACTGGCTACAAGTTTTTCAGAGCGCTTGACTCAAATTTAAAACGAGGTAAACATTTTGTTTCTCGAGTTTATTGATTCAAACCAAAAGGTTTCTAGAACAAGGGATAAGAAAATCTTGTTGGGCCTTGGAAGAAATGTATTGAAGCTAAAATAAGTTATTTTGAATAGAAATGATATCGTTAAAGTTTGTTGTCTTTCATTCGCCTCACTCTAGGAACCTTTTCTTGGAATACTTGGAATATATGCTTTAATACTGTACATGGAAACAATATTAAAAAAGAAGAATTGATCTAAAAAGTTATTGTTGGCTAGGGTGAAGGAGGGGACCAAGAGAAGTGGGGGTGTAGTAAGGCCTGTATAGATGTCAAGTACCCTCCAACAGACAAAGCCGCTAGACACTACTCTTAGGCATAAATATAGATTGCCTTCTTCAGTCCCTCACTGTACTATCTTATCAAAATGCGAGTCCCGTACCTTTGAGTAACCAGCAGATATCGGGGCATCAAAGCTAGATATCATCGTATCATCATTCATTACCTTCTTCACTCACTCCATCTTAATTAATCTCCTTCTTTGCTTTCACATTAATTAATCAACTTCTTAACTTTCTCCTTCGCTTTAGAAACTCCCGGGTTTTCCCGGGAATGTACGAAAGGCACAAGCTCGACAAGATCATTATTGTGGCCTATAATTTGTATATATAAGGTACTAGTATAGATGGTCTGTACAGGCCTGTACCCCGACCAATCCTGCATGAAAAGTACGAACGTCATCTTTTACTTTTAGCTAAAACAGTGACATTATTTTTATCCTTAGTCATCACTAATCTTCCTTTTTGTGGCCCTCTTTATACCATACTTACATTATTTCTAATTATTTAATTATATTTTTTGTCAGTTTGTTTTTTATTTGTGTGCGTGTGTGTTCATTTATAAATACTTTTTTATTTTCAAAATATTTAAATGAAAATTATGTGTGCAAACTTATTTCATTTATTTATTCTTCTCTGTATTATTGCCTATTATTATTGTTCTATATTTTATGTATATCAATAATATTATTTGTACTATTAAAAATATTCAATATGTTATTTAATCTAAATCTACTTATGTATTTTATTTACACGATTGTATTTGCTTATTTATATAATTTTAAATTTTTTTCTCATATTTTGTTCATTTTTAAAACCGACATCAAACACTTTACAACTCGTTAATTTTGTAGCATAGTAAATATTAAAGTATTTATGTGTAATATCTATTTTTAATTTATTAATTTTTATTACAAATATCAGTATTTTAATATCAATGTATTAATATCAATAAGCTCGTACAAGGCCATATGATCTCAGAGCATGGAACCTGTATGTTAAATCAATAAATGACTCTATCAAGGGTTACTGCAAGTGAGGAATGAAAATATATATATATATATATATATATATATATATATATATATATATATATATATATATCCTTCCTATCTCCAAAATTCGTCTCTCCAGTTATCTAACGTTGATAGTATTGCTACTGGCTGAAAAAACTCTTGAAATACCTCATTACCACCCAGTTGATTGTTGATAGTAATATAGTTAAAACGGTTTCTGTTTTGGCTCAGTATTTTTCAGCTCCAGAACGAGGAGAAAGTGGTTATAGTTTTTGTTCAACTTCTGAACGCTATTCTGTTGCATCAATCTAAGACGTTTTTTATTTGATCATTACTATTCGTGGAACAGAATACTTAATTTCATATTTAAATTGTCCAAGACATGTACAATTAATTAATAAGGTAGGGAAAGCTGCCATTGTTTTCATAGCTTGAGTCCTAAATTTGTCCTCCACCAGGTTTTTGTTAAAAACCTTAGGTAAGGATTGGTTTTTGTTAACTCAGAGGAAAGATTACTTAGTCCTGTCCAATGACGATACCAACATCTGCTTTTATAGAAAAGACCTGCTTATATTTTTTTTTTGGGATTTTATACTTAAGTTTACACACACACTCACACCCGCGAGCGCGCGCGTTATATTTTTTTTGTAATTTGGCTATCAGATACCAGACACGATATAGACATGGACTATTAGATTTCGCAGGAGATTTCCTGCTGAATAAACTATTAAATGCTTTAATCCTGAGCCTACCTTGTCACTAGCCAATCGTAGTCACACCAGATTGGCAATGCCATTATTATGGCCTAAAAACAGTAGCAGAATTATTTTTATCTTAATGGAATAATATTTTCCTTTGCTGTCTCTTCATTCCATCGTCTTAACTATTACATGTCATAAGTGCAGTACAAAAGCAACAACAATTATTTTTCGTTCTGTAAATAATTTAGAGTTTCATTTTTCTAGATTAGAGCATTTCAAGATTTCTTGTCAAATAATCTTGTCAGAATTTTCGAGCATAATGGATTTTTAAAAATTAATGAAATTGATCATATTTCACTAACACTCCATCATCTAATCCAAAATCGGTCTGTCACAATTCGGTAAGAGTGTTGACGAAAGATCATCAATAAAGTTTCCTCACTTATCCAAACACTTCAACATTTCCAAAATTACTGCCTTGCGTATAGCTATCATACAATTATTCAGTTAAAATAATTATTTATTAACCGTAGTTTTCGTAAAGAACGATAAATTACAATTTATCATACAGAAACTAAAGTTAACAAAGCACAGCGGAGAGGAACGTATTCAATGCTCAGTGGAGTCTCCTCACGTGCAGGCCTTTAGCCTAACAACCTTAAGCAGGACACTGAAATTCAATTGGCCGAATATTGGCCACTAAGATTACAATCGGAGGAACGTTAAAGCTGATTGGATGGAGTCAGGGACACTGATCAATGAGCTCCCCCCTCCTTCCAAATTCAAATGGCCACTACCATTGACAAATGGTCAATGTCCACGTGCTCTTTCTACCGCCTTGGATAAATTGGTCATTCCTGTTACCTCCAATCGGCTAATGTTGGATTACTGTTATATTATCAACAGGTAAGACTTCATAAAAAGAAGAACGTAAGAAGTCATTGGGGCACTAAGTGGAAACACACATAGATAGCGATTTGAAATACATTTATTTTGTGATAGGTAGACTGTTTTTTTAAAATTATTTTTAATAAAAAGCATTACCATTCAAACAGTCTCAAATTTCTTTATTATATTATAATATAACATTCGGTGCGCTGAAGAAATCAATGATGGAATAGAAAATCATAATTATAATTAATTTTTTACGAGCATCAAAAGGAAATCACAGCAACAAACCTTCTGATTTTTAATCTGATTTTTTGGATGATATGTGAGACCTTTTAAAGATATTTTTTCAATCAATGATTTTGGTCACTTTCTATTATTACCGTTGAGGCTTAAAAATGTGAAAAGTAAAATCCCTGGATATTAGTAATGTATTATTAAATTAGCCTATTAAGATATTTTATTTTATTTTATTACTGATATTTAGTAATTACTTACTGTTGAGTGGGAGAGGGCTTTCTTACAGCATTATTATACTTACTCTGAGTCTAAACAGGAAAGCAACACCTGCCCAAACAACAGATTCTACCACCATGATAAAACTATATATCCCGTATTTAAAATTTTTACCTATTTCTAGGTCTCAAAGGAAATGATATATGTAATATCTTTAAAAGATTTCAGACGAGATCCCAAAAATTGGTTTAAAAAAAGAATGCCTGGTGCTCAAATTCCCTTTTGATATTTGTAAAAATTGAATTTTACTTATGATTTGCTATGTCATTTTTGAAATTTTCAGATGAATAAGGTGCTCGAACACATCGAAAACTGCTCAATATTACCCATAATAAAATAAATAAATTTAAGACTGAGTTTTAATGTTTTTTTATTAAAAATACATTTATTTTTTTAAATATTGTGATATTAGAACAATGACGTCACCGTATCGCATATCGATTTCATTAGGCCTTTGTTGGCATTACTATTGAGATTGACTCCTAGACCAAAAAAAAAACATTTTTTATTTCATTAAATAAAGGATATACTCGAATTGTAAATTTTTTAATTATATCAAAGGGGTAGATAACGCTTCGTACTATTCTCCCTTCGGTCAAATGGTACAGATATTCACTAGCTCTTTAGTGGCAAACGTGAATATAAAAGAAAAAAAGTCTAAATCAGTAATAATTATGTGTTATAATAAAATGTAATGTATAAAATAGATCTTAAATCCGAAGGAATTGTAAGAAAAATATTCTACTAAATTATTTTTTTTTTTTAATGATAAAATTACATTTATTTTTATCAGCAATGTTGTAGTAATTTCTTTCTGTAACGGAATAAAACACTTTAGACATCAGTTTCCACTGGCAATTTCCTATGTTTATAACACATAATAAACCTGCCCGATGGAAAATCAATAGAAATGATTAATTTTATGACGCATTTCATTTGCTTTTTATGTACTAATGTTATGCAACAATCATTATTAATGCAAATGTTAAAAATAACCTTAAAGGATAACATTTTCTTGGCCTAGTGTCCTAGTAAAATTGATTTATCTGCAAACTTTTTAATTGTATTTCGATAAATTTGTTACACATTTTATATGGATTATATAATGAATTGTATGATGAAATACAAAGGAGGAAAATAAGACTTTAACTTGGAGTTTCAATAATTTATGAGAAAAGATCAAAAAAGAAAACATTGAATTATTTTCCTTCTTGAGCAAGATCATAATATATATTTTTTATGTTCTTAAAACTCAATTTTTAAAAAGATTAAACTTTCAAATGCTACTATTTTATGTAAGATCACGGTTTTATTATTCCATTATTACCTGAATCAATTAACCTAACTTTGCATTTCATTAAGCATACTCCACACTTATTTTGTTTCCATCAATTATTAAATAGTTTTTTCCTTGAGACTTTCTCTCAGTGACTTTGTCTACGATACTAATTTTAATAAAAATTTATAAATAACGAATTACTGGATACTAAAAACAAAATCTTAATTTTTTTAAATTAAAGATGACAATATATTTATATATATATATATATATATATATTATATTATCATTTTTTTTCTGTTGGCACTATAGACCATAGAGATGTTTGATCTTGAAGGTTATGCATAGCTCCATAACCGCTCCATAATAGATTAAACCTCAGGGTTAATTCGGCAGTGGGCTTCCCACCGACTCACTCGGGTTCAAGGACAGTGACAAACCTGTCAAGATCCACGAATTATGGCTGCCCAATGTCAGCAGACGGACCTATATTTCTTTCCCCGAAGCAGACCGTCTATGGACCAAATCTCCGGCTCTCTTTATTGCTTTAAACATGCAAGTGTAGGCATGGGGGAGACAGCATCCAGTAGTGCATCCTCCTGACATTTAATTAGATTGTCAGACTGGAGGGTCAACTCCTCTTTGGGCTTTGACGAGTCACATCAGGAATGTTAGTTGTCACCATATTTTGAAATAATTTGTTAATGCGTCCTGAAATGTAATTCCAATTGCAGCCAATCATCTTGTGAAACAAATGTGATTTGTTGCAGTCGGAATACGTGAGTCCGTATGAAAGGTCTCGTTTGTAACGTAGGGTGGTGAGTCCTTATCAGTCATGAAAATTGCGATCGTAACGTTTGTATTTTCCGAATGTGTCTTTTTAGGTGATCCGTAAGTTTTATGCAAAAAAAAAAAAATTATTATACATAAATTATGAAACTTATTGCATAAATAAGAGATACTGATGAAATGGAAGTCAGGGTGTAATCGGTGTCACTGTGATGTTTCGTGATGTCGTTCAAGTAGGTTGCAACTAATAGGTGCTGACACAGCGCGCCTCTCCCTTGAACTACTACACCAGAGCTCGCCGTCATGGCAGTTCTCTGGATGTTGAGTGAGGTAAGTGTTTTTTCGTTGTTTTTTGTAAGCAAAGCCATAGTACAGATCACAATTAATCGCCTGTTTCATTGCTTCTACTGACACTTTCATGATGAAAAATTATCACAACACCTATTTTTGTAAAAGGATTTTATGCACAGTATTGCTTTTTACTTGCCCGGGATAATGGCAATCGCTATAATACGAGCATGGTTTCTATGAAATTTTGACAATGTTTTTTAATATCTCATATGGCTAAATAAGGAAGACAGAAAAAGCTAAATGCAAAATAACTGCAGAATATTTGAATAAATATAACAAAAGCTATTGCTGAAGGTGTATCGCTGAGAAAGCTAACAAAGAAGAGTGCAATAGAGACGAAAATATCAGTTTTTCAGTTATATATTGTTATATAATTAAAAAATCTTCACATGGGTTTTGTTATTGGAGATATTCCTTGTTTTCTAGTCAATAAATAACTGATACCACCGATTTCCATCACCTCAGGGTAATGAAAATGCCGGTTAATGCTGATATTTTACTTTTTTCATCATTAAACCATGCACATATAGTTTTAATTCAATATTAAGTGATTAGTACTTCGGTAAAAGTACAAACGTCCTTTTAGAATTTTTTTCAAACAAATACAAATTACAATTTTGTTATTGTTTCCACTTAGGTGACTATCATTACCCCAGTGTCTCCTATTTGAAGTTGAACCGTAATAACATTAAGACATAAAATTAAAATTATTAATATTATGACAAGTAATGATAATAGAAAAGAGGAAATAAAAAATGGATAACATAATCTGGTAATATAAGATGACATAAGAACGCAATAATTACAATTACAATAAATTCACAATGTTTAAAATTTCCATAAAATAAATACACATGTTTATAACATCATACTACTCTTATTTTCGCTAAATTATGATGCATAAAAAACTTTTTAAAAAATACGTGTCTTTAAATTGAAGTTCAGAGTTAAACTGAGAAATAACAAAATTAGACCCGGAACAATGGAAATACTTCTCAGAGGTCTTGAGATGAATAAAATTTGTAGAATGTTGGGAGGCCGATGAAGTGGAAAAACCACCTACTAACAATTGCTGATAATGAAAAGTTAACTTACATAAAACGACCCTTTAGAGGACATTTTTTCTTTCAAACTTTTCCAATTTACAGATAAAGATCCGGGCTCCTTGCGACTCCAACGCTTCATAAGCCAATTACGAAGTGGGTCAGAAAGTTTACTCCTTGACTTTAAATTAACCATTTTTTTCCAGAGCTTTGAACTTGAGAGAACAAATTCAATAGAGCGCTTTAGGCTCACTTGAATATTCCTAATAGTATTTAGATGAGTGATTTATGAAAATGAATTTATGATAATGATGGTTTGGTAAAATTGAGTTTTTAACTCCAAACCAGGAATTGTTTTAAATTTCTCTATGAAAAATATTTCGTATTATTTAACTGAGAAACTTAACCGAACCTAAAACGATTAGTCATGGATTGTTTGTGACGAAGCTTGGTACAAATACCCTTACCTTAATTATTCTTGGAAAAAACCGACTACTGTTTAGCGACAAGACAAAGAGTCAGTTTTATTCCAGAAGGAGCTTCAGGATCAACTTATACTGAACAGACTATACTTAATTATTAATTATCTACTATGAACTTCTAAAATTATCAACAACTGAATAAATATTTAAATAATACACATATTGTGATACTAAAAATTAACCAAAAAAGTGGGCCAGTATCTCATTGTTGAGATAACACACAGTAAACCTGATGATGGAATGCAGTAGCGTACGCAGAAAGGGGAGGGGGTCAGAGAGATATATCCTCCTCCGAAATGTAAGAAAAAAAATAATTTTCATACACACCAACCTAAGATTAGTATTTTGTGTAATATTTTTGGTAATTCATGCCTTATCCTTAACAACAAATTTGGCGATTATAGAAATTTTCCTTCTTCACATTAAATCTCCACCCTCCGAAAAAAAATTCTGCGTACGCACCTTATGGAAGTTTGCTAGGTAGCACTGTTGCCAAGAGATGAAAATATGTAGTAATTGTATTGTCTGGAACCGAATAATATTTTTTCTTTAATGAATCCGTTCTATGTAGGCACAATTTTAAACACATAAATCAAAAGTGCGCAGGTGGAATGGGAGATTCAACTGCATGCAAAAAAAAAAAAAAAAAAAAAAAAAATAGAGATTCCTGATTGGGATTTTATTCGATTTGTCAATATGTTGTCATGGGTTTGAAAAAAGGAATAAGTAAATCATCAATTTCAATAATAAAAATTACGCACTTTGGTATTTCAGAACCATTAATTGAATAAGCAAAAACCTGACAGTTTATTTTAGATCAGAGATGTAGATTGCCTAAATGATAAATGCCTCAACGAAGGGGTAAAGTGATGATTTAACACGATATAAATAAAAAATATATTACATAGAATGGAATAGAATGAAAAAAAAGTATTACAGAAGATAACTAAAAAAAATACAAAGTATGTACTTAGTTATCACACATATAAAACAAAATGAAGAATAGCGAACGAATATATTCCCTACTAAGTAAAGAAAGAAAAAAAATTAAATTCAGAAACCAAGCAAAAATCGAACAAAGAAAAAACGTCTATTATTTAAATAAATAAATATAGTCATGTAATAATAATAAATAAAAATGATAGCATAAGAAAAAATAAATCTGTATGCGAAAACATAAATCAGATATAAACAACATAAGGATTATATTCTGATTTAGTAAAAATGAAATGGTAAATGATAAAATGGAGTAAATTAAAAAAACAAGAAATTCTTGAAATATATATAACTTGATATTATACATTTGCTCATATTCATAATAATATAAGAAATGAAACCAAAACCTTATTACATAACACATGATAAGCCATATGCATATACATATGGAAGGGACGTGCCATACAAAAGTGAATATATATATATATATATATATATATATATATATATATATATATATATATATATTATAAATATTTTATTTTAATTAGAGTCCTAGACATAAGCTGAATAGGAATGTAACAAATTAACAATACGAGAATAACAGTAATCAAGAATATCATTATAAATTGTAACATATTTCACAAGATATAACATTATAATATTAATACAGACGATATTCTTCTGAAGCGATGAGAAGATTTTGTAATACAGGTCCCGTTTCAGAATTCAGACGCTTTGCCCGCTTAGCCAAGGTAAAGCGTAGGAATTCTAAAACAGGCCTGTACCATTACGGTAGTCGAGCACACATCCTCTTCTTCTTCAAGATTGAAGACAATACGGCAATTCCATTATGTAAATCTAAATGGGGGCAGTCAACTGTTCCATCACATCTTAACAGAATAATAAATATTACAATAAATAGATGCCTCCATTCTAAAAGTAAATGTAATTTTAAAGGCAATATCATTTTTGATCTTTCTAGTATAAATATGATACGCATATAAATAAATGCGTTAACGAAACAACATGAAGAGTAACAATTTTTCGTTCGCATTTGATCACTCTATGTATTGGGCGGATAACATCGCCTGTTCAGAGCAAGTTGAGTTTCGGCTGGTTTGTTATGCACCATAGTATTCTTGACGGACTTGCTAGTATAGAGAAATTTTCTCTTGCGTACAGCAGGAGCGTCCGGAACACCAAAGCTGCGTAACGGAATATCCGATTCTCAAATTACACCAAACAAACTATACGCCTGTCATTTTATACTTTAGGAAATTACATTCGTTCGCATAAAACATTTTTTTAAATTTACTACGTTAATATCAATGTGACACTATACATTTTTAGTGGTGCCGAAATTAATTAATTAATTTTTATTTGAATTATTTCTTTAGACATATTAACAAGAAATAAGTAATTATATGATTAATTCCTTTCTTATAATTAAATATATACCGCTACTTATGGCTCATGATATACTCTTATGTTTGTTTACTGAATGTATCTAACGAAGTATACAGAGTTATTGGGCTATTGATTTGTTTTATAATTGGAAATACAATAGAATATAACGATATGCATACCTACTAAAGATTATTTTAAAAAAAATAAATATATATATACATATATATATATATAATATTTGTTTATATATAAAAAGAAGATTAGGACGACTAGAAGCAGAACCGCAGATAAATAGGAACTATATGATTAAACCACTTAATTTTTTAAGTTAAAATTAAAACAATCGTTTGGGCAATTATTATTTTATTTAGTATGTTGGTAGCAAACGTAAAAGTCACACTTGCTGTTACCCGTCACAGTCGTTATTACCTGTGATGTTCAATGATTCGCAGCAGAATATGATGTCGCTGACACTCAAAACATAGAAAAAATATATGTTGTTAATCAATAGACATTACAAATATGTATTTTTTTTTTTTTTGTTTACAAAACAAAAACACCTGATGAAAATATTGGTTATTAACAGTCTATCACCACTTTCATTTTAATAGTTAATATATATTGTATATTAACAATATACAATTAGTTTCATACTAATCATAAAATATTTCCATATATTGTACATGACGTTCATGGAATGCATATAAATTGTTAGTAGTAATATTTAAAAAATATATTAAAATTAAATGGAAAATAAATATTTAACTAAAATACTAAAAATAAAATAACACACAGGTGGCAGTTAACCGTGCTGAGTATATTTTATCTGACATGCCCCACCCCATGCAATTAAGTTGAGTTTTGCTTATTGGAAGAGATTTCGATTCATAATTTCATTAAGAGCGTGAAGAGGTAGATCGAAACGTCGGCGGAAATAAAGGGAAATGACGAAGTTATCAAATTGTTGGTTATGGCTTACTTAAATATTTACATGGAATGAAAATAAAATTCAAATTAGTGATAAATATAATTTGGCTACCTTCGGGAGGCTGTAAAACAAATGCATCAAGTCTCTCAAATGTGTTTGGCTGGTATTGAAATTTCGGCTTCTTACGGTTCTAAACTGTTTATGGAGTTCCATTTTTTGTTAAATGTGCATTATCTCTTGTTTTATATTTGTCGAAATCTAACATATTTTGCCGTTTAGTGCTATGATAAGCTAACACTAGATAACACAAGATAAGCTGACACTAGATTTATATATTTAACATTTTGGAAATTGGAAATATATAGTGTTTATAATGTGTTAGTATCTAATGTTAGGTATATCCATGTTATCCTCTATCTTTCATTTTACCTATGCTTGCTTATTTGTTTGTTATTATTCAGTCCTAATTTAATATTTAGGTGATATATATATATATATATATATATATATATATATATATATATATATATATATATATATATATATATATATATATATATATATATGTGCATCACTTTTTAAAAGTGTTCAATATTGTTGAATGTTGTTGACAGTAACCAAAAATACAATAAACACGCGTTATGATTATATCATAAATAAATAAAAACATATTGATTTAAATTATAACAGTAATAACTTTAAAAAGTATTATTATAATGATTATATGTATGTATTAGTAAATATTAATTTATGAAAATGCTAACCGTGATTGCATTTAAATATCCTAATATTGTATAATAATTGATGCACAAATAGATTTATGTTCAATAATAAAGTTAAGAGGTTTTTCTTTGAATGGAAGTTTTTCTTTGATCGATATTTAATTTACTGATTTTAAACTAAAAACTCACGTCGATATCTCACCTTTAATGACACAGTGAAAAAAAATGTCTGAATTGGACGATATATCGATAGTTTATTATCTAATTTCGAGTTGTATACTTTAGCCATTTATTTTGGAATATTCCATGAATAAACCATATCGACAGATGATTTGTTTTCTATCAATTTTGAGAATCTTATCTTCTTGATTGAAACTTTCCATTGATGTCCAAGCGATTACTTATGTCTCATTTCGAGCTTTTGCTCTTCTATTATTAGTACTTAATAAAATACAAAAAAAAATATATATTTATATATATATATATATATATATATATATATATATATATATATATATATATATATATATATATATATATATAAGTTAGTCTGACTTAGGCTGTTAAAAGGAGATGTTCTCTGGTCTGCATGGTGTCATGTATTTTATGATACAGCCCCGAAGATGCCTGAATTAGCGAAACGCTGGCCGGATAGTAATTTACTGTAATTTTAGATATTCAAGCCTTTGTTTTGGAATCTTCCTTGAATACCAAATTTAAAAGAAGACAGCATTAAGATTAGATAGCATATTTTTCAACAGAATTTCACAACGAACCTGAAGATTCCACCGATGAAAGCAATACAGAGCTCTTAGACCAACATGCAGTATGATGATAGAAGCACACACTGACACAACACGAAAGGCAGATAAAGTCCGCTATCGAATGTTTATAATTAGAGTAGCGAGAGGGAGGGTAAATAGCCCCGAGTGCTCGAGTATTGTGAGCGACTTATCGCGGCATCTCATTGTATTCCGCTCCCGCACAATGCCAACCCGCTTCATCAAAGCCCGCGTTAATTTTGTTCGGACAATGCCGGGCTTCGGTCCCTTCTTCTCCGCTACCCGACTTTATCCTCGATTCTATGGCTTCCCCTGTCCTTCGTCAATCGATATTTTGCCAAGATAATTTGTCATGCTTTTAATGAAGTCTTCGTACTTTGACTGGCTAACTTTAGAACTTTTCTTCTCACGATGAAGTTATTTTTAGCTGTAAATGGGAAATATATAACTCTATGTTATAATAAAGATTGTTTTAAATAATAAAATATTGTGAGGCTTATAACTGTGTTCCATGCTTGACGTTCATATATAACCTAGGCACTTGTCAATAATAGTGACTAAAATAAGCGAATTTACTAAATATGATCTGTAACCAGACGTTTATTATATTATAGACGTTATCTATAATTTAGTATTTATATAACGTCGAACTACTGATCAGTGACATAAGATAAGGTTATCATTTTGAATATTGAATAGTTATTATTTTAAAAATTAATATTATATATTTTTAAATTTTAAAATAATATTATATATTTTAAAAATTAGCAACATAGAAAAATCTAGTAAATGATGAAACATGGCAGTAAGAAACACATTATTATTATCTGGCGCAATAACTCGACACCAAGTTGAGGCCGTAACACTTGTTGGCAGCAATGGTTCTTCTTTTAATTTCATCGGATATATTCATTTTGTCAGTTAATCTCGGTCCCTAAGTAGACAAAGCTGTCGACACATTGGAATCTATACTGCCCTACTTCAAAAAATTCTTCTTTTTCTTCTACTCCTCCAATTCGCATATCCTTCATCTTCTGTTCATTTCATTTTCAGTTCATTTCAATAAGACCAAGTTTTTTTGCACCGTCTTCCAATGCAAGGAACGCCTCCTTCAGTGCTCTTTTCGATCTAGCTATGATGTCAAGGTCATCTGCATAGCCTAAAACTTGTATAGCCTAAACTTGTAAGTCTATTAAACAGGGTACCGCCTACCTGGATCCCTCAATTTATAATAGCTTTTTCTTCCCCAAGGTTGAAAAGTAGGTAGGCGAGAGCATCTTCTTGTCTCACCCCTGTGCCTGTGTCGAATTCCTCTGGCAGATCAGATTCGACTTTTATTAGGCACTTTGACCCTTCCATGGTAATTTTTACAAGACATATGAGCTTCTTGGGTATGTCCGTCTCTTCTAGTGCTTGATAAAGCTCATTTTGGTCTACATTGTCATATGCTGCTTTAAAGTCCACAAAGAGGATGATACATAGTCACCTTATACTCCTTGTACTTCTCCAGGAGCAACCTCAATGAGAATATCTGGCCCGTTGTGGACCATCCTCTTTTAAAGCCCGCCTGGTAGTTCCCAAGTTCTCTCTCTGCATATAGTGAGAGCCGTGCAAATAAGATGTTTGAGAGTACTTTATACGGGAAGGTAATCTCCCGATAGTTCTCGCAGTCCCTCTTATCTCCGTTTTTGTGAATAGGACAGATTACTGCCTTACTCTACTCTGGGGACATCCTTTCCTCTTTCCAGATGTCGAGAATGAGATGGTGTATGTCTTTCTTTAGGCCTTCTCCACCGTATCTAAGAAGCTCTGACTGGATGCTATCAGATCCAGGTGATTTGTTATTTTTTAGTTTACTGATAGCTTCCTCCAGTTTATCCACGTCTGGTGGTTTTGCGTCCTCCACAGGATTTACCTCATTCTGCTCCGATGTGAGTGCTTCTCTTATGAAAGCCTGATTAAAATATCTCACCCATCTCTTTGAGGAAGGAGGGCTCCATCTTCATTTTTACAGCAGGAGACCTTGGGCTTGAAACCAGATTTCCTTCGTTCACTCGTTGAAAGAATAATCAAGTTTCATTTGAGCTTCTGAGGGTCTCTACGTAAGAGACATTTATATAGTAAATATGAAAATAGTAAGATATTATTAAGGTTCTTTGCAGGGGTATCGGTTTTTGTGAAAAAAAAAACAATAAAAAAACGGTTATTTTAAATTAAATAGCTTCCCATTAATACATATTTGTTTTATGAGGTCACTAATAACAGTTACTTGAATTGTTACAAATAACTGGTCATTGGAATTACCTTTAATTCTATTAAATTATACATTGAACTTCAAGAAATAAACTGAAAAACCTTTGCACAAGTAAACAAATATCTAAAATCCTGGAAATGACAGATGATTAGAAAAACCTATGATAGTACTTGGTGTGCCTTACCAAAATCACTTATATGAGAAGAGCGGTTTCATATTTTCTTTCTTTTTTTTTCGAGAAAATAGATGTTCTGTAAATTTACTTATTAAATATTACGCATGCAAGATAGAATGGAATATGTTTCAATTCTAGTCAACAATGCTTTAGAGTTTGAAAAAATAAGTTGTGCACGTTTTAATGATTATTTAATACCTTGCTTTAATAGGCTCAAATCCATTATGTCACTTTCATTATTAACCGCGATAAGAAGACGGTGAGAATCATAGTCGTGTAAGTCAAGTTTTTAATTTTAAGAAAAAAATAAATGTTTTGCAAATTTTCTTTTTAAGCAATACCCAAGTGGGGTAAAGTGGAATGATGGCAAGGTAGCTGCCAACAGAGCTTTAAAGTTTAATAAAATTAGTTTTGTAAGTTTAGTTGTTAGAAATTTTTTCACGTTTCTGTGTTACTATTTTAAGTTATTTTTGCTAAAGACTGCAGAGCTCTAATTAAATTTCTAAAATTGTTGCATGTTTCAAAGCCGGTATGTAAGGGATGAAAAAAGAAAATTAAAGGCAATGTAACCTAGCATTAAACTGTAATCAATTCATGTGCAGTAAGCTAGTGTTCAACATCAATTTTCACCTTTTTCTTGTTTGAAGTGCAATGATTAAAGGATTTTTTTTAGGCCACAGTGCTAAGACTTGATATGTTTTTTTTTCGAAGGATGAATGTGGCGTCCTGTAATTTTTTTAATATTTAAGAAAATAATAAACTGGCAGACTTCAGAAATAACTGAGAATGAGATAGAGCAAGAAAATGAGTAATAAACTAAAAAGAAATCTAAAAACCTTAAAACCACTATTGAGTTACTAGTGAATGTGAAATAAACAATAGAAATTTAGTTGCAGTTGTAGTCCGTATTTTGTATTTTTTGTTCAACAGGTTTATTTTCTGTTTTTATCGTTTTATGGACATGCCCATTTCTTCGAGTATTATTATTTTTTTTGACGTTCTTAAATAGGGTAGGTGGTTTATTTTGGTTTATTATTTTCAATAATGAATCTTTGTAATCGGCCAATAAAAAAATATTGGTTTTAAATTATTGGTTTGTAGAATCCAAAAATCGAATGAAAAAACAACAAAAACCTTTCCTCTGCCGAAGGCGGATTTTCTTCGAGATTACTGGACCATTTTTTTTTTGTTTAGATTTGGTACCAAAGTCCCAGAATGATCCTCCGAACTCGACATTACCATCCGCCATTTTCTTTCAAAATGTCAGCCGTTTCATATCTCATATATTTATGAATAAAGAAGAAAAATATAAAGTGCTTTAGAATTATTCGTTATACCAAAAAAAAAATTATATACATATGTGTTTGTTGATGCCTATATTATCATTTGGAAATAACAAATCATAATGTTATAATTCGCAACGTTTTTTTTATAAACTCAGAGATCGATAGAGTTCTTGGAATATTATTATTTAAAATAATAAAATATTCTGAGGCTTATACTATAATATACACGTGTTATATAGGTCTATTCACAACTATTAATTATAACACGTGCTTGACGTTTTGTTCCATTTTTTTCACAGGCACGTATCCAATATAAGTGACGAAAATAAGCGAATTTGAATAAATAGCCGTTTCAGAGCAGAATAAGTTTAAAAAAAAAATATAATAAGAAGACCTGAAGGCGAAAAAGAATATTAGAACAGCAGTCAATTAAATGTTGAAACAACAAAAATATATATTAAAACATATATTTTTATTTGGATGGATAATTTATTTATTTATTTATTTTTTTTTTATTTATTATTATTATTATTTATTTATTTATTATTTATTTATTATTTATTTATTTATTTATTTATTTTTCAATAAATTGGAAACATATCACATGTATTATATGATGATCTGTCATATGCAAAAGTTGCAATGAGTTTACTTTACATAATCTTATATTTAATGCACTGACTGAGAAGAGATTAAGCTCAGTGATTGCCAACAGATTTTTTTTTTACCAACATAATTAAATCCTAATTTAGGACAGTATACTACCATAATAAACCTGAGGAGTGAACAGGAACATTTTCAATGGCAGTTAAGGAGTGGTTATGCGGTAAGCGTCGTCGAGGCAATTGGACCTGATAAAGGGTAGCCAATGTTTATCCCTAGGGAGTGTTGAGGATGGAAGCGTGGGGGAGGGGAGTCTGGTGGTAATTGTGAGGGGAGCGCCCAAGACATCAGAAGGTCCCATGAGGATTTTCAATGAAGATAAATCGCATTATGGCAGAAAAAAATTATTCATAATAAATTTAATTAGTTTAAATACTGCAGTAATTTAGATAGTTTCTATAATTTTGTTAATTGAATCAGTAATTATACATCATAATAAACGTAGGGTGCTTCTTTTTTTTTTTTTTTTTTTTTGAGAGAGAGAGAGGGGAGAGCGCACTTTGACTGCTGCCCAGTCCTAATGATTTTTTTTCAATTGGAAGGCCTCAAAACGTGTTTTTAGGCGGTCCTCTTATAAACGTTTAAATTTAATTAATAAATTAACGTTTTGATTTATTTCAAGCTAAGTTGGGGGGAGGAGAGGCATGTGCATTGAAAGTCACGATGATGACGAAAGAATAAAATAAGAGAATTTCAAAAAAATTATACCAACTTCAATATTTGAATAACGATCAATCCCCAGTGCACCAAAGTTGGTGCACCCAGTCTTCCAAGACAACATCTTGCAATTCAGCTTTTTCAATGCCGAAGATTCCGCATTTCCATATCATTTAATTCGTTATTTTTTTTATTGTGATCAGATGTAATACTAATACTAATGTCTGGCTATAATGGCTAGAAAGAGCATGAAGAAATTAAGCAATTAAAAGATAAGTCAAATAACAATTGTCAACTGCTTTAATGTAAATTTAAAATTGATAAAAATATTTTGAAAATGAATAAATTTTAACTATTTGTTTCACTTTGCATGCATTCTTATATATCTGACAAACAAATAATTTGTAATAATTATTAGAAAAGAGAATTCAAAATTATGTTTATTTTTTGGGGTTTCACATGTATCCCACTATTCTAAACGTGTAACGAGCAGGCATCCAAAATAACTTTGCACTTTTATTTTGAAAAATTTCTAGTTCTAAATCAACGTATTCTTAGTTACTTTTGTGTTAAAACTTTTATTATAAGTTCTTACAAGAACTTTTTGGTTAAAAATTATAAAATAATAGTTCTTTGAGAACATTATCATTACAACTTTTATAATAAAAGTTATCTAAGAACTTTATCGTAAAAACTTCTATTTGCAAGTTCTACATTAAAAAAAGTTCTAGTTAAAGCTTTTTAGTGAGATCATAATAAAAGTTCTCATTATTAAAGTTTCCAATTTAATGTGGAAAATCCGTATGGAATTGGATCTTAAAGATTTTCTTATCTAAAAATGTTATTTCTTTAAACAAACATTCTATAGGTGATTTAATTACAATTAAAGCAATTTTTCTATTGAAATTTAAAATTAAATGTTAAAGTAAAAACAATAAGGTGATTGTTTTTCTATTTGTTCTTTTGTTTCGAATTTTGTTTATTCTCTATGTTCTTTGTTAAAAGATTTTTTAATTTTTTCAGCGATACTGCTGTCTCCCGAGTTATTTCCCATATCCCGAATATCTCTCTCAAACTTTGCCCCATAAGTATGTGAAAACATAGATTTGAAAAAATCATAATTAAAATGTTTTAGTAGAAACTTCTATTAACAGAACTTTTATAAAAAAAAGTTTTGGCAAGAACTTATATTAACAGAACTTTTATCAAAAACTTTTAATGGTATAAGTTCTTAAGGAACTGTTTATCAGATGGTTCTTTTGTGTAGAACTTTTATGTTAATACTTCAATTGTAAAAGTTCTTGTAAAACAGTCTGAAAACTTTCTGAAAATGCTTAATAACTGTTTCGAGCCATGGTAACAAGAAATCCCGCGGCTACTCCAGGGTTAACAACATTTTGTTCTAAATCGCAAGCATTTTTCAGTAAAAGGTTATTTAAAATCATCAAAATAACCTTGTCTGTTGCTGGAGACGAACTAGTATGTATTTTCTTGTAAAAAATAAAAAAAAATATTTCGGTTATTAAGAAAACAATAAATTATCCAATATTTTTTTTTTGTAAAATAAAAATGTTTAAACTAACATCGAAGAGATGTGCCTATGGTATGTCGCAAGAGGAAAGATATAAACGAGGCAAAAGAGAGCTATCGGACGGGGACGCCCGAGTCAACATGGGCGATGTGAGCTCATTTCCTGGCCGGGACATTGTCAACAACCAGCGGCACATCTCCCTCCCTCAGTCAATATCTTTCCAGGTGGCAATTACATCCATAATTACAGAGCCCGGGGGCTTTTTTCCACAAGTTGCCAGTTCTTCAGCTCTGCTACTTGTAATATGCTCCGTTTACTTGGAGTTGGTATATACATAAAGGTAAAGTATACAGTATATACAGTATATACAGTAAGGAAAGTAACCTTCAACAAAATTGAATACAAAAATAAAATTGTTTAACCTAATTAAATTATTGATTTTTTTTAATGGCGGTACATCAGTGGAAGTGGATTGCTAAGCTGTATATGCTTTTATATATATTTTTTTTAATTTGAAACTATTATAGTCACGTCTAAGTTACGTCTAACAATAGATAAAGTACTGTAATGTATGTATATATTTATTCGTGCATCTCAGACACGGCCACAATTGAAGACATACATTTATTGATACCCAACCTGCGAAATTTCAGAGCTTAGGTTCAAAGCAAGTAGAACTCCCTCCATCTACTCATTTGTTTATAGAAAACTGAACTACATGAGATCCCAGCTCTACTCTCTCAACCACTTCACTGAAATGAAAGGCAATAGAGCCTGCGTTACAGATACGTTTTGATTGGTATTCTTTTGAAAACCGGGGTCTACCTTTGACAGGTAGTATAGCCGCAGTTGTTAAGGGCTTAAAACCGTTTCGAGTGCCCCTCGTATATACCTGGAAGACAAAAGGGTTCTCATTTAACAGCATCGCTGTGATTCAAAGCCAATAAATAAATTGAGTGAGAGCGCTACTGCCATAGATAGTCAGGGGATTTAAGTAAAGTTGAATTCTTTAAATTACATTGTAAATAACTGGTAGCCCGTTAAAACTCAAGTTGGATTTTCGCTGGCATTCCCCACCATAGCGGCTGGCAGTTGACTACTTCTTTGTCAAAATAGAATAGGGGCATATTTCTTCGGCACTGCTCGGTAGTTCAAGTACGACGTCATATCCATACTGGATTTTACTATTATTTAAAGGAAACTAAATGGAATTTCCATGGAAACTAAATGTAAACGTTTTAAATTCATTTCAAGTAGCGAGGTAAGTGAAAGTTTTGTGCTGCGCGCATCAGATTTTCTTTACAATAAATGTAACTTATAAACATCATACCGAAACGTCCATATGAAAAATATTATATGGGAAACATTTTGGAAGCATATTTTGCGATATTAATAAGTATAGAAGAACAAAAATTCTTCAAAAACAGATTAAAAAAAAATGATAGGATACTTTCGAAAGCTTACGAAAACAAAGCCTCACGTTTAAAAAAAAATCTGTAAATAATTAAACAGTTATCGTTTAGATAATTTTAGCTGTTTGAACATAAACTTTATAGCTTATAAACTTTAAGCTTCTTCCATTTTCCTTCAGTATGTGTTGAGAGGTCATGGAGTGATGCACTGTCTCTAGTTGATGTGTACTTCTTTAAACTGTTGATTTGTATATATATTTACTTAACCAAAAACAAATATTAATTTCAGAGAATTAACTCTAATATTACAATTTTAAAAAAATAGGCCTTTGGAGAAAATAATGATGTAGACAGAAGAATAGAAACTGGGAGAATATTTCTTCCTTTGACGCGTTGTCTTTCTTGAAGTGTAGATCCCTTAATCTTTTGAGGTCTTCCAGGTATATGTGTGGGATATCCAAAATGGCTCTAAGCCCTCAATAACTGCGGCAGACCGCTCAGGTAGATGCTCAGGTAGACCGCAGGTTTCAAATGAATGCCACCCTAAAATTTATCTGTAAATCAGCCTACACTGGCTTTCAATGCCAGTGAGGCGGTTGAAAGAGGAGGTATCATCTCATGGAGCCCTGTTTTTTTCCCCAAAAGGTGGGAGAAAGGTTTGCTTGATTCGTAGTTTCACAAACCGAGTACTGACAATGCATAAGTACAAAGCAGATAGTATAAGGTATTTTAATTTTTTTTTAACCTTTTTTTCTATTAATTTATTTTATACTGTTATTTAATTCATTCATTTATATATATATATATATATATATATATATATATATATATATATATAAACATGACATGAATGAATACTTAGATCACTAATGCTTATTATTCTGAAATGTGACTGATTGAAAATATTTGATGATAAAAACAGCTATAAAACGGAAAAAAAGCAACAAACTATTTTTATTAAAAATTATGATTAGCAATTTACATTTGACTTTAATTAGTTCAAGTTGTTTTTCATTCAAATCACTTTGTAATATTCAAAAGATTCATAACTGCGAAAAAGAATATAGGATTGAAATTTAAAATTGTAGAAAAGAAGGGTTCTTGAAATATACAAGAAGGATTTGCGACGAAGAAGGAAAAATCCTCCCTCCAGAATGGACTGCTTGAGGACCCCTCCCTCTCCCCTCCCCCTACCCAAGAGAGGTACAAGGAGTGGATTAGAGCATCCGATGATCCCTGGCCAAGATTTCCAAGAGTATTATCCCGGGCAGGAGGAAGCCGTCGTATGTTTTATTCAACCCCGGGCCGGAGTCGTTATTAAATTTGTAGGCGGCTGGTCAGCAACGGCATTCCGGATCATAAAACTTCTTCCCTTCTCAGTTAAATTATTAAACCGAACCATTACACCATTTATCTTTCATAAATAAGTCACTATCTGGGAGGTTGCGCCGTAATATGTGGATTAGTCTTTAAAATTTAAACTCCAGTTAAAAGTTAAATTTCCAGTCCGATTTATTTCTAAAAAAAGACTCAATCATCAAAGCTTCCAACAGTAAGTAATATTTAATTTTTTTAGCAGCAAGAAAACTGAATAAATTCGCCACGGAAGTACTTCTCTTGCTCCAAATAGCAAGACATATACTTAAAAAAAATATAGTTAATTCAAAACAACGTTACATGGATACCTTAATATGCCAACGCTTAACGAACACATACGAACCCACTACAAACGATTTCACGAAAGCTTACATACACACCCTAACCCACTCATAAATGACTACTTGGTAGTTGTGTCTGACAACTCTCGCAGAAGACTGAAATGAAGCTGGATGTGAAATCCCCTTGCTCGGTATTACTATTTCATGACCCGATATCAAAGTTTTAGACGGAAAAATCACTGGGTATCAAAATTGACTGGTGTGAATACAAAATCTCTTCATCAATATTCGTAATCCTTACCTGGACCTGCCATCTTATCCATATCGACACCCTGTCATTCTTATCTAATAAACATAGATCATTTATTATCTCAAAACAGCCAAAAAAATATGCATATTTTTAATTAAATCAAATAGATTTATTTTTTCGTGTTTTAGGATTAAAAAACATTTTCACTTTGATTGCAGCAATTGTAGATTGTGAAGAAAAAATTCAAAATATAATTAAATGTGTAAAAGCTATTTTGAATTGTTAATTCATTGTTAATTTAGTTTGAGTTGTTAATTCATTGTTAAGCTAGTTTGAATTTAATTATTTTATTCATAGTTCTAAAAAATTAGCCTTCATTGAATATGAATCTTTTTCTATGAATCATATCTTTGTATCCAATCCATGTTTTACTAATTACTAATGAAGCCGCCATTATTGTGAACGATTATTTGATCCCTGCTTGCTTAGCTGCGTTATAAAATTAAAAACCATTTTGCCCCTTCATTTATAAAACCTGCAGAGCCACTATTCAGGACAGTAATGCGGTATGGTATTTGCAAGTAGTGAAGGGGCAAAGTAAGCATTAATTAAAAAAAAGTTACATTTTTTTCAGGACTATACACTGTTTATTCATTCCTTTGGAAAAAACAGCGTTTGAAGTTTTTATCAAACATAACTGATTATTACAGGTTACGTACCTTACATCTGTAAAAATAATTTCTTGCACCTATTTGCAAGTAAATGCTTGAAGTTAAATTGTGTAAGATATTTTTTTATTCCAAACATAATTGTGGGCCATGTTTTTTTACTTTGACAGTTTTTTTTAAACTCCTTTCCAGAGGTCACACAATGAATAATTTTGGATGGCTCTCTTCATCAATATTTTAGTTGTGCCGGTCTTCTTGCTAGCTAGCGATACATTCTCACCTTTCCAAGACCATTACTGAAAATCAATCAATTTTTCGAGACTTAAATGTTCAAAAAAAAAATTGTAGTAGCAAAAGAAAGATAAAATAAAATAAATCAAAACAATATTCGTCAATAAATTCAATGCTTTTCAATATTTACCCTTGAATATTTTTTCTATTTTATAATGGAAATATAATGTGAAGGAGACTTCTGGATGTGTTTTTAAATGTGTCCTACTGATCATACTTTCATATGAAATTTATATTTGAATGAATGTTGAATAAAGCCCATCATGAAAAGGCGATGAATTAGTACCAATAAAACGTATTGGGTATTAGTGCCAAGATTGAAAAAAAAATAAAACAATTCCTTACTTCATTTAACGATTTTTCTTCAAATACACTCAATTAACAAAAAGCAAATTGACAAAAACGTGACCGATAAGTTATAAATTTGTAACTGAAATTTAATAGATTTCGCTCGGAGTTTAATACTTTATTTACATTATCGAAATATTTGAACAGAAACAAAATCATAATCATTGTTTTTGAGGCAACATTCATAACGTAAAAAAGGCCTTTGATTTAAAATCGTAATAAAATCAATTTTTGATAAATTTCTCTCTCCATATTGTTGTATAAAGCTATTAAATCAGTTCTGAACGCGGGCGGGGTATAAGGCGGACAGTTAATAAGACGCTGTAACAAATGATGAAGTGGGCAGCTGATACGGGGAGGGGGCTTATAAATGACCGGTGCATCTCTTCATCAATATTCGTAATCCTTACCTGGACCTGCCATCTTATCCATATCGACACCCTGTCATTCTTATCTAATAAACATAGATCATTTATTATCTCAAGCTCAAAATCCCATATTAGACCATTTATTTTGAGAAATTGAGACGTGGTTTTTCTATATTGTTGCTGCCATTGTTTTCAATTTTTACCCCCAAAAAAGAAGAGAATCTGTTAAATAAAAAAATCAATAAAAAAAAACAAACAACAAAACAATGATTTTATGCTTAATTTTTTCGTAAATGTTTTTCTAGTCCATTCTCTTGCACGGATTTTTCACAACTAAAGTAGTGTCTTAGCTGACTCCTGTACTCGTTAATATAATCCATTTGGATTTAATAAATAGGCGGGATCTATCGAAGCCTGTCTCCAATGTTAAGACCCACTATTTTTGAAATAACGTCCTTTGAAGGACCTATATCCTCTCCATTGCAAGTATTATTTTTATAATGTTACAATATGTGTAAATATTTGTGTAAATCGTCAAAACTGAAAGTTAGCCTGAAACTGCATACATGCACATACCTACTTTTTAGTCCACAAATTACAAACTAACACAAATTTTGACTGAATATGGTCGTATCAAATCATACCTGAAAAGATTCAACATAATTAGTAACAGCACTTGTTCTCTAGAAGGACAAGAGCAAATCCTTTGTCATATTATTTACGAATGCCAATTGTATGAGAGGCAAAGGTCTAAATTAATTATATCTGCAATTCTGAAAGGAAGAAATTGGCATCGGCCATTGGGCCGAATTCGAACTGTACAATGATTTTCGGCACGATTTAATAAAATTTGTAAATAGTTTGGATTTTGAAAAGTTAACCCAAATTGAGGAGGTCTACTATACTATAGCGGATATGATATACAAATGTATGCAATGGACACAAATAAACGGTCCTTATTTTGGGATACTTTGATAGGAAAAAAAAATGTCTACTTAAACCCAAATGTACTTACGCCTCACAGATTTACGGTTCAACAGAAAGGACTCATTTACAAGAACTGCAATTTTTGCAATCCAAAATTTTAAGACTGATAACAGAAGCTCCTTGATACGTAAACAACAAAACTCTACATACCGACTCACAACAACCATCTATCGATCAACACATACGTACTCTTTATTTTTGTTTTCATAATAACCTTCACGGACATCACACAAACTGATATGGCTTCGGCTGACTTGATCATTAGGAGAAAAGGCTAAAAAGAAGCTGGATGAGAGATCTCCTTTCCTGCATTAGAGGAGTAATTCAAGACCTGGAAGAGGTGCCGCTGGGCACCATCCTTTCTCATGTCTACCACGTATATATTTTATATCCATAACATTTGCTTATTGTCACTCTGTTGTTAGACAGGCGCGAATAAATAATTGGAAGATAAAAAAAAATTTAAGTTTTTTAAAAATTATTGCAACGAGCATACCATTCATTTTACATTGCTAATTAAAATATATTGCACATAACAGTATCAGCACAAAAATGAAATTCTTTAGTTAACCGTTAATGATGTTAAAATAAAAGAATTTGTAAAAAATTGAATAAAAAAAAATTAAAATCGAACGAAATTTTGCTAAGATATATTCTCATGAAGATTTTAGACGAAAAAAACAGTCGTGATCCGCATGTGTCGCCTGTCTGTGATAATGCATGGTACGTATGCTTGTCAATGTCCCTGAAGTACTCCTGGAGTATATAAGTCTCCGAACCCTTTTCTGAAGAGGGGCACGTTAGTTTTCTAACTTAGCGATACATAACTATATGTTTTTATTTTCCTACATTCACTTGCCTATATATGAACTTTGTAGCCAGGAAAAGTATTGCGATAGTGAACAATTTCGAATCCAAGTTTTCAATGGAAATGAACGTTTCAAGGGTCCCTGAATTCAATCAACCAAGTCTCACAAAATGGTAACTCTGTGTGTTTGTGGACCGCATTACTTAAAAATGAAAAGTTTTAGGAAACTGAATATACGTATTTACGTATATTCACTTTACGTAGGAAAAGAGCCGGGTGTGTTACAGTGGCTTTTCGCCAAAATTGATTTACAGAAAGTGCCACTTCATATAATTTATTTCAAACTTATCTCGAAAACGGCTCAAACGATTTTGATCATACTCATTATTTCAAGATCGAATTGAATGGCCGTTGATATCAGATAGGCCTCATCCTCATTGAAATTGTCTGACAGGGCTTGAATACCGAATTTTCAAAAAGTACCATAAATTTTTAGGAATTTCCAATCAAGAAGTTCATATATTCATTTACTCTCAATTGAAAACAATATGGGACACATAGACCATACTCTAATATGAAGGAATTTCTTTTCATAAAGGAAATTTCATTAATAGTAATCTAAGTGCTTATCCGCAAAATGTTATAATTTTTTTAAATAATGCATTACTTATTTTATTGTCTAAAACATAAAAAATTGCCATATATATATATATATATATATATATATATATATATATATATATATATATATATATATATATATATATATTGTATTATACTCAGTGATTACAATATATACTCAGTTGAAACTGAGAATCCTTACAAGAGAATGATATAGACAAATCTTTAACTCACGTATTACCTCTCATAAATTTAATATAATCTTCCATTTGTTGAAATAATTAACGTCAGAAACTTTTTATCTTAGTAATTCGACCATACGAGAAAAGATACAATTGTTCTGTGACACTGAGAGATAACAGAAATTAATATTCCTCAATAATACTTTTACTTTTTAAATATTTTAATAATTTACGAAATAAGAAAAATATATATGGAACAATAAAAGTAATAATAATAAAATTTTAATTAATTAATAATAAAAGTATTTATCCAGATGTTCAGAGAATATCTCGAAACATCAGAAGATTATCTAATCATCAATAAATTAAATGATAAATAATATTAATCAATACTCGTTAAGAAATGAAAGAATCACTTAATCCCATATTTATTTTATTAATATTTTTTCTTAACTATGTCATTACTTTAAAAGATTATTTTATATCGTTTTGGCTTCTTTTACAAAATTATTTGCTATCACCTAGGTCAAAAAATAAAACATTCTTAACCTACTACTCAAGGCAGTAGGTACTTATTTTAATTTAAAATGTTCTGAATTTCCTAACTTTTCTTATTTTCCTTATTTGGCACAATCAAGCCAAGTCTATCATTTTAATGACATAGAATTTCTTGTTCTCTATATCTTAAAGCATAATTTTTTTATTTTTAAAAAACACTATTAGTTTCTGAGGTATATATTACTGTCATCTAGTTGAAACTAGGAATCCTTATAGAATGATACAGGAACATCTTTAATTCACCTATTACCTATTTTAAATTTAATATAATCTTCCATTTGC
Organism: Rhaphigaster nebulosa; assembly: GCA_948150685.1. Classification (NCBI taxonomy): domain Eukaryota; kingdom Metazoa; phylum Arthropoda; class Insecta; order Hemiptera; family Pentatomidae; genus Rhaphigaster; species Rhaphigaster nebulosa. The sequence continues at coordinate 62,712,915 of OX411311.1, forward strand.
TAAAATAATTTAGGTGAGAAACTTTTTTCATTTCTTTGAATTCGAGTACATGGGAAATGACAGAGCTGGTTGAAAAGTCCTTAACAACTGCATATAAAGAAACAAAAAAGCTTTAGAATTTCTTTCCTTACGGTAGTAAGTGGTAACTTGTTTTAATTACAGATTTTCAATAAAAAGAAAGCAAATGATCAGAAGTTTAGTATAAGAAGAGAAAAAAAAAACTTAATTCAACATTAAGGATATAATTGTCCAATAGACAAAGGTTACAATAGTGGAATTACAAAGCAACAATTACGCGCCATATCAGAGAAGCATCCAATAATGACCGGACACATTCCAACTGCTATTGGTACACGTTCCAGGTGAATAATTGTCATTGGATTAATCACAATGGCTAATGTGAACAAGATGGGTGTGAATGTGTTACTCCATTCTCTCTGTTCAATTATCTCTTCGTCAATTAGTGATATATGGGATTGTAATTGAGTGTTGAAACTCGTCAAATAAGGGCCAATCGTCCTCAATGATTCCAAGGAAAGAATCAAATATATTTAAAACACCAGTCAGAAATCACTGAACATCGGTACGTAATGTAGAAGTAGCAATTAATTGATTGGTAGTCGGCTGAATGATAATCAAGTTATTGCGCTAATTTAAAATTATAAGATCAAACAATGGACTTGTTTTTATGGGATTATACCGTTAAATCTAAATTCTGACTAATCTTATCGTTATATATATATATATATATATATATATATATATATATATATATATATATATATATATATATATATATCGTTACTTTTAATGACATTCTGTACACCAAATGCGTACAGATTTCTTTCAAGGATTTAAAAATACTCACAAACATCAAGCTTTCAAGGAATGCACTCATTTTAAAAGAAAAAAAAAACGTTAGGAGCAAACACCGTCACTTAGGTCATTTTTTCACAAAAATACAACGTTAAAAATATTAAAATGGTGGGGTGAGAGAAAAAAGTTGAGACCCACAAATGGCACCTCTCTAATACTAAATCAATTTACATAAAAATTTACAATTTTCAACATAATGGAAGGAGATATAAATATAAGTCATAAGTTTAATTTAAAGCACAGAGTAATTTATATTGTTACAAACTCTTCTCTAGGCGATGTTAAAATGAAGTGAATTAATAGTAAGGAATATAGCGTGTAGGATGATTAGATTGAGAAAAAAATTTTATGATAGAGGTAAGCCCCACTTACCTGGAACGTAACAAGCAGACTTATGGACTTACGAAGAAAGATTTAACAGAAAGCATCTTAAAATTTATCTGCAATGCAATATAAGGAAAACATGCCAAGAAATGATTACATATATTTATCTCTTGGGGTTCGGAAAAAAAAAATAGTATAAATACGAAGATTTTTAGGATTGTTTGCAGTTTTGTTTATATGTGCAATAAATGGAGCTGTTTTATAAATTATAAGTTCCACAACTGATTTGCGAAAACCGAATACTGATGATATAGTTTGTCAGTATTGTTTTTGATGTTTTTATTAAAATATGATTATTCAATAAAATGTGATATATGTGACGACCTCTTAGGTCCCTCGCAATTGAGAGACCTCTTGAGCAAAGTAAAGAATGCTGGTCGCTACATGAAATGATTAACCCAAATAAAATGAACAAAACATAAAACAATTATATTAGACTTATTTTAATGATACAACTAAAATGATTATAAAATGCAAAACAGGAAAACAAATTAAATATAAATGGATGAAGAAAGGCAACATTATAAATTATGACTACAACTAAACATTAGCTTATTCTAAATTAACATTAATTTAATTATTACAAAAAAATAATGGTAAAAATAAATTAACCAATATAAACGTCTATGGGCGTAACTTCAGAATTATGGATTCTGCTGTCTTGAGATGTCTTATGTTCTCTTGGAGAATGCAGCTACTTCTTCCTATAAGATGGGTAAATGATGAGACCCATGAGGTTATAATCGAGTCTTCCGCTCAGAAACAAATTTAGACGACATGAAGTTCGGAGAGTTTTATTAGCAAGCACACTATTTTTCTTCTGTCCAACATGTAAATCTTAAAAAAACATGATTTTTGCATTGTCCAAAGTTCACACCTAACTATTATTTAATTATAAATTAAGAACAAGCAATTTAATAAACATTGAAATAATTTGGAAACAAAAACAAAAAAAAAAACATTAATTTTTATAAACAGAATCATTCTATACTTTCGGCATTAAGGACGCTACTAAATAATAAAATTAATGTGCTCAACATGAACTATTGGTCATATGTTGTTGGCCGCAATAATACAAGATGCAACATTTAGGGATCAAAGGAAAGGCCATGTAGTAAAGAAGTAGTAATGATGGAATAAATATGTGCCTGACATAAACTTAACAAGCATACTGCCTTCCGGTTGATTTTAAGTGATGGATTGAAATAAAAAATATATGAGACTATATGTTATTCACATAACCCTACGGATACATTAGCTGACGCGATGCCAAAGCTGATGATGGTAGGCATATTCAACAGAAGTGAGCCTATGCATCCACGAGCGGTAATAAATAAAAGAGAAAGAGCAGGATTAAATTTCGATGAGGTCGTTTCCACATATCATCCGGACGAAACCGCTAACCGAGGTAATATTCGCCTACGTTTCATCGCTATTCGGCATAATTCACCATAGCTCATGAACGGGCCGTGACTGAACCGGCTAATGTTTATTTAAAGGGGAGCTGAACCACATCCGATGAGTCCATTTGTAATGCTATCCACAAAGATGAACACAATTTCCATGTAGTTAACCTCTTGCTTTACAGTTAGCCGGATTATTCTTTACTATATTCTCTCGCAGTCCGTTTGATCTTTGCTTCGTTCTTGGTTCTCTATTATTCCTTTCCTAAATCCAATAAGCCCTTTTCAGCTGTAAGGTCGAAATGTGAAGGAAAAAAAGGAGGACTTTGTTTCTTTTGCGAAAGCTGATTATGCAACGAGCTCTGAGAAAAGGGACGCTTCGCTATATAACATCGCCCTAGGTCCACTGATTTCGAAATTAGTCAGAATCCAGTTGAATAACAACATTCCACGATATCTCTTCAAACGGAAAAATTCCAGTTGTGTAATAGGATACCATTATCACTCTCTCTCTCTCTCTCTCTCTCTCTCTCTCTCTCTCTCTCCTACTTTTTTTTTTTTTTGTTAACTTCAATATTAATATATTCCTCTCTTTTTCTTTTATTTGTTAATGCGATGAAAAGAATAGAAATAAGAAGCTAAAGTTCTTTCTATAATTAAGTATGTAGTTAAAAACAATTATCAACGTTTATTATTAATTTTCACTATTAAAATATTTATCATTAATCTATATTATTCTAATTTGCTAATATTTATTTCACAATGCTACATAACTAAGTCTAATACATTACAATGTACTTCCATTCAATCCATTGCTAATAAATATTTATTTAGTGTTATTATTTGTATATGATTAAGACCCATGAGGTTATAATCGAGACTATATATATATATATATATATATATATATATATATATATATATATATATATATGTGTGTGTGTGTGTGTGTGTGAGTGTGTGTGTGTGTGTGTGTCTGTGTGTGTGTGTGTTCATAAGATATCAAGGGGAAGCTATTTTTACTTCCTTGTACGAAGTAAAGGAAGTATTGCAATCGCGAAAATTTTCGGTTTTCAGATTTCAACAGAAATATCCATTTTGACTAGTTTCGTCGTGGCGTCTGTACGTACGTTCGTACGTACGTTCGTTCGTACGTTCGTTCGTATTTCGCATAACTCAAAAACGGTTAGCCGTAGAAAGTTGGAATTTTTTATTTAGGATTGTTGTAAAATCTAGTTGTGAACCTCCATTTTTGGTCACTGCATAATCACCGGAAGCGGTACTTTACTTGAAGGTCATAAATGATTTCCATCAAAAATTATATTAAAATACTTTGCAAACTTTCTCAAATTTGGTATTTACAACTTATATATTGATTTAAATAACATACTAGATTTTGGAGTATGAAATAACATACTATGCAATTGATTGGTGCTTTTATTGTATTTAAACGAAAGCTAATGAAATTCCCTACAAAACGAAATTAATATCATTTAAATCGGACCATTATTAGCTGAGATATTGCGTAAGGAACTGAGACTGATTCTTCTGGCGGCTTGTCATCCTGCTTCCTGACTTATTTATTGGGCTTCTGATTTCCTCGTGTCTGTCTGTTTTATTCTTCCTTGGATTATTTCTTTACTTTCTTTAGCTTCCTTAGTCTTTCCTTTTTTTTGTTTCCTCCTGAAGTGCACATCAAATATTTCCTCTGTATTATTTCACATCACAGCCTAATTGCATTGACAGAGTTTTTTAAATTAACACTTCCAATTCAGCACTCTCACGTCGATCATCTTGTGAAAAGCTTCAAATTTCTTTCCCTTTGGTGCCTACTGCTTATTTTTTTTTACTTGGACAGAATAGAAATTTTTGAAATATTACTAAGTGGAAATAATAAACCATTGTGTAATAATTTGCAGCGTTTTATTACTTTTTTCAAGTGTTAAAATTGAGTCTAAAATACTAGTTTTCCTCCCCATTTGTGAGATCAACAAGTCTTCATCATGAGAATAAGATATTAGTTAAGTGGGTTTTTCCGCTTAAAATGTCGAAACTGTCCATTTCTAATGCTTTATCCAGTGATATTGACAGTTTTATTGTTGTCGTGGAACATGAAGAAAGATCTTGGAAACTTGTTGCCTACTGAAGGAAAACGACATAAAATAATGGAATGAGACCTCCAGTGACAAGAGTGTGGGTTTGTGTGTGTGTGTGTCAATAGATGGATGACGGGACGCGGAGTGTCGTTTTTACTGCAATCTTCGGAAACTAGTAACCAAATTCAGAATCACTTTTTGAGCCACGGATTTATAATTTAATAGGCGTACAAGGAAGTCATGTGTTGCCCACATCAGATATTTTAAATTTAATTTATTTCATGTAGAGGTGGGAAGAGACCTGACCTGGTTCCATGCAATAATAAAAAGTAAGATATATTTTATTTAAAAAAAAAATCAAAAACAATAGTTTGTGAGGACTAGGTGCGAAATTGTAACCGAAAATGCGGAAAATTCACATTGGGAAAGGGAGATATCTGCCACACTTAGGTCCCTCTTCCTTACCTCTGTCCATGTAATATATATTGTATAATATTTCTTATTAATATACATACAATTGTTGATTAAATGCTCCTACCTCAATACATTCTTAAAGTTTTCCTTAATTCCTTATTTTTATGACCCATCGATCGCCATACATCCGCGAAATACTATCACAAATGGAGACAGAAATTTCCTCGTAAACCGGCCTCTTACGCTAGCCGCATTTCGGACGGGATACACCTTTGCTTTTTTTCACATTACCAACGATGGTGAATGACCGTTTTATTTATCAGAATTATAGCATTGTTCATTTAAGTTAAAAACTAAAAACAATTAATAAAGAATTACGTTCATAAGAGGATTTATTTAAAACAATATAAAAAAAAATGAGTTCGCAAATATAAATAAAATATACATTAATTCTACTACTAATTAAATTAATTTTGTGGAATCGAATGATTTTGACAATATTTTCCATCAAAACGTACGTTATCGATATAATTAATATTATTTGCTTTCCATACTAAGGATGGAGTTGATTCGCTAGTGGTCCAACAATATAGTAATTCAAATAAGATTTTAAACTTCATAATTTATTTTTAGGATAAATTAAGTAGCAGTCTGTAGGAAGGATTTTCTAAATTAGAAATGCGACGGTACGAAAAAGTCATTTACGAGCACCAGACAAATGGTTTGCCAATCAGAAAATCAATTTTAAAACATAAATAAAAACCAAAGTTTGCCCCTCCATTAATTCTTTATAAATATTGGTTATTAATTAGTTTAAGTCATTTGAAAAGATATAACATGCTTATAAACTCAGTCAGAACTTTTATTCATCATTTTAAAATATTCATCGCATTCAATTGAAGTTCTATGCTACTAATAAGTTGTATTTATTTATTTGGTCTCCACTACCCCTAAGGGTAAACGGTGATTACTTATAATAGAACCAATAAATAACTAAAAAAGATGGATCCCATTAACTTTAAATCGGGGATGAGACAATCCCGAAGGGATCCTTAGTACAGATAGCGGAAGGGTTAGAAACTGTTCTGGTCTAGCCACAAATCCTCCAGAGAGACTACCACCACAGGGTCGAAGTCCAGCAGTACGAGAAGTTGGTCAGAGATGCAAATGGCTGAGCTAAGTTGTGTCCATTCTGTTTCCGTTTTTTCTTCATTTTAATTCTGATTCGTGTAGGATCTTCATGTGGGTCCTAAAAATCATTTTTTTTTATGTAATTCAGCTTCGTAAATAAAGTACTTTATATAAATGAATATCGGGTGCTTTTGTATTGAATGCCAGTACCCGAAACTGATTGTTATGTCACTTCGGATGCAAAATGGTATTTATCTACTATCCGCAACATCCGTTTAGTAATAATTATGTAGAACAGGTATGATGTATGGTCTAATTGTTGTAGATGATGTATGTTTAGTTACAATTTAAAAATTTAATTATTAAACATATAAAAATTGTATTAAAACAATTCTCAAATAAACACATTTTAAAGTATTTGTGAGGTTAGAAGCTATCTATATACTTGGAGAAAGTTAAGTTCCCTTTCATTTCCCGATTCGAATTCAAGCTTCTATCTTCTACTCCAAAACTTTTCCCAAACATCAATAGGGTTCAACCTTCCAAATAATTCAATTTCTTAAAAATTATTACTAAGTTATATCTCATTAATCTTTAACAGCCTCATACTTTTTCTAAGTAAGGTTCAAAGCGAGTAGGAGCAAATCGATAGTATCAGGTCATGCCATAAGTAATGTCGGTTTTTAAAAATCTCTCTGTTTATGTTGATGTTACTAATCCCTCCTTTACAATTCAATTGTGTTTACATATTTTGTTTATTATAGCATTACGTACTCTCCTATTTATCAAGTTTTTGTTGGAGAAAGTTAGTCTGTGCTGAAATTTCAATTAGGAAAAAAAAATTCAATTTTCTCCCTCTAACATTAGGAGTCTTTGCTCGTCCCACATAGTCCAAGTCTCATAGCCCTACAAGACAGGGCGGATCAAGGTTTTATATAATCTTAGCTTTGTAGTTCCAGTGAGGTCATGGCTTCTGAAGAGGTGTCCAATCCGAAGAAGCTTTTGTTCACAAGAATTATTATCCTTCTTATCTATGCTCTTATCGTTGTTTCCGTTAATCTCTGAGCCGAGACAGACAAAGTCTTTCTTCAAAACCATAGGTTCCTATGGTGGTCCTTTTCCTATGAACTGACCTGATACCATGAATTTTGTCATTCGTTCATTAATTTCCAGGTCCAGTTTCCTTGATGAGGCCTCTAGGGCAATAAATACATTCTTAAAACTTGGAAGGATCTTCCCAAGATGTCGATTTCTTCGGCATGGGCCAGGAATTGGACAGTCCTGTTGAAGATAGTGCCAGTCGTCTGTATAAAGGATTCCCTTACCACCTTTTCTAGTGCAAGAGAAGGCATGCTAAGACATCAACCTGCCTATCCCTCTTCTGGGAAAAAACGTCTCTGAAAGTCCTCTCTGGATACCGTGCACTCAACACCTGTCATCGGAAAGTAAATAAATGGATTTAAAATGAAAATTATGTAGTCCCTCCCTTCGTATAACTTAATTATAAGTACAAGAATCTACAAGGTCAGTATATTATACTTAAAGTAGTACTTCGTAAGATGAAAAAGGGTTCTGCAAAATGTTTGTAAAGTGAAAGAAGGGTTCAAAGAATAAGCGTACATAGCAGATAACAGAGAAAGAAGGCAGGGTCGAGGACATGATGGCTCTTCTAATTGTCTCTTCATATATGACCTTTGGCCAACTACGGACCTAAATTAGGGTCCTCTGCAAATTGAAGTCGTCCAAGGACCGTGAATTATGGTCGGTATTGTCCTCATGTCAATTTTTTTTTCGTGATTAGGGATTCGGGAGAAAGGACCGGTAATGGCTTGCCCTCCACTAAAGTGGGTCGAGAACGATCTGCAAAGGATACAATCCGCATATTCACAAATGGAAGAGCAAATTGAGCTCTATAAGAAGTCGTATCCTTGAAAATATTTTTTCATCCTAACTTCGGATACAAAAAAACTTTTTTAATCATCGAACGAAATCTATCTTAAATCTTTAACACAATAATTAAATTTCAGAGACTCAGGCCGATTCATTATCCAATTAATAAATTAATTATTAAACAAATATAATTATATATAAAATAGCAGCTATGAATAGTGAAGAAATAATAGAATGGTTTATCACACTTCCAGTTTTGAAAAAAACAGATGATAATGAAAAAGAAAATAAGGGGTACAGAATAATTAAAAAAATAGTGTAATGTTTTTAAAAATTTATTTTTTATGTATTCCTTCCTAAAGGAGGGGAAAAATAAAAAAAAAAAATAATTTCAATAGAAACTTTTTAACGGCATTTCTGCATTAAGGATTGATTGTTCACTTCTAGCTGGAAAACACAGACGCCGTTCGAACTGTGTTATCAAATTACAAGCTGTCCTCAAATCGACAATGTGTATATTTCCGATACGATGAGGTCAATTCAACGATGTTTAATAGCCAATTATATACTAATTACATTTGCCTTGTAATTAACGTAATAAATTATATTGATTCGTAATTTAGCAAATCATTACATTATTATATGTATTGAGATTCAAAGCTGCCTTGTGATAACTTGAATTAAGCTTTTTTTTTCATGAATATATTTTTCATATGTTATTGGGAAAAATGGCAAATTTAATTCCCGAAAAACGTATTTTCATTTTTAATGTTAAAGAGAAAAAGATCAAATACATAACACTTATTCGAAAAAATACAACGACTAAAATCACAAAACTAAATAATTATCTGAGCAATTAAAAAAAAAAAACAAATAATTAAATTAGTTAAAAAAAACTATGGCCATCACGTCACCCATATTTGAATCGAAATGTTATAAAGTATCATTCATGTATGTTAGTACTAACATTAATCAAATGTTTATCGACGATTTCGAAGTTTTTAGAACACTGTGTGTGGTCTTAGATGGACAAAATCGAAACATTTAGATTCCAGATATAGTCTATTTCAGTGGTCTATGCTATTGAATAAACATAAACGAAAACTTCCTTTTGATTCCTAGAAAAATTATTTTTCGCGGTGAAAACAACTCGTATGTGATTGTGTTGGATGTTTTTTTATTAAAAAATGGTTGACGGAAGTATGTATTCCTATTAATGTTCAACTCGTATTACCTCCAGTGCGGCTAAAAATATCCTATACTTTCGACTGATTTAAGTTCGCCTCTTTTTCTAGATTGTTTTCTAAACATCATAGCTGGAACAATAATTTTTATTAATTTTTCTTTTCTAAGGTTGGAGCATCAAAAACTCTGTATTTGGCAAAAACCTTATATAGAACACTTATACAGTTACTTTATATTTATATTTATTTTACTTGAGCGATTACTGATTAAGTTTTAATATGATAAACTTTAAAAAAAATGTATTATATTATTTTATTTATTTTAAAATATTATCTTACTTATTATCATTTTAAACACTTTTATTGTTATCCTGAACATTGATTTGAAACAGCTATACGTTACAAAATTGTTTTCATTGTATATATTTATTGATAAATAATAATTCTCAATTTAATGATGTATTATGATTTTTGTCCAAAGCAACATTGATTGGCCGCTCTTTGCTCCGTTTTGGACTACATCCTCGGCGGGTAGAAATTTTTTCGTGGTAGACCAACGGAATGAATTTCGACATTCCCACTCTTGTCAGAATGGGTTAGTTAATCTAGGATAGCCTATCCCAGTCGGAGTAAACAAGAGCTTAACCCGCATAAGCAAACACGACGACGAACGTGCTAAGGTATTGTTCGCTAAGAACAATTTTTTAAAGAACTCTACAAGAATAAAAAAAAGAAGCATACTTCTAATTATATAATTTTTAAAATAAAAACAAAATAAAGTAATATTCAAAAAAGTAAAATAGCGTGTAAAAATTGACTGAACAGACTAGATATTTCCATGACATGAAAGGGTGTAATTTCTAGAAACTAGATTCGAATGATACATTCATATCCTACTAAGATACATGAATGTAGCTGAAACTTAGCTCTCATGATATATGACTTATATATAATCTATAGCCCGAGTCGACAGTAAATCGACACAGGGATCATCCTCCCATTGAAGGGGAACACGGGCTACAAGAAGGACTCATGTTGGAGGATCAAGTCGGACCATTGTGAAACCAGCTGATGACCGTTCTGGACCCGGGCCAACTCTGCATCAACACCTTCTCGACTATATATCACTCTTATTTCTTTTATATCAGGGCCAAGGGCTGTTTTTTATCGGATCATCAGCCTTATCTTCATAAAAGGGTTGAATTGTGTTTACTTAAAAAAAATAAGTTGAGAACATAAAGTTAAAATATTAAATATTATATATAAATAATAATAATAATTATTATTATGTATTTATTTGTTTTTGGGGCTACCCCCATGCAAATTGAGTTGGCAGTACAAACAATGTTTACGAATAAATATTTAAAATAAAAAAAATCATCAATATATATATGCAATAGCAATGAAGTTATTATGAAGTTAATCTCTCAATTAAATTTATATATCATTTGTAAAAGGCATATAATGGGTTCTGCTATCTTGGAAAGCGGGACAACTTGTTAAAAAGTGGTAGCGATTCTCCAATGCCATCCCATCACAGGCTGGACAAGGCTTTTGGGGTTCCAAAGTATGCTTCTGTGAATTGACATTGAAGAAGATTGCGCATTTACCGGAGAGTCTCAATTGAGCTCAAATTATCCGAGAAGCCATAAGAAAAGACATCTTTACATTAGGTAGCCCTGTAGGAAGTCTGTATGTGTGTCAATATTTAACAGTAGCAATAATAATTGTAATAAGAGTTAGCAAATGTAATATTAGTTTATAAGGACTAGAACAGACTAGCTTGAAATAATTATTACAATGGAGAAACTATAACATAAAATATTATTATATGAACAGTGAAGGTATTGGCAAATAATTGAATATATTTAAGCTTAATGTAACTTGACAATAACTAACATGAAAAAACATTGTTCTCGTAAATTCAAACCATAATACCTTACGGCCGAATAGTAAAATTCTGGACAAAAAAAAAATGTCATAAATATTTATTATTACTATCTTAAAGTACTGGCAGTAAAAATATAAATAAACATTTTAATGACAACAAAATTGGCCTGAAAATAAGACATATAATATTTTTTTGTTGGACATTATGAAACTAGGACGCTAATGAACTTAGCGGGCTTATTAATTAGTATTAGCGGAATATTAGCGGGTTAATTAGCATTTGAACATTTTCTTTGATTGTATTTTAAGTATGATGTATTAAGTCTATTTTTTTAGGACATACAACTATATAAACATTCATAAAGAGCTTTGAAAATTTTAAATTTTCTTATTCAAAATTCAAGTGTAACATCTTCAGGATGGAGTATCTAGGGAGAAGGGGTATTTACACGTAGGGCAACTACATTTTTAATTGACACCAAATTTTTCAAATACAAGACAATGCTCTAATAACTCTGTACCTCCGGGCATGAAATTTGTGGAACATGCAAATTCTTGAATTGAAATATCAAAAATAAGCAATCCTTGCGATCCAACAACCTCCGAACTATTGTAAGGCTCCGAATCATGATAATAACAAAACATTACATAATGAACTCAATACACCTTTCTTCCTCGATTCCATACTATATCTATGCATGACCTCAAAATGTGGATGAGTACCAATCTATATATTCCTCTTCGGAATGGTGACACTGTTCAATAACATCATATGATATAGCCGTTGAAGATAAAAATCATCTAATGTCGCCTACTGACTCTGAGCTCATTCCGATAAAAACTAAAGCATATACTTTACATTCACTGTAGATGAGAATACATTAGGCATGAATACAATAACTGCTTTAGCAGATTAATCCTTAGTACGAGGAAATTAGTCTATGCGCTGTAGAGCTTTTGGTTAGATTTGGCAAAATCAAAATAAATAAATACTATTTAGGCTGAATTTAGTTATTTTCTATCATTTTCAACGTAAACTTTAGACAGTGATGCATGAGTTCATACCCCATATACTAAGGTTATTCCTGTTCCACTCAATCACTGATCCTCTTCTGCTGCAATCATCAGCTCTTCATCAGTTGCCAAGCGGTGATGGTAAAATAATAGGGAGGCAGTGGCTGCAAATCGGCAGGCCATTTATTCTCCAGCAGCTCTGGAATTGATGGAGCAGCACTTTATCCAGGCTTAAGTGGCCCTCCACTCTTACAAGTGCTACCTGGTCCGGTTATGCAAAGCGATCTTTTAAAATCTAAATTGGATCTCGCCCCTTCCCAATAAATTCCCCCCTAGCTAACTCAGGAGCCTTTTTAATTTACCCCCTCCAGTTCGGAAAGCAGTTTGTCACCATTCCTCGCTGTACGGTTTACAACCCGGCAAATATTCCTGTTCCAGCTGGCAATGGTTCAACCCCATTACATTTCTAATGAATACTACTCAATCTACCTATACAGAGTTATCCAAGCCAGTTGTACAGCCTAGTTTTTGAAGTAGGACTTAAGGGAGCTCCGAAAATATTAAAAAATAACATTTGAACGAAATGTACTGCCAATTTGGTTTCCGTTATCATTATAGTTTTAAAACAAAACCAAAAATATTTTTATTTATT